>OY744550.1:26634946-26637446 GCA_963556195.1 Sepiola atlantica
TCACTTACAACTATGATTTCATTACGGATTATAATGAGATAACGTTTTTAAATGACACTTTTTTAACCTAAGAACGTATAATAAAAGAAAGCATTTTTGATTGAAATTTTTCCGAGTGTTTTTATTATTTTTCTATATAAATTTATATACAAGAAACTTATTTGTTTGTGTAAAAATAAATACAATATTTATATAAAAACAAAAAAACGTCCGATTAAGTGTGACTTAATGCGATCTTCAACACGACTCTTTACCTCGTTGGCAGCGAAAAATGCACGAACTACAGACAATATAATCGTAGGTTCGATCCTGGTGTAAGTAAGCCAAACTGATTATGGCTGGTAGCAAGGAACACGTGTTCATAGCTTACTTTTATGTACGTTGTTTTTGTTGTGTAGTAGTAGTAGTAGTAGTAGTAATAATAATGATGATGATGATAATGATGATGATGATGATGATGATGGTGGTGGTGGTGGTGGTGGTGAAATGGAAACGTCAACGGTTGTGAATTTCCAGTGCTTCGTCGGATTATGACCTGAGCAAAGTTAACCTCCGTCGTTCGGGTCAGGGTGAGCCTTAAGGTTATCCCGGGTCCTAATCTGGAGAATTACCTGCATTTATTATTTGGCCATTTTCTTTAGTTCGTGTTAGGTATCTAACACATTTCGATTTTATTCTTGAATTTTGTAACCATTGATTTCAAATATTTTTCCATTATAAAGATTAGGGGAGGGGGGATCTATTTCAGAAAAGACGACCATAAAGGTAGAAGCGTGATTTTAGTATGGCGTTTGTCAAATGAATTCTACGAAATCGAACGGAACGAAACGAAAGGAGATTCGCCGTTCCGAATATCAGCCACGTACTAATTTTTTTTTTTTTAATTCATTTAAGTTTTTTTTTTTTTCGAAGGGTCACTTAAAACTATGATTTCATTACGGATTATAATGAGATAACGTTTTTAAATGACACTTTTTTTAACCTAAGAACGTATAATACAAGAAAGCATTTTTGATTGAAATTTTTCCGAGTGTTTTTATTATTTTTATATATAAATTTATATACAAGCAACTTATTTGTTTGTGTAAAAATAAATACAATATTTATATAAAAACAAAAAAACGTCCGATTAAGTGTGACTTAATGCGATCTTCAACACGACTCTTTACCTCGTTGGCAGCGAAAAATGCACGAACTACAGACAATATAATCGTAGGTTCGATCCTGGTGTAAGTAAGCCAAGCTGATTATGGCTGGTAGCAAGGAACACGTGTTCATAGCTTACTTTTATGTACGTTGTTTTGGTGTGTAGAAGTAGTAGTAGTAGTAGTAATAATAATAATAATAATAATAATGATGATGATGATGATGATGATGGTGGTGGTGGTGGTGGTGGTGGTAGTGGTGGTGGTGGTGGTGAAATGGAAACGTCAACGGTTGTGAATTTCCAGTGCTTCGTCGGATTATGACCCGAGCAAAGTTAACCTCCGTCGTTCGGGTCAGGGTGAGCCTTAAGGTTATCCCGGGTCCTAATCTGGAGAATTACCTGCATTTATTATTTGGCCATTTTCTTTAGTTCGTGTTAGGTATCTAACACATTTCGATTTTATTCTTGAATTTTGTAACCATTGATTTCAAATATTTTTCCATTATAAAGATTGGGGGAGGGGGCATCTATTTCAGAAAAGACGACCATACAGGTAGAAGCGTGATTTTAGTATGGCGTTTGTCAAATGAATTCTACGAAATCGAACGGAACGAAACGAAAGGAGATTCGCCGTTCCGAATATCAGCCACGTACTAATTTTTTTTTTTTAAAGTCATTTCAGCTTTTTTTTTTTTCGAAGGGTCACTTAAAACTATGATTTCATTACGGATTATAATGAGATAACGTTTTTAAATGACACTTTTTTTAACCTAAGAACGTATAATACAAGAAAGCATTTTTGATTGAAATTTTTCCGAGTGTTTTTATTATTTTTTTATATAAATTTATATACAAGCAACTTATTTGTTTGTGTAAAAATAAATACAATATTTATATAAAAACAAAAAAACGTCCGATTAAGTGTGACTTAATGCGATCTTCAACACGACTCTTTACCTCGTTGGCAGCGAAAAATGCACGAACTACAGACAATATAATCGTAGGTTCGATCCTGGTGTAAGTAAGCCAAGCTGATTATGGCTGGTAGCAAGGAACACGTGTTCATAGCTTACTTTTATGTACGTTGTTTTTGTTGTGTAGTAGTAGTAGTAGCAGTAGTAGTAATAATAATAATAATGATGATGATTATGATGGTGGTGGTGGTGGTGGTAGTGGTGGTGGTCGTGGTGAAATGGAAACGTCAACGGTTGTGAATTTCCAGTGCTTCGTCGAATTATGACCCGAGCAAAGTTAACCTCCGTCGTTCGGGTCAGGGTGAGCCTTAAGGTTATCCCGGGTCCTAATCTGGATAATTACCTTCATTTATTATTTGGCCATTTTCTTTAGTTCGTG
>OY744550.1:26642446-26667446 GCA_963556195.1 Sepiola atlantica
AAATGCACGAACTACAGACAATATAATCGTAGGTTCGATCCTGGTGTAAGTAAGCCAAGCTGATTATGGCTGGTAGCAAGGAACACGTGTTCATAGCTTACTTTTATGTACGTTGTTTTTGTTGTTTAGTAGTAGTAGTAGTAATAATAATGATGATGATGATAATGATGATGATGATGATGATGATGGTGGTGGTGGTGGTGGTGGTGGTGAAATGGAAACGTCAACGGTTGTGAATTTCCAGTGCTTCGTCGGATTATGACCCGAGCAAAGTTAACCTCCGTCGTTCGGGTCAGGGTGAGCCTTAAGGTTATCCCGGGTCCTAATCTGGAGAATTACCTGCATTTATTATTTGGCCATTTTCTTTAGTTCGTGTTAGGTATCTAACACATTTCGATTTTATTCTTGAATTTTGTAACCATTGATTTCAAATATTTTTCCATTATAAAGATTGGGGGAGGGGGGATCTATTTCAGAAAAGACGACCATAAAGGTAGAAGCGTGATTTTAGTATGGCGTTTGTCAAATGAATTCTACGAAATCGAACGGAACGAAACGAAAGGAGATTCGCCGTTCCGAATATGAGCCACGTACTAATTTTTTTTTTTTTAATTCATTTAAGTTTTTTTTTTTTTCGAAGGGTCACTTAAAACTATGATTTCATTACGGATTATAATGAGATAACGTTTTTAAATGACACTTTTTTTAACCTAAGAACGTATAATACAAGAAAGCATTTTTGATTGAAATTTTTCCGAGTGTTTTTATTATTTTTATATATAAATTTATATACAAGCAACTTATTTGTTTGTGTAAAAATAAATACAATATTTATATAAAAACAAAAAAACGTCCGATTAAGTGTGACTTAATGCGATCTTCAACACGACTCTTTACCTCGTTGGCAGCGAAAAATGCACGAACTACAGACAATATAATCGTAGGTTCGATCCTGGTGTAAGTAAGCCAAGCTGATTATGGCTGGTAGCAAGGAACACGTGCTCATAGCTTACTTTTATGTACGTTGTTTTGGTGTGTAGTAGCAGTAGTAGTAATAATAATAATAATGATGATGATGATGATGATGATGATGGTGGTGGTGGTGGTGGTGGTAGTGGTGGTGGTGGTGGTGAAATGGAAACGTCAACGGTTGTGAATTTCCAGTGCTTCGTCGGATTATGACCCGAGCAAAGTTAACCTCCGTCGTTCGGGTCAGGGTGAGCCTTAAGGTTATCCCGGGTCCTAATCTGGAGAATTACCTGCATTTATTATTTGGCTATTTTCTTTAGTTCGTGTTAGGTATCTAACACATTTCGATTTTATTCTTGAATTTTGTAACCATTGATTTCAAATATTTTTCCATTATAAAGATTGGGGGAGGGGGCATCTATTTCAGAAAAGACGACCATACAGGTAGAAGCGTGATTTTAGTATGGCGTTTGTCAAATGAATTCTACGAAATCGAACGGAACGAAACGAAAGGAGATTCGCCGTTCCGAATATCAGCCACGTACTAATTTTTTTTTTTTTAAGTTATTTCAGCTTTTTTTTTTTTCGAAGGGTCACTTAAAACTATGATTTCATTACGGATTATAATGAGATAACGTTTTTAAATGACACTTTTTTTAACCTAAGAACGTATAATACAAGAAAGCATTTTTGATTGAAATTTTTCCGAGTGTTTTTATTATTTTTATATATAAATTTATATACAAGCAACTTATTTGTTTGTGTAAAAATAAATACAATATTTATATAAAAACAAAAAAACGTCCGATTAAGTGTGACTTAATGCGATCTTCAACACGACTCTTTACCTCGTTGGCAGCGAAAAATGCACGAACTACAGACAATATAATCGTAGGTTCGATCCTGGTGTAAGTAAGCCAAGCTGATTATGGCTGGTAGCAAGGAACACGTGTTCATAGCTTACTTTTATGTACGTTGTTTTTGTTGTGTAGTAGTAGTAGTAGCAGTAGTAGTAATAATAATAATAATGATGATGATTATGATGGTGGTGGTGGTGGTGGTAGTGGTGGTGGTCGTGGTGAAATGGAAACGTCAACGGTTGTGAATTTCCAGTGCTTCGTCGGATTATGACCCGAGCAAAGTTAACCTCCGTCGTTCGGGTCAGGGTGAGCCTTAAGGTTATCCCGGGTCCTAATCTGGAGAATTACCTGCATTTATTATTTGGCCATTTTCTTTAGTTCGTGTTAGGTATCTAACACATTTCGATTTTATTCTTGAATTTTGTAACCATTGATTTCAAATATTTTTCCATTATAAAGATTGGGGGAGGGGGCATCTATTTCAGAAAAGACGACCATACAGGTAGAAGCGTGATTTCAGTATGGCGTTTGTCAAATGAATTCTACGAAATCGAACGGAACGAAACGAAAGGAAATTCGCCGTTCCGAATATCAGCCACGTACTAATTTTTTTTTTTTTTTTATTCATTTCAGCTTTTTTTTCTTTCGAAGGGTCACTTAAAACTATGATTTCATTACGGATTATAATGAGATAACGTTTTTAAATGACACTTTTTAAAACCTAAGAACGTATAATAGAAGAAAGCATTTTTGATTGAAATTTTTCCGAGTGTTTTTATTATTTTTATATATAAATTTATATACAAGCAACTAATTTGTTTGTGTAAAAATAAATACAATATTTATATAAAAACAAAAAAACGTCCGATTAAGTGTGACTTAATGCGATCTTCAACACGACACTTTACCTCGTTGACAGCGAAAAATGCACGGACTACAGACAATATAATCGTAGGTTCGATCCTGGTGTAAGTAAGCCAAGCTGATTATGGCTGGTAGCAAGGAACACGTGTTCATAGCTTACTTTTATGTACGTTGTTTTTGTTGTGTAGTATTAGTAGTAGTAGTAGTAATTATGATGATGTTGATGATGATGATGATGATGGTGGTGGTGGTGAAATGGAAACGTCAACGGTTGTGAATTTCCAGTGCTTCGTCGGATTATGACCCGAGCAAAGTTAACCTCCGTCGTTCGGGTCAGGGTGAGCCTTAAGGTTATCCCGGGTCCTAATCTGGATAATTACCTTCATTTATTATTTGGCCATTTTCTTTAGTTCGTGTTAGGTATCTAACACATTTCGATTTTATTCTTGAATTTTGTAACCATTGATTTCAAATATTTTTCCATTATAAAGATTGGGGGAGGGGGGATCTATTTCAGAAAAGACGACCATACAGGTAGAAGCGTGATTTTAGTATGGCGTTTGTCAAATGAATTCTACGAAATCGAACAGAACGAAACGAAAGGAGATTCGCCGTTCCGAATATCAGCCACGTACTAATTTTTTTTTTTTTAATTCATTTCAGCTTTTTTTTTTTTCGAAGGGTCACTTAATACTATGATTTCATTACGGATTATAATGAGATAACGTTTTTAAATGACACTTTTTTTAACCTAAGAACGTATAATACAAGAAAGCATTTTTGATTGAAATTTTTCCGAGTGTTTTTATTATTTTTATATATAAATTTATATACAAGCAACTTATTTGTTTGTGTAAAAATAAATACAATATTTATATAAAAACAAAAAAACGTCCGATTAAGTGTGACTTAATGCGATCTTCAACACGACTCTTTACCTCGTTGGCAGCGAAAAATGCACGAACTACAGACAATATAATCGTAGGTTCGATCCTGGTGTAAGTAAGCCAAGCTGATTATGGCTGGTAGCAAGGAACACGTGTTCATAGCTTACTTTTATGTACGTTGTTTTTGTTGTGTAGTAGTAGTAGTAGTAGTAGTAGTAATGATGATGATGATGATGATGATGATGATGATGGTGGTGGTGGTGGTGGTGGTGGTGAAATGGAAACGTCAACGGTTGTGAATTTCCAGTGCTTCGTCGGATTATGACCCGAGCAAAGTTAACCTCCGTCGTTCGGGTCAGGAAGAGCCTTAAGGTTATCCCGGATCCTAATCTGGAGAATTACCTGCATTTATTATTTGGCCATTTTCTTTAGTTCGTGTTAGGTATCTAACACATTTCGATTTTATTCTTGAATTTTGTAACCATTGATTTCAAATATTTTTCCATTATACAGATTGGGGGAGGGGGGGATCTATTTCAGAAAAGACGACCATAAAGGTAGAAGCGTGATTTTAGTATGGCGTTTGTCAAATGAATTCTACGAAATCGAACGGAACGAAACGAAAGGAGATTCGCCGTTCCGAATATCAGCCACGTACTAATTTTTTTTTTTTTTATTCATTTCAGCTTTTTTTTTTTTCGAAGGGTCACTTAAAACTATGATTTCATTACGGATTATAATGAGATAACGTTTTTAAATGACACTTTTTTTAACCTAAGAACGTATAATACAAGAAAGCATTTTTGATTGAAATTTTTCCGAGTGTTTTTATTATTTTTATATATAAATTTATATACAAGCAACTTATTTGTTTGTGTAAAAATAAATACAATATTTATATAAAAACAAAAAAACGTCCGATTAAGTGTGACTTAATGCGATCTTCAACACGACTCTTTACCTCGTTGGCAGCGAAAAATGCACGAACTACAGACAATATAATCGTAGGTTCGATCCTGGTGTAAGTAAGCCAAGCTGATTATGGCTGGTAGCAAGGAACACGTGTTCATAGCTTACTTTTATGTACGTTGTTTTTGTTGTGTAGTAGTAGTAGTAGTAATAATGGTGGTGGTGGTGGTGGTGAAATGGAAACGTCAACGGTTGTGAATTTCCAGTGCTTCGTCGGATTATGACCCGAGCAAAGTTAACCTCCGTCGTTCGGGTCAGGGTGAGCCTGAAGGTTATGCCGGGTCCTAATCTGGAGAATTACCTGCATTTATTATTTGGCCATTTTCTTTAGTTCGTGTTAGGTATATATATTTTATTCTTGAATTTTGTAACCATTGATTTCAAATATTTTTCCATTATAAAGATTGGGGGAGGGGGGGATCTATTTCAGAAAAGACGACCATAAAGGTAGAAGCGTGATTTAAGTATGGCGTTTGTCAAATGAATTCTACGAAATCGAACGGAACGAAACGAAAGGAGATTCGCCGTTCCGAATATCAGCCACGTACTAATTTTTTTTTTTTTTATTCATTTCAGCTTTTTTTTTTCGAAGGGTCACTTACAACTATGATTTCATTACGGATTATAATGAGATAACGTTTTTAAATGACACTTTTTTAACCTAAGAACGTATAATACAAGAAAGCATTTTTGATTGAAATTTTTCCGAGTGTTTTTATTATTTTTCTATATAAATTTATATACAAGAAACTTATTTGTTTGTGTAAAAATAAATACAATATTTATATAAAAACAAAAAAACGTCCGATTAAGTGTGACTTAATGCGATCTTCAACACGACTCTTTACCTCGTTGGCAGCGAAAAATGCACGAACTACAGACAATATAATCGTAGGTTCGATCCTGGTGTAAGTAAGCCAAGCTGATTATGGCTGGTAGCAAGGAACACGTGTTCATAGCTTACTTTTATGTACGTTGTTTTTGTTGTGTAGTAGTAGTAGTAGTAGTAATAATAATGATGATGATGATAATGATGATGATGATGATGATGATGGTGGTGGTGGTGGTGGTGGTGAAATGGAAACGTCAACGGTTGTGAATTTCCAGTGCTTCGTCGGATTATGACCCGAGCAAAGTTAACCTCCGTCGTTCGGGTCAGGGTGAGCCTTAAGGTTATCCCGGGTCCTAATCTGGAGAATTACCTGCATTTATTATTTGGCCATTTTCTTTAGTTCGTGTTAGGTATCTAACACATTTCGATTTTATTCTTGAATTTTGTAACCATTGATTTCAAATATTTTTCCATTATAAAGATTGGGGGAGGGGGGATCTATTTCAGAAAAGACGACCATAAAGGTAGAAGCGTGATTTTAGTATGGCGTTTGTCAAATGAATTCTACGAAATCGAACGGAACGAAACGAAAGGAGATTCGCCGTTCCGAATATGAGCCACGTACTAATTTATTTTTTTTTAATTCATTTAAGTTTTTTTTTTTTTCGAAGGGTCACTTAAAACTATGATTTCATTACGGATTATAATGAGATAACGTTTTTAAATGACACTTTTTTTAACCTAAGAACGTATAATACAAGAAAGCATTTTTGATTGAAATTTTTCCGAGTGTTTTTATTATTTTTATATATAAATTTATATACAAGCAACTTATTTGTTTGTGTAAAAATAAATACAATATTTATATAAAAACAAAAAAACGTCCGATTAAGTGTGACTTAATGCGATCTTCAACACGACTCTTTACCTCGTTGGCAGCGAAAAATGCACGAACTACAGACAATATAATCGTAGGTTCGATCCTGGTGTAAGTAAGCCAAGCTGATTATGGCTGGTAGCAAGGAACACGTGCTCATAGCTTACTTTTATGTACGTTGTTTTGGTGTGTAGTAGTAGTAGTAGTAGTAGTAATAATAATAATAATAATGATGATGATGATGATGATGATGGTGGTGGTGGTGGTGGTGGTAGTGGTGGTGGTGGTGGTGAAATGGAAACGTCAACGGTTGTGAATTTCCAGTGCTTCGTCGGATTATGACCCGAGCAAAGTTAACCTCCGTCGTTCGGGTCAGGGTGAGCCTTAAGGTTATCCCGGGTCCTTATCTGGAGAATTACCTGCATTTATTATTTGGCTATTTTCTTTAGTTCGTGTTAGGTATCTAACACATTTCGATTTTATTCTTGAATTTTGTAACCATTGATTTCAAATATTTTTCCATTATAAAGATTGGGGGAGGGGGCATCTATTTCAGAAAAGACGACCATACAGGTAGAAGCGTGATTTTAGTATGGCGTTTGTCAAATGAATTCTACGAAATCGAACGGAACGAAACGAAAAGAGATTCGCCGTTCCGAATATCAGCCACGTACTAATTTTTTTTTTTTAAAGTTATTTCAGCTTTTTTTTTTTTCGAAGGGTCACTTAAAACTATGATTTCATTACGGATTATAATGAGATAACGTTTTTAAATGACACTTTTTTTAACCTAAGAACGTATAATACAAGAAAGCATTTTTGATTGAAATTTTTCCGAGTGTTTTTATTATTTTTATATATAAATTTATATACAAGCAACTTATTTGTTTGTGTAAAAATAAATACAATATTTATATAAAAACAAAAAAACGTCCGATTAAGTGTGACTTAATGCGATCTTCAACACGACTCTTTACCTCGTTGGCAGCGAAAAATGCACGAACTACAGACAATATAATCGTAGGTTCGATCCTGGTGTAAGTAAGCCAAGCTGATTATGGCTGGTAGCAAGGAACACGTGTTCATAGCTTACTTTTATGTACGTTGTTTTTGTTGTGTAGTAGTAGTAGTAGCAGTAGTAGTAATAATAATAATAATGATGATGATTATGATGGTGGTGGTGGTGGTGGTAGTGGTGGTGGTCGTGGTGAAATGGAAACGTCAACGGTTGTGAATTTCCAGTGCTTCGTCGGATTATGACCCGAGCAAAGTTAACCTCCGTCGTTCGGGTCAGGGTGAGCCTTAAGGTTATCCCGGGTCCTAATCTGGAGAATTACCTGCATTTATTATTTGGCCATTTTCTTTAGTTCGTGTTAGGTATCTAACACATTTCGATTTTATTCTTGAATTTTGTAACCATTGATTTCAAATATTTTTCCATTATAAAGATTGGGGGAGGGGGCATCTATTTCAGAAAAGACGACCATACAGGTAGAAGCGTGATTTCAGTATGGCGTTTGTCAAATGAATTCTACGAAATCGAACGGAACGAAACGAAAGGAAATTCGCCGTTCCGAATATCAGCCACGTACTAATTTTTTTTTTTTTTTTATTCATTTCAGCTTTTTTTTCTTTCGAAGGGTCACTTAAAACTATGATTTCATTACGGATTATAATGAGATAACGTTTTTAAATGACACTTTTTTAAACCTAAGAACGTATAATAGAAGAAAGCATTTTTGATTGAAATTTTTCCGAGTGTTTTTATTATTTTTATATATAAATTTATATACAAGCAACTTATTTGTTTGTGTAAAAATAAATACAATATTTATATAAAAACAAAAAAACGTCCGATTAAGTGTGACTTAATGCGATCTTCAACACGACACTTTACCTCGTTGACAGCGAAAAATGCACGGACTACAGACAATATAATCGTAGGTTCGATCCTGGTGTAAGTAAGCCAAGCTGATTATGGCTGGTAGCAAGGAACACGTGTTCATAGCTTACTTTTATGTACGTTGTTTTTGTTGTGTAGTATTAGTAGTAGTAGTAGTAATTATGATGATGTTGATGATGATGATGATGATGATGGTGGTGGTGGTGAAATGGAAACGTCAACGGTTGTGAATTTCCAGTGCTTCGTCGGATTATGACCCGAGCAAAGTTAACCTCCGTCGTTCGGGTCAGGGTGAGCCTTAAGGTTATCCCGGGTCCTAATCTAGAGAATTACCTGCATTTATTATTTGGCCATTTTCTTTAGTTCGTGTTAGGTATCTAACACATTTCGATTTTATTCTTTAATTTTGTAACCATTGATTTCAAATATTTTTCCATTATAAAGATTGGGGGAGGGGGGGATCTATTTCAGAAAAGACGACCATAAAGGTAGAAGCGTGATTTAAGTATGGCGTTTGTCAAATGAATTCTACGAAATCGAACGGAACGAAACGAAAGGAGATTCGCCGTTCCGAATATCAGCCACGTACTAATTTTTTTTTTTTTTTAATCATTGCAGCTTTTTTTTTTTTCGAAGGGTCACTTAAAACTATGATTTCATTACGGATTATAATGAGATAACGTTTTTAAATGACACTTTTTTTTAACCTAAGAACGTATAATACAAGAAAGCATTTTTGATTGAAATTTTTCCGAGTGTTTTTATTATTTTTATATATAAATTTATATACAAGCAACTTATTTGTTTGTGTAAAAATAAATACAATATTTATATAAAAACAAAAAAACGTCCGATTAAGTGTGACTTAATGCGATCTTCAAGACGACTCTTTACCTCGTTGGCAGCGAAAAATGCACGAACTACAGACAATATAATCGTAGGTTCGATCCTGGTGTAAGTAAGCCAAGCTGATTATGGCTGGTAGCAAGGAACACGTGTTCATAGCTTACTTTTATGTACGTTGTTTTTGTTGTGTAGTAGTAGTAGTAGTAGTAATAATAATAATAATGATAATGATGATGATGATGATGATGGTGGTGGTGGTGGTGGTGGTAGTGGTGGTGGTGGTGGTGAAATGGAAACGTCAACGGTTGTGAATTTCCAGTGCTTCGTCGGATTATGACCCGAGCAAAGTTAACCTCCGTCGTTCGGGTCAGGGTGAGCCTTAAGGTTATCCCGGGTCCTAATCTGGAGAATTACCTGCATTTATTATTTGGCCATTTTCTTTAGTTCGTGTTTCAAATAACCATTGATTTCAAATATTTTTCCATTATAAAGATTGGGGGAGGGGGGGATCTATTTCAGAAAAGACGACCATAAAGGTAGAAGCGTGATTTTAGTATGGCGTTTGTCAAATGAATTCTACGAAATCGAACGGAACGAAACGAAAGGAGATTCGCCGTTCCGAATACAAGCCACGTACTAATTTTTTTTTTTTAAATTCATTTCAGCTTTTTTTTTTTTCGAAGGGTCACTTAAAACTATGATTTCATTACGGATTATAATGAGATAACGTTTTTAAATGACACTTTTTTTAACCTAAGAACGTATAATAGAAGAAAGCATTTTTGATTGAAATTTTTCCGAGTGTTTTTATTATTTTTCTATATAAATTTATATACAAGCAACTTATTTGTTTGTGTAAAAATAAATACAATATTTATATAAAAACAAAAAACGTCCGATTAAGTGTGACTTAATGCGATCTTCAACACGACTCTTTACCTCGTTGGCAGCGAAAAATGCACGAACTACAGACAATATAATCGTAGGTTCGATCCTGGTGTAAGTAAGCCAAGCTGATTATGGCTGGTAGCAAGGAACACGTGTTCATAGCTTACTTTTATGTACGTTGTTTTTGTTGTTGTGTAGTAGTAGTAGTAGTAGTAATTATGATGATGTTGATGATGATGATGATGATGGTGGTGGTGGTGGTGAAATGGAAACGTCAACGGTTGTGAATTTCCAGTGCTTCGTCGGATTATGACCCGAGCAAAGTTAACCTCCGTCGTTCGGGTCAGGGTGAGCCTTAAGGTTATCCCGGGTCCTAATCTGGAGAATTACCTGCATTTATTATTTGGCCATTTTCTTTAGTTCGTGTTAGGTATCTAACACATTTCGATTTTATTCTTGAATTTTGTAACAATTGATTTCAAATATTTTTCCATTATAAAGATTGGGGGAGGGGGGGATCTATTTCAGAAAAGACGACCATGAAGGTAGAAGCGTGATTCAAGTATGGCGTTTGTCAAATGAATTCTACGAAATCGAACGGAACGAAACGAAAGGAGATTCGCCGTTCCGAATATCAGCCACGTACTAATTTTTTTTTTTTTTTTATTCATTTCCGCTTTTTTTTTTTTCGAAGGGTTACTTAAAACTATGATTTCATTACGGATTATAATGAGATAACGTTTTTAAATGACACTTTTTTTAACCTAAGAACGTATAATACAAGAAAGCATTTTTGATTGAAATTTTTCCGAGTGTTTTTATTATTTTTATATATAAATTTATATACAAGCAACTTATTTGTTTGTGTAAAAATAAATACAATATTTATATAAAAACAAAAAAACGTCCGATTAAGTGTGACTTAATGCGATCTTCAACACGACTCTTTACCTCGTTGGCAGCGAAAAATGCACGAACTACAGACAATATAATCGTAGGTTCGATCCTGGTGTAAGTAAGCCAAGCTGATTATGGCTGGTAGCAAGGAACACGTGTTCATAGCTTACTTTTATGTACGTTGTTTTTGTTGTGTAGTAGTAGTAGTAGTAGTAATAATAATGATGATGATGATAATGATGATGATGATGATGATGATGATGGTGGTGGTGGTGGTGGTGGTGAAATGGAAACGTCAACGGTTGTGAATTTCCAGTGCTTCGTCGGATTATGACCCGAGCAAAGTTAACCTCCGTCGTTCGGGTCAGGGTGAGCCTTAAGGTTATCCCGGGTCCTAATCTGGAGAATTACCTGCATTTATTATTTGGCCATTTTCTTTAGTTCGTGTTAGGTATCTAACACATTTCGATTTTATTCTTGAATTTTGTAACCATTGATTTCAAATATTTTTCCATTATAAAGATTGGGGGAGGGGGCATCTATTTCAGAAAAGACGACCATACAGGTAGAAGCGTGATTTTAGTATGGCGTTTGTCAAATGAATTCTACGAAATCGAACGGAACGAAACGAAAGGAGATTCGCCGTTCCGAATATCAGCCACGTACTAATTTTTTTTTTTTTAAGTTATTTCAGCTTTTTTTTTTTTCGAAGGGTCACTTAAAACTATGATTTCATTACGGATTATAATGAGATAACGTTTTTAAATGACACTTTTTTTAACCTAAGAACGTATAATACAAGAAAGCATTTTTGATTGAAATTTTTCCGAGTGTTTTTATTATTTTTATATATAAATTTATATACAAGCAACTTATTTGTTTGTGTAAAAATAAATACAATATTTATATAAAAACAAAAAAACGTCCGATTAAGTGTGACTTAATGCGATCTTCAACACGACTCTTTACCTCGTTGGCAGCGAAAAATGCACGAACTACAGACAATATAATCGTAGGTTCGATCCTGGTGTAAGTAAGCCAAGCTGATTATGGCTGGTAGCAAGGAACACGTGTTCATAGCTTACTTTTATGTACGTTGTTTTTGTTGTGTAGTAGTAGTAGTAGTAGCAGTAGTAGTAATAATAATAATAATGATGATGATTATGATGGTGGTGGTGGTGGTGGTAGTGGGGGTGGTCGTGGTGAAATGGAAACGTCAACGGTTGTGAATTTCCAGTGCTTCGTCGGATTATGACCCGAGCAAAGTTAACCTCCGTCGTTCGGGTCAGGGTGAGCCTTAAGGTTATCCCGGGTCCTAATCTGGAGAATTACCTGCATTTATTATTTGGCCATTTTCTTTAGTTCGTGTTAGGTATCTAACACATTTCGATTTTATTCTTGAATTTTGTAACCATTGATTTCAAATATTTTTCCCTTATAAAGATTGGGGGAGGGGGCATCTATTTCAGAAAAGACGACCATACAGGTAGAAGCGTGATTTCAGTATGGCGTTTGTCAAATGAATTCTACGAAATCGAACGGAACGAAACGAAAGGAAATTCGCCGTTCCGAATATCAGCCACGTACTAATTTTTTTTTTTTTTTATTCATTTCAGCTTTTTTTTCTTTCGAAGGGTCACTTAAAACTATGATTTCATTACGGATTATAATGAGATAACGTTTTTAAATGACACTTTTTTAAACCTAAGAACGTATAATAGAAGAAAGCATTTTTGATTGAAATTTTTCCGAGTGTTTTTATTATTTTTCTATATAAATTTATATACAAGCAACTTATTTGTTTGTGTAAAAATAAATACAATATTTATATAAAAACAAAAAAACGTCCGATTAAGTGTGACTTAATGCGATCTTCAACACGACTCTTTACCTCGTTGACAGCGAAAAATGCACGAACTACAGACAATATAATCGTAGGTTCGATCCTGGTGTAAGTAAGCCAAGCTGATTATGGCTGGTAGCAAGGAACACGTGTTCATAGCTTACTTTTATGTACGTTGTTTTTGTTGTGTAGTATTAGTAGTAGTAGTTGTAATTATGATGATGTTGATGATGATGATGATGATGGTGGCGGTGGTGAAATGGAAACGTCAACGGTTGTGAATTTCCAGTGCTTCGTCGGATTATGACCCGAGCAAAGTTAACCTCCGTCGTTCGGGTCAGGGTGAGCCTTAAGGTTATCCCGGGTCCTAATCTGGAGAATTACCTGCATTTATTATTTGGCCTTTCGTGTTAGGTATCTAACACATTTCGATTTTATTCTTGAATTTTGTAACCATTGATTTCAAATATTTTTCCATTATAAAGATTGGGGGAGGGGGCATCTATTTCAGAAAAGACGACCATACAGGTAGAAGCGTGATTTCAGTATGGCGTTTGTCAAATGAATTCTACGAAATCGAACGGAACGAAACGAAAGGAAATTCGCCGTTCCGAATATCAGCCACGTACTAATTTTTTTTTTTTTTTTATTCATTTCACCTTTTTTTTCTTTCGAAGGGTCACTTAAAACTATGATTTCATTACGGATTATAATGAGATAACGTTTTTAAATGACACTTTTTTAAACCTAAGAACGTATAATACAAGAAAGCATTTTTGATTGAAATTTTTCCGAGTGTTTTTATTATTTTTATATATAAATTTATATACAAGCAACTTATTTGTTTGTGTAAAAATAAATACAATATTTATATAAAAACAAAAAAACGTCCGATTAAGTGTGACTTAATGCGATCTTCAACACGACTCTTTACCTCGTTGGCAGCGAAAAATGCACGAACTACAGACAATATAATCGTAGGTTCGATCCTGGTGTAAGTAAGCCAAGCTGATTATGGCTGGTAGCAAGGAACACGTGTTCATAGCTTACTTTTATGTACGTTGTTTTTGTTGTGTAGTAGTAGTAGTAGTAGCAGTAGTAGTAATAATAATAATAATGATGATGATTATGATGGTGGTGGTGGTGGTGGTAGTGGTGGTGGTCGTGGTGAAATGGAAACGTCAACGGTTGTGAATTTCTAGTGCTTCGTCGGATTATGACCCGAGCAAAGTTAACCTCCGTCGTTCGGGTCAGGGTGAGCCTTAAGGTTATCCCGGGTCCTAATCTGGAGAATTACCTGCATTTATTATTTGGCCATTTTCTTTAGTTCGTGTTAGGTATCTAACACATTTCGATTTTATTCTTGAATTTTGTAACCATTGATTTCAAATATTTTTCCCTTATAAAGATTGGGGGAGGGGGCATCTATTTCAGAAAAGACGACCATACAGGTAGAAGCGTGATTTCAGTATGGCGTTTGTCAAATGAATTCTACGAAATCGAACGGAACGAAACGAAAGGAAATTCGCCGTTCCGAATATCAGCCACGTACTAATTTTTTTTTTTTTTTTATTCATTTCAGCTTTTTTTTCTTTCGAAGGGTCACTTAAAACTATGATTTCATTACGGATTATAATGAGATAACGTTTTTAAATGACACTTTTTTAAACCTAAGAACGTATAATAGAAGAAAGCATTTTTGATTGAAATTTTTCCGAGTGTTTTTATTATTTTTATATATAAATTTATATACAAGCAACTTATTTGTTTGTGTAAAAATAAATACAATATTTATATAAAAACAAAAAAACGTCCGATTAAGTGTGACTTAATGCGATCTTCAACACGACTCTTTACCTCGTTGACAGCGAAAAATGCACGAACTACAGACAATATAATCGTAGGTTCGATCCTGGTGTAAGTAAGCCAAGCTGATTATGGCTGGTAGCAAGGAACACGTGTTCATAGCTTACTTTTATGTACGTTGTTTTTGTTGTGTAGTATTAGTAGTAGTAGTTGTAATTATGATGATGTTGATGATGATGATGATGATGGTGGCGGTGGTGAAATGGAAACGTCAACGGTTGTGAATTTCCAGTGCTTCGTCGGATTATGACCCGAGCAAAGTTAACCTCCGTCGTTCGGGTCAGGGTGAGCCTTAAGGTTATCCCGGGTCCTAATCTGGAGAATTACCTGCATTTATTATTTGGCCTTTCGTGTTAGGTATCTAACACATTTCGATTTTATTCTTGAATTTTGTAACCATTGATTTCAAATATTTTTCCATTATAAAGATTGGGGGAGGGGGCATCTATTTCAGAAAAGACGACCATACAGGTAGAAGCGTGATTTCAGTATGGCGTTTGTCAAATGAATTCTACGAAATCGAACGGAACGAAACGAAAGGAAATTCGCCGTTCCGAATATCAGCCACGTACTAATTTTTTTTTTTTTTTTATTCATTTCACCTTTTTTTTCTTTCGAAGGGTCACTTAAAACTATGATTTCATTACGGATTATAATGAGATAACGTTTTTAAATGACACTTTTTTAAACCTAAGAACGTATAATACAAGAAAGCATTTTTGATTGAAATTTTTCCGAGTGTTTTTATTATTTTTATATATAAATTTATATACAAGCAACTTATTTGTTTGTGTAAAAATAAATACAATATTTATATAAAAACAAAAAAACGTCCGATTAAGTGTGACTTAATGCGATCTTCAACACGACTCTTTACCTCGTTGACAGCGAAAAATGCACGGACTACAGACAATATAATCGTAGGTTCGATCCTGGTGTAAGTAAGCCAAGCTGATTATGGCTGGTAGCAAGGAACACGTGTTCATAGCTTACTTTTATGTACGTTGTTTTTGTTGTGTAGTATTAGTAGTAGTAGTAGTAATTATGATGATGTTGATGATGATGATGATGATGGTGGTGGTGGTGAAATGGAAACGTCAACGGTTGTGAATTTCCAGTGCTTCGTCGGATTATGACCCGAGCAAAGTTAACCTCCGTCGTTCGGGTCAGGGTGAGCCTTAAGGTTATCCCGGGTCCTAATCTGGAGAATTACCTGCATTTATTATTTGGCCATTTTCTTTAGTTCGTGTTAGGTATCTAACACATTTCGATTTTATTCTTGAATTTTGTAACCATTGATTTCAAATATTTTTCCATTATAAAGATTGGGGGAGGGGGGGATCTATTTCAGAAAAGACGACCATAAAGGTAGAAGCGTGATTTAAGTATGGCGTTTGTCAAATGAATTCTACGAAATCGAACGGAACGAAACGAAAGGAGATTCGCCGTTCCGAATATCAGCCACGTACTAATTTTTTTTTTTTTTTAATCATTTCAGCTTTTTTTTTTTTCGAAGGGTCACTTAAAACTATGATTTCATTACGGATTATAATGAGATAACGTTTTTAAATGACACTTTTTTTAACCTAAGAACGTATAATAGAAGAAAGCATTTTTGATTGAAATTTTTCCGAGTGTTTTTATTATTTTTATATATAAATTTATATACAAGCAACTTATTTGTTTGTGTAAAAATAAATACAATATTTATATAAAAACAAAAAAACGTCCGATTAAGTGTGACTTAATGCGATCTTCAAGACGACTCTTTACCTCGTTGGCAGCGAAAAATGCACGAACTACAGACAATATAATCGTAGGTTCGATCCTGGTGTAAGTAAGCCAAGCTGATTATGGCTGGTAGCAAGGAACACGTGTTCATAGCTTACTTTTATGTACGTTGTTTTTGTTGTGTAGTAGTAGTAGTAGTAGTAATAATAATAATAATGATAATGATGATGATGATGATGATGGTGGTGGTGGTGGTGGTGGTAGTGGTGGTGGTGGTGGTGAAATGGAAACGTCAACGGTTGTGAATTTCCAGTGCTTCGTCGGATTATGACCCGAGCAAAGTTAACCTCCGTCGTTCGGGTCAGGGTGAGCCTTAAGGTTATCCCGGGTCCTAATCGGGAGAATTACCTGCATTTATTATTTGGCCATTTTCTTTAGTTCGTGTTTCAAATAACCATTGATTTCAAATATTTTTCCATTATAAAGATTGGGGGAGGGGGGGATCTATTTCAGAAAAGACGACCATAAAGGTAGAAGCGTGATTTTAGTATGGCGTTTGTCAAATGAATTCTACGAAATCGAACGGAACGAAACGAAAGGAGATTCGCCGTTCCGAATACAAGCCACGTACTAATTTTTTTTTTTTTAATTCATTTCAGCTTTTTTTTTTTTCGAAGGGTCACTTAAAACTATGATTTCATTACGGATTATAATGAGATAACGTTTTTAAATGACACTTTTTTTAACCTAAGAACGTATAATAGAAGAAAGCATTTTTGATTGAAATTTTTCCGAGTGTTTTTATTATTTTTCTATATAAATTTATATACAAGCAACTTATTTGTTTGTGTAAAAATAAATACAATATTTATATAAAAACAAAAAACGTCCGATTAAGTGTGACTTAATGCGATCTTCAACACGACTCTTTACCTCGTTGGCAGCGAAAAATGCACGAACTACAGACAATATAATCGTAGGTTCGATCCTGGTGTAAGTAAGCCAAGCTGATTATGGCTGGTAGCAAGGAACACGTGTTCATAGCTTACTTTTATGTACGTTGTTTTTGTTGTTGTGTAGTAGTAGTAGTAGTAGTAATTATGATCATGTTGATGATAATGATGATGATGGTGGTGGTGGTGGTGAAATGGAAACGTCAACGGTTGTGAATTTCCAGTGCTTCGTCGGATTATGACCCGAGCAAAGTTAACCTCCGTCGTTCGGGTCAGGGTGAGCCTTAAGGTTATCCCGGGTCCTAATCTGGAGAATTACCTGCATTTATTATTTGGCCATTTTCTTTAGTTCGTGTTAGGTATCTTACACATTTCGATTTTATTCTTGAATTTTGTAACCATTGATTTCAAATATTTTTCCATTATAAAGATTGGGGGAGGGGGGGATCTATTTCAGAAAAGACGACCATGAAGGTAGAAGCGTGATTTAAGTATGGCTTTTTTCAAATGAATTCTACGAAATCGAACGGAACGAAACGAAAGGATGTTCGCCGTTCCGAATATCAGCCACGTACTAATTTTTTTTTTTTTTATTCATTTCCGCTTTTTTTTTTTTCGAAGGGTTACTTAAAACTATGATTTCATTACGGATTATAATGAGATAACGTTTTTAAATGACACTTTTTTTAACCTAAGAACGTATAATACAAGAAAGCATTTTTGATTGAAATTTTTCCGAGTGTTTTTATTATTTTTATATATAAATTTATATACAAGCAACTTATTTGTTTGTGTAAAAATAAATACAATATTTATATAAAAACAAAAAAACGTCCGATTAAGTGTGACTTAATGCGATCTTCAACACGACTCTTTACCTCGTTGGCAGCGAAAAATGCACGAACTACAGACAATATAATCGTAGGTTCGATCCTGGTGTAAGTAAGCCAAGCTGATTATGGCTGGTAGCAAGGAACACGTGTTCATAGCTTACTTTTATGTACGTTGTTTTTGTTGTGTAGTAGTAGTAGTAGCAGTAGTAATAATAATAATAATAATAATGATGATGATGATGATGGTGGTGGTGGTGGTGGTAGTGGTGGTGGTGGTGGTGGTGAAATGGAAACGTCAACGGTTGTGAATTTCCAGTGCTTCGTCGGATTATGACCCGAGCAAAGTTAACCTCCGTCGTTCGGGTCAGGGTGAGCCTTAAGGTTATCCCGGGTCCTAATCTGGAGAATTACCTGCATTTATTATTTGGCCATTTTCTTTAGTTCGTGTTAGGTATCTAACACATTTCGATTTTATTCTTGAATTTTGTAACCATTGATTTCAAATATTTTTCCATTATAAAGATTGGGGGAGGGGGGGATCTATTTCAGAAAAGACGACCATGAAGGTAGAAGCGTGATTTAAGTATGGCGTTTGTCAAATGAATTCTACGAAATCGAACGGAACGAAACGAAAGGAGATTCGCCGTTCCGAATATCAGCCACGTACTAATTTTTTTTTTTTTTTATTCATTTCCGCTTTTTTTTTTTCGAAGGGTTACTTAAAACTATGATTTCATTACGGATTATAATGAGATAACGTTTTTAAATGACACTTTTTTTAACCTAAGAACGTATAATAGAAGAAAGCATTTTTGATTGAAATTTTTCCGAGTGTTTTTATTATTTTTATATATAAATTTATATACAAGCAACTTATTTGTTTGTGTAAAAATAAATACAATATTTATATAAAAACAAAAAAACGTCCGATTAAGTGTGACTTAATGCGATCTTCAACACGACTCTTTACCTCGTTGGCAGCGAAAAATGCACGAACTACAGACAATATAATCGTAGGTTCGATCCTGGTGTAAGTAAGCCAAGCTGATTATGGCTGGTAGCAAGGAACACGTGTTCATAGCTTACTTTTATGTACGTTGTTTTTGTTGTGTAGTAGTAGTAGTAGCAGTAGTAATAATAATAATAATAATAATAATGATGATGATGATGATGGTGGTGGTGGTGGTGGTAGTGGTGGTGGTGGTGGTGGTGAAATGGAAACGTCAACGGTTGTGAATTTCCTGTGCTTCGTCGGATTATGACCCGAGCAAAGTTAACCTCCGTCGTTCGGGTCAGGGTGAGCCTTAAGGTTATCCCGGGTCACAATCTGGAGAATTACCTGCATTTATTATTTGGCCATTTTCTTTAGTTCGTGTTAGGTATCTAACACATTTCGATTTTATTCTTGAATTTTGTAACCATTGATTTCAAATATTTTTCCATTATAAAGATTAGGGGAGGGGGGGGGGATCTATTTCAGAAAAGACGACCATACAGGTAGAAGCGTGATTTTAGTATGGCGTTTGTCAAATGAATTCTACGAAATCGAACGGAACGAAACGAAAGGAGATTCGCCGTTCCGAATATCAGCCACGTACTAATTTTTTTTTTTTAAATTCATTTCAGCTTTTTTTTTTTTCGAAGGGTCACTTAAAACTATGATTTCATTACGGATTATAATGAGATAACGTTTTTAAATGACACTTTTTTTAACCTAAGAACGTATAATACAAGAAAGCATTTTTGATTGAAATTTTTCCGAGTGTTTTTATTATTTTTCTATATAAATTTATATACAAGCAACTTATTTGTTTGTGTAAAAATAAATACAATATTTATATAAAAACAAAAAACGTCCGATTAAGTGTGACTTAATGCGATCTTCAACACGACTCTTTACCTCGTTGGCAGCGAAAAATGCACGAACTACAGACAATATAATCGTAGGTTCGATCCTGGTGTAAGTAAGCCAAGCTGATTATGGCTGGTAGCAAGGAACACGTGTTCATAGCTTACTTTTATGTACGTTGTTTTTGTTGTTGTGTAGTAGTAGTAGTAGTAGTAGTAATTATGATGATGTTGATGATGATGATGATGATGGTGGTGGTGGTGGTGAAATGGAAACGTCAACGGTTGTGAATTTCCAGTGCTTCGTCGGATTATGACCCGAGCAAAGTTAACCTCCGTCGTTCGGGTCAGGGTGAGCCTTAAGGTTATCCCGGGTCCTAATCTGGAGAATTACCTGCATTTATTATTTGGCCATTTTCTTTAGTTCGTGTTAGGTATCTAACACATTTCGATTTTATTCTTGAATTTTGTAACCATTGATTTCAAATATTTTTCCATTATAAAGATTGGGGGAGGGGGGGATCTATTTCAGAAAAGACGACCATGAAGGTAGAAGCGTGATTTAAGTATGGCGTTTGTCAAATGAATTCTACGAAATCGAACGGAACGAAACGAAAGGAGATTCGCCGTTCCGAATATCAGCCACGTACTAATTTTTTTTTTTTTTTATTCATTTCCGCTTTTTTTTTTTTCGAAGGGTTACTTAAAACTATGATTTCATTACGGATTATAATGAGATAACGTTTTTAAATGACACTTTTTTTAACCTAAGAACGTATAATAGAAGAAAGCATTTTTGATTGAAATTTTTCCGAGTGTTTTTATTATTTTTATATATAAATTTATATACAAGCAACTTATTTGTTTGTGTAAAAATAAATACAATATTTATATAAAAACAAAAAAACGTCCGATTAAGTGTGACTTAATGCGATCTTCAAGACGACTCTTTACCTCGTTGGCAGCGAAAAATGCACGAACTACAGACAATATAATCGTAGGTTCGATCCTGGTGTAAGTAAGCCAAGCTGATTATGGCTGGTAGCAAGGAACACGTGTTCATAGCTTACTTTTATGTACGTTGTTTTTGTTGTGTAGTATTAGTAGTAGTAGTAGTAATTATGATGATGTTGATGATGATGATGATGATGGTGGTGGTGGTGAAATGGAAACGTCAACGGTTGTGAATTTCCAGTGCTTCGTCGGATTATGACCCGAGCAAAGTTAACCTCCGTCGTTCGGGTCAGGGTGAGCCTTAAGGTTATCCCGGGTCCTAATCTGGAGAATTACCTGCATTTATTATTTGGCCATTTTCTTTAGTTCGTGTTAGGTATCTAACACATTTCGATTTTATTCTTGAATTTTGTAACCATTGATTTCAAATATTTTTCCATTATAAAGATTGGGGGAGGGGGGGATCTATTTCAGAAAAGACGACCATAAAGGTAGAAGCGTGATTTAAGTATGGCGTTTGTCAAATGAATTCTACGAAATCGAACGGAACGAAACGAAAGGAGATTCGCCGTTCCGAATATCAGCCACGTACTAATTTTTTTTTTTTTTTAATCATTTCAGCTTTTTTTTTTTTCGAAGGGTCACTTAAAACTATGATTTCATTACGGATTATAATGAGATAACGTTTTTAAATGACACTTTTTTTAACCTAAGAACGTATAATACAAGAAAGCATTTTTGATTGAAATTTTTCCGAGTGTTTTTATTATTTTTATATATAAATTTATATACAAGCAACTTATTTGTTTGTGTAAAAATAAATACAATATTTATATAAAAACAAAAAAACGTCCGATTAAGTGTGACTTAATGCGATCTTCAACACGACTCTTTACCTCGTTGGCAGCGAAAAATGCACGAACTACAGACAATATAATCGTAGGTTCGATCCTGGTGTAAGTAAGCCAAGCTGATTATGGCTGGTAGCAAGGAACACGTGTTCATAGCTTACTTTTATGTACGTTGTTTTTGTTGTGTAGTAGTAGTAGTAGTAGTAATAATAATAATAATGATAATGATGATGATGATGATGATGGTGGTGGTGGTGGTGGTGGTAGTGGTGGTGGTGGTGGTGAAATGGAAACGTCAACGGTTGTGAATTTCCAGTGCTTCGTCGGATTATGACCCGAGCAAAGTTAACCTCCGTCGTTCGGGTCAGGGTGAGCCTTAAGGTTATCCCGGGTCCTAATCGGGAGAATTACCTGCATTTATTATTTGGCCATTTTCTTTAGTTCGTGTTAGGTATCTAACACATTTCGATTTTATTCTTGAATTTTGTAACCATTGATTTCAAATATTTTTTCATTATAAAGATTGGGGGAGGGGGGGATCTATTTCAGAAAAGACGACCATGAAGGTAGAAGCGTGATTTAAGTATGGCGTTTGTCAAATGAATTCTACGAAATCGAACGGAACGAAACGAAAGGAGATTCGCCGTTCCGAATATCAGCCACGTACTAATTTTTTTTTTTTTTTATTCATTTCCGCTTTTTTTTTTTTCGAAGGGTTACTTTAAACTATGATTTCATTACGGATTATAATGAGATAACGTTTTTAAATGACACTTTTTTTAACCTAAGAACGTATAATAGAAGAAAGCATTTTTGATTGAAATTTTTCCGAGTGTTTTTATTATTTTTATATATAAATTTATATACAAGCAACTTATTTGTTTGTGTAAAAATAAATACAATATTTATATAAAAACAAAAAAACGTCCGATTAAGTGTGACTTAATGCGATCTTCAAGACGACTCTTTACCTCGTTGGCAGCGAAAAATGCACGAACTACAGACAATATAATCGTAGGTTCGATCCTGGTGTAAGTAAGCCAAGCTGATTATGGCTGGTAGCAAGGAACACGTGTTCATAGCTTACTTTTATGTACGTTGTTTTTGTTGTGTAGTAGTAGTAGTAGTAGTAATAATAATAATAATGATAATGATGATGATGATGATGATGGTGGTGGTGGTGGTGGTGGTAGTGGTGGTGGTGGTGGTGAAATGGAAACGTCAACGGTTGTGAATTTCCAGTGCTTCGTCGGATTATGACCCGAGCAAAGTTAACCTCCGTCGTTCGGGTCAGGGTGAGCCTTAAGGTTATCCCGGGTCCTAATCTGGAGAATTACCTGCATTTATTATTTGGCCATTTTCTTTAGTTCGTGTTAGGTATCTAACACATTTCGATTTTATTCTTGAATTTTGTAACCATTGATTTCAAATATTTTTCCATTATAAAGATTGGGGGAGGGGGGGGATCTATTTCAGAAAAGACGACCATACAGGTAGAAGCGTGATTTTAGTATGGCGTTTGTCAAATGAATTCTACGAAATCGAACGGAACGAAACGAAAGGAGATTCGCCGTTCCGAATATCAGCCACGTACTAATTTTTTTTTTTTTTTAATCATTTCAGCTTTTTTTTTTTTCGAAGGGTCACTTAAAACTATGATTTCATTACGGATTATAATGAGATAACGTTTTTAAATGACACTTTTTTTAACCTAAGAACGTATAATACAAGAAAGCATTTTTGATTGAAATTTTTCCGAGTGTTTTTATTATTTTTCTATATAAATTTATATACAAGCAACTTATTTGTTTGTGTAAAAATAAATACAATATTTATATAAAAACAAAAAACGTCCGATTAAGTGTGACTTAATGCGATCTTCAACACGACTCTTTACCTCGTTGGCAGCGAAAAATGCACGAACTACAGACAATATAATCGTAGGTTCGATCCTGGTGTAAGTAAGCCAAGCTGATTATGGCTGGTAGCAAGGAACACGTGTTCATAGCTTACTTTTATGTACGTTGTTTTTGTTGTTGTGTAGTAGTAGTAGTAGTAGTAATTATGATGATGTTGATGATGATGATGATGATGGTGGTGGTGGTGGTGAAATGGAAACGTCAACGGTTGTGAATTTCCAGTGCTTCGTCGGATTATGACCCGAGCAAAGTTAACCTCCGTCGTTCGGGTCAGGGTGAGCCTTAAGGTTATCCCGGGTCCTAATCTGGAGAATTACCTGCATTTATTATTTGGCCATTTTCTTTAGTTCGTGTTAGGTATCTAACACATTTCGATTTTATTCTTGAATTTTGTAACCATTGATTTCAAATATTTTTCCATTATAAAGATTGGGGGAGGGGGGGATCTATTTCAGAAAAGACGACCATGAAGGTAGAAGCGTGATTTAAGTATGGCGTTTGTCAAATGAATTCTACGAAATCGAACGGAACGAAACGAAAGGAGATTCGCCGTTCCGAATATCAGCCACGTACTAATTTTTTTTTTTTTTTATTCATTTCCGCTTTTTTTTTTTTCGAAGGGTTACTTAAAACTATGATTTCATTACGGATTATAATGAGATAACGTTTTTAAATGACACTTCTTTTAACCTAAGAACGTATAATAGAAGAAAGCATTTTTGATTGAAATTTTTCCGAGTGTTTTTATTATTTTTATATATAAATTTATATACAAGCAACTTATTTGTTTGTGTAAAAATAAATACAATATTTATATAAAAACAAAAAAACGTCCGATTAAGTGTGACTTAATGCGATCTTCAAGACGACTCTTTACCTCGTTGGCAGCGAAAAATGCACGAACTACAGACAATATAATCGTAGGTTCGATCCTGGTGTAAGTAAGCCAAGCTGATTATGGCTGGTAGCAAGGAACACGTGTTCATAGCTTACTTTTATGTACGTTGTTTTTGTTGTGTAGTAGTAGTAGTAGCAGTAGTAATAATAATAATAATAATAATGATGATGATGATGATGGTGGTGGTGGTGGTGGTAGTGGTGGTGAAATGGAAACGTCAACGGTTGTGAATTTCCAGTGCTTCGTCGGATTATGACCCGAGCAAAGTTAACCTCCGTCGTTCGGGTCAGGGTGAGCCTTAAGGTTATCCCGGGTCCTAATCTGGAGAATTACCTGCATTTATTATTTGGCCATTTTCTTTAGTTCGTGTTAGGTATCTAACACATTTCGATTTTATTCTTGAATTTTGTAACCATTGATTTCAAATATTTTTCCATTATAAAGATTGGGGGAGGGGGGGATCTATTTCAGAAAAGACGACCATGAAGGTAGAAGCGTGATTTAAGTATGGC
>OY744550.1:26674946-26779946 GCA_963556195.1 Sepiola atlantica
AAACTATGATTTCATTACGGATTATAATGAGATAACGTTTTTAAATGACACTTTTTTTAACCTAAGAACGTATAATAGAAGAAAGCATTTTTGATTGAAATTTTTCCGAGTGTTTTTATTATTTTTCTATATAAATTTATATACAAGCAACTTATTTGTTTGTGTAAAAATAAATACAATATTTATATAAAAACAAAAAAACGTCCGATTAAGTGTGACTTAATGCGATCTTCAACACGACTCTTTACCTCGTTGGCAGCGTAAAATGCACGAACTACAGACAATATAATCGTAGGTTCGATCCTGGTGTAAGTAAGCCAAGCTGATTATGGCTGGTAGCAAGGAACACGTGTTCATAGCTTACTTTTATGTACGTTGTTTTTGTTGTTGTGTAGTAGTAGTAGTAGTAGTAATTATGATGATGTTGATGATGATGATGATGATGGTGGTGGTGGTGGTGAAATGGAAACGTCAACGGTTGTGAATTTCCAGTGCTTCGTCGGATTATGACCCGAGCAAAGTTAACCTCCGTCGTTCGGGTCAGGGTGAGCCTTAAGGTTATCCCGGGTCCTAATCTGGAGAATTACCTGCATTTATTATTTGGCCATTTTCTTTAGTTCGTGTTAGGTATCTAACACATTTCGATTTTATTCTTGAATTTTGTAACCATTGATTTCAAATATTTTTCCATTATAAAGATTGGAGGAGGGGGGGATCTATTTAAGAAAAGACGACGATGAACGTAGAAGCGTGATTTAAGTATGGCGTTTGTCAAATGAATTCTACGAAATCGAACGGAACGAAACGAAAGGAGATTCGCCGTTCCGAATATCAGCCACGTACTAATTTTTTTTTTTTTTTTATTCATTTCAGCTTTTTTTCTTTTCGAAGGGTTACTTACAACTATGATTTCATTACGGATTATAATGAGATAACGTTTTTAAATGACACTTTTTTTAACCTAAGAACGTATAATAGAAGAAAGCATTTTTGATTGAAATTTTTCCGAGTGTTTTTATTATTTTTATATATAAATTTATATACAAGCAACTTATTTGTTTGTGTAAAAATAAATACAATATTTATATAAAAACAAAAAAACGTCCGATTAAGTGTGACTTAATGCGATCTTCAACACGACTCTTTACCTCGTTGGCAGCGAAAAATGCACGAACTACAGACAATATAATCGTAGGTTCGATCCTGGTGTAAGTAAGCCAAGCTGATTATGGCTGGTAGCAAGGAACACGTGTTCATAGCTTACTTTTATGTACGTTGTTTTTGTTGTGTAGTCGTAGTAGTAGTAGTAGTAGTAATAATAATAATAATAATAATGATGATGATGATGATGATGATGATGATGGTGGTGGTGGTGGTGGTAGTGGTGGTGGTGGTGGTGAAATGGAAACGTCAACGGTTGTGAATTTCCAGTGCTTCGTCGGATTATGACCCGAGCAAAGTTAACCTCCGTCGTTCGGGTCAGGGTGAGCCTTAAGGTTATCCCGGGTCCTAATCTGGAGAATTACCTGCATTTATTATTTGGCCATTTTCTTTAGTTCGTGTTAGGTATCTAACACATTTCGATTTTATTCTTGAATTTTGTAACCATTGATTTCAAATATTTTTCCATTATAAAGATTGGGGGAGGGGGGGATCTATTTCAGAAAAGACGACCATACAGGTAGAAGCGTGATTTTAGTATGGCGTTTGTCAAATGAATTCTACGAAATCGAACGGAACGAAACGAAAGGAGATTCGCCGTTCCGAATATCAGCCACGTACTATTTTTTTTTTTTTAATTCATTTCAGCTTTTTTTTTTTCGAAGGGTCACTTAAAACTATGATTTCATTACGGATTATAATGAGATAACGTTTTTAAATGACACTTTTTTTAACCTAACAACGTATAATACAAGAAAGCATTTTTGATTGAAATTTTTCCGAGTGTTTTTATTATTTTTATATATAAATTTATATACAAGCAACTTATTTGTTTGTGTAAAAATAAATACAATATTTATATAAAAACAAAAAAACGTCCGATTAAGTGTGACTTAATGCGATCTTCAACACGACTCTTTACCTCGTTGGCAGCGAAAAATGCACGAACTACAGACAATATAATCGTAGGTTCGATCCTGGTGTAAGTAAGCCAAGCTGATTATGGCTGGTAGCAAGGAACACGTGTTCATAGCTTACTTTTATGTACGTTGTTTTTGTTGTGTAGTAGTAGTAGTAGTAGTAGTAATAATTATGATGATGATGATGATTATGATGATGATGATGATGGTGGTTGTGGTGGTGGTGAAATGGAAACGTCAACGGTTGTGAATTTCCAGTGCTTCGTCGGATTATGACCCGAGCAAAGTTAACCTCCGTCGTTCGGGTCAGGGTGAGCCTTAAGGTTATCCCGGGTCCTAATCTGGAGAATTACCTGCATTTATTATTTGGCCATTTTCTTTAGTTCGTGTTAGGTATCTAACACATTTCGATTTTATTCTTGAATTTTGTAACCATTGATTTCAAATATTTTTCCATTATAAAGATTGGGGGAGGGGGGATCTATTTCAGAAAAGACGACCATACAGGTAGAAGCGTGATTTTAGTATGGCGTTTGTCAAATGAATTCTACGAAATCGAACGGAACGAAACGAAAGGAGATTCGCCGTTCCGAATATCAGCCACGTACTAATTTTTTTTTTTTAAATTCATTTCAGCTTTTTTTTTTCGAAGGGTCACTTAAAACTATGATTTCATTACGGATTATAATGAGATAACGTTTTTAAATGACACTTTTTTTAACCTAAGAACGTATAATAGAAGAAAGCATTTTTGATTGAAATTTTTCCGAGTGTTTTTATTATTTTTATATATAAATTTATATACAAGCAACTTATTTGTTTGTGTAAAAATAAATACAATATTTATATAAAAACAAAAAAACGTCCGATTAAGTGTGACTTAATGCGATCTTCAACACGACTCTTTACCTCGTTGGCAGCGAAAAATGCACGAACTACAGACAATATAATCGTAGGTTCGATCCTGGTGTAAGTAAGCCAAGCTGATTATGGCTGGTAGCAAGGAACACGTGTTCATAGCTTACTTTTATGTACGTTGTTTTTGTTGTGTAGTAGTAGTAGTAGTAGTAGTAATAATTATGATGATGATGATGATTATGATGATGATGATGGTGGTTGTGGTGGTGGTGAAATGGAAACGTCAACGGTTGTGAATTTCCAGTGCTTCGTCGGATTATGACCCGAGCAAAGTTAACCTCCGTCGTTCGGGTCAGGGTGAGCCTTAAGGTTATCCCGGGTCCTAATCTGGAGAATTACCTGCATTTATTATTTGGCCATTTTCTTTAGTTCGTGTTAGGTATCTAACACATTTCGATTTTATTCTTGAATTTTGTAACCATTGATTTCAAATATTTTTCCATTATAAAGATTGGGGGAGGGGGGGATCTATTTCAGAAAAGACGACCATGAAGGTAGAAGCGTGATTTAAGTATGGCGTTTGTCAAATGAATTCTACGAAATCGAACGGAACGAAACGAAAGGTAATTCGCCGTTCCGAATATCAGCCACGTACTAATTTTTTTTTTTTTTTATTCATTTCAGCTTTTTTTTTTTTCGAAGGGTTACTTAAAACTATGATTTCATTACGGATTATAATGAGATAACGTTTTTAAATGACACTTTTTTTAACCTAAGAACGTATAATACAAGAAAGCATTTTTGATTGAAATTTTTCCGAGTGTTTTTATTATTTTTATATATAAATTTATATACAAGCAACTTATTTGTTTGTGTAAAAATAAATACAATATTTATATAAAAACAAAAAAACGTCCGATTAAGTGTGACTTAATGCGATCTTCAACACGACTCTTTACCTCGTTGGCAGCGAAAAATGCACGAACTACAGACAATATAATCGTAGGTTCGATCCTGGTGTAAGTAAGCCAAGCTGATTATGGCTGGTAGCAAGGAACACGTGTTCATAGCTTACTTTTATGTACGTTGTTTTTGTTGTGTAGTAGTAGTAGTAGTAGTAGTAGTAATAATTATGATGATGATGATGATTATGATGATGATGATGGTGGTGGTGGTGGTGGTGAAATGGAAACGTAAACGGTTGTGACTTTCCAGTGCTTCGTCGGATTATGACCCGAGCAAAGTTAACCTCCGTCGTTCGGGTCAGGGTGAGCCTTAAGGTTATCCCGGGTCCTAATCTGGAGAATTACCTGCATTTATTATTTGGCCATTTTCTTTAGTTCGTGTTAGGTATCTAACACATTTCGATTTTATTCTTGAATTTTGTAACCATTGATTTCAAATATTTTTCCATTATAAAGATTGGGGGAGGGGGGGATCTATTTCAGAAAAGACGACCATAAAGGTAGAAGCGTGATTTTAGTATGGCGTTTGTCAAATGAATTCTACGAAATCGAACGGAACGAAACGAAAGGAGATTCGCCGTTCCGAATATCAGCCACGTACTAATTTTTTTTTTTTTAATTCATTTCAGCTTTTTTTTTTTTCGAAGGGTCACTTAAAACTATGATTTCATTACGGATTATAATGAGATAACGTTTTTAAATGACACTTTTTTTAACCTAAGAACGTATAATAGAAGAAAGCATTTTTGATTGAAATTTTTCCGAGTGTTTTTATTATTTTTATATATAAATTTATATACAAGCAACTTATTTGTTTGTGTAAAAATAAATACAATATTTATATAAAAACAAAAAAACGTCCGATTAAGTGTGACTTAATGCGATCTTCAACACGACTCTTTACCTCGTTGGCAGCGAAAAATGCACGAACTACAGAAAATATAATCGTAGGTTCGATCCTGGTGTAAGTAAGCCAAGCTGATTATGGCTGGTAGCAAGGAACACGTGTTCATAGCTTACTTTTATGTACGTTGTTTTTGTTGTGTAGTAGTAGTAGTAGTAGTAGTAATAATAATAATAATAATAATGATGATGATGATGATGATGATGATGATGATGATGGTGGTGGTGGTGGTGGTAGTGGTGGTGGTGGTGGTGAAATGGAAACGTCAACGGTTGTGAATTTCCAGTGCTTCGTCGGATTATGACCCGAGCAAAGTTAACCTCCGTCGTTCGGGTCAGGGTGCGCCTTAAGGTTATCCCGGGTCCTAATCTGGAGAATTACCTGCATTTATTATTTGGCCATTTTCTTTAGTTCGTGTTAGGTATCTAACACATTTCGATTTTATTCTTGAATTTTGTAACCATTGATTTCAAATATTTTTCCATTATAAAGATTGGGGGAGGGGGGATCTATTTCAGAAAAGACGACCATAAAGGTAGAAGCGTGATTTTAGTATGGCGTTTGTCAAATGAATTCTACGAAATCGAACGGAACGAAACGAAAGGAGATTCGCCGTTCCGAATATCAGCCACGTACTAATTTTTTTTTTAAAATTCATTTCAGCTTTTTTTTTTTCGAAGGGTCACTTAAAACTATGATTTCATTACGGATTATAATGAGATAACGTTTTTAAATGACACTTTTTTTAACCTAAGAACGTATAATACAAGAAAGCATTTTTGATTGAAATTTTTCCGAGTGTTTTTATTATTTTTATATATAAATTTATATACAAGCAACTTATTTGTTTGTGTAAAAATAAATACAATATTTATATAAAAACAAAAAAACGTCCGATTAAGTGTGACTTAATGCGATCTTCAACACGACTCTTTACCTCGTTGGCAGCGAAAAATGCACGAACTACAGACAATATAATCGTAGGTTCGATCCTGGTGTAAGTAAGCCAAGCTGATTATGGCTGGTAGCAAGGAACACGTGTTCATAGCTTACTTTTATGTACGTTGTTTTTGTTGTGTAGTAGTAGTAGTAGTAGTAATGATGATGATGATGATGATGATTATGATGGTGGTGGTGGTGGTGGTGGTGGTGAAATGGAAACGTCAACGGTTGTGAATTTCCAGTGCTTCGTCGGATTATGACCCGAGCAAAGTTAACCTCCGTCGTTCGGGTCAAGAAGAGCCTTAAGGTTATCCCGGGTCCTAATCTGGAGAATTACCTGCATTTATTATTTGGCCATTTTCTTTAGTTCGTGTTAGGTATCTAACACATTTCGATTTTATTCTTGAATTTTGTAACCATTGATTTCAAATATTTTTCCATTATAAAGATTGGGGGAGGGGGGGATCTATTTCAGAAAAGACGACCATAAAGGTAGAAGCGTGATTTTAGTATGGCGTTTGTCAAATGAATTCTACGAAATCGAACGGAACGAAACGAAAGGAGATTCGCCGTTCCGAATATCAGCCACGTACTAATTTTTTTTTTTTTTTATTCATTTCAGCTTTTTTTTTTTTCGAAGGGTCACTTAAAACTATGATTTCATTACGGATTATAATGAGATAACGTTTTTAAATGACACTTTTTTTAACCTAAGAACGTATAATACAAGAAAGCATTTTTGATTGAAATTTTTCCGAGTGTTTTTATTATTTTTATATATAAATTTATATACAAGCAACTTATTTGTTTGTGTAAAAATAAATACAATATTTATATAAAAACAAAAAAACGTCCGATTAAGTGTGACTTAATGCGATCTTCAACACGACTCTTTACCTCGTTGGCAGCGAAAAATGCACGAACTACAGACAATATAATCGTAGGTTCGATCCTGGTGTAAGTAAGCCAAGCTGATTATGGCTGGTAGCAAGGAACACGTGTTCATAGCTTACTTTTATGTACGTTGTTTTTGTTGTGTAGTAGTAGTAGTAGTAGTAGTAGTAGTAATGATGATGATGATGATGATGATGATTATGATGGTGGTGGTGGTGGTGGTGAAATGGAAACGTCAACGGTTGTGAATTTCCAGTGCTTCGTCGGATTATGACCCGAGCAAAGTTAACCTCCGTCGTTCGGGTCAAGAAGAGCCTTAAGGTTATCCCGGGTCCTAATCTGGAGAATTACCTGCATTTATTATTTGGCCATTTTCTTTAGTTCGTGTTAGGTATCTAACACATTTCGATTTTATTCTTGAATTTTGTAACCATTGATTTCAAATATTTTTCCATTATAAAGATTGGGGGAGGGGGGGATCTATTTCAGAAAAGACGACCATAAAGGTAGAAGCGTGATTTTAGTATGGCGTTTGTCAAATGAATTCTACGAAATCGAACGGAACGAAACGAAAGGAGATTCGCCGTTCCGAATATCAGCCACGTACTAATTTTTTTTTTTTTTATTCATTTCAGCTTTTTTTTTTTTCGAAGGGTCACTTAAAACTATGATTTCATTACGGATTATAATGAGATAACGTTTTTAAATGACACTTTTTTTAACCTAAGAACGTATAATACAAGAAAGCATTTTTGATTGAAATTTTTCCGAGTGTTTTTATTATTTTTATATATAAATTTATATACAAGCAACTTATTTGTTTGTGTAAAAATAAATACAATATTTATATAAAAACAAAAAAACGTCCGATTAAGTGTGACTTAATGCGATCTTCAACACGACTCTTTACCTCGTTGGCAGCGAAAAATGCACGAACTACAGACAATATAATCGTAGGTTCGATCCTGGTGTAAGTAAGCCAAGCTGATTATGGCTGGTAGCAAGGAACACGTGTTCATAGCTTACTTTTATGTACGTTGTTTTTGTTGTGTAGTAGTAGTAGTAGTAGTAGTAGTAATGATGATGATGATGATGATGATGATGATTATGATGGTGGTGGTGGTGGTGGTGAAATGGAAACGTCAACGGTTGTTAATTTCCAGTGCTTCGTCGGATTATGACCCGAGCAAAGTTAACCTCCGTCGTTCGGGTCAAGAAGAGCCTTAAGGTTATCCCGGGTCCTAATCTGGAGAATTACCTGCATTTATTATTTGGCCATTTTCTTTAGTTCGTGTTAGGTATCTAACACATTTCGATTTTATTCTTGAATTTTGTAACCATTGATTTCAAATATTTTTCCATTATAAAGATTGGGGGAGGGGGGATCTATTTCAGAAAAGACGACCATAAAGGTAGAAGCTTGATTTTAGTATGGCGTTTGTCAAATGAATTCTACGAAATCGAACGGAACGAAAGGAAAGGAGATTCGCCGTTCCGAATATCAGCCACGTACTAATTTTTTTTTTTTAAATTCATTTCAGCTTTTTTTTTTTCGAAGGGTCACTTAAAACTATGATTTCATTACGGATTATAATGAGATAACGTTTTTAAATGACACTTTTTTTAACCTAACAACGTATAATACAAGAAAGCATTTTTGATTGAAATTTTTCCGAGTGTTTTTATTATTTTTATATATAAATTTATATACAAGCAACTTATTTGTTTGTGTAAAAATAAATACAATATTTATATAAAAACAAAAAAACGTCCGATTAAGTGTGACTTAATGCGATCTTCAACACGACTCTTTACCTCGTTGGCAGCGAAAAATGCACGAACTACAGACAATATAATCGTAGGTTCGATCCTGGTGTAAGTAAGCCAAGCTGATTATGGCTGGTAGCAAGGAACACGTGTTCATAGCTTACTTTTATGTACGTTGTTTTTGTTGTGTAGTAGTAGTAGTAGTAGTAGTAATAATTATGATGATGATGATGATTATGATGATGATGATGATGGTGGTTGTGGTGGTGGTGAAATGGAAACGTCAACGGTTGTGAATTTCCAGTGCTTCGTCGGATTATGACCCGAGCAAAGTTAACCTCCGTCGTTCGGGTCAGGGTGAGCCTTAAGGTTATCCCGGGTCCTAATCTGGAGAATTACCTGCATTTATTATTTGGCCATTTTCTTTAGTTCGTGTTAGGTATCTAACACATTTCGATTTTATTCTTGAATTTTGTAACCATTGATTTCAAATATTTTTCCATTATAAAGATTGGGGGAGGGGGGGATCTATTTCAGAAAAGACGACCATGAAGGTAGAAGCGTGATTTAAGTATGGCGTTTGTCAAATGAATTCTACGAAATCGAACGGAACGAAACGAAAGGTAATTCGCCGTTCCGAATATCAGCCACGTACTAATTTTTTTTTTTTTTTATTCATTTCAGCTTTTTTTTTTTTCGAAGGGTTACTTAAAACTATGATTTCATTACGGATTATAATGAGATAACGTTTTTAAATGACACTTTTTTTAACCTAAGAACGTATAATAGAAGAAAGCATTTTTGATTGAAATTTTTCCGAGTGTTTTTATTATTTTTATATATAAATTTATATACAAGCAACTTATTTGTTTGTGTAAAAATAAATACAATATTTATATAAAAACAAAAAAACGTCCGATTAAGTGTGACTTAATGCGATCTTCAACACGACTCTTTACCTCGTTGGCAGCGAAAAATGCACGAATTACAGACAATATAATCGTAGGTTCGATCCTGGTGTAAGTAAGCCAAGCTGATTATGGCTGGTAGCAAGGAACACGTGTTCATAGCTTACTTTTATGTACGTTGTTTTTGTTGTGTAGTAGTAGTAGTAGTAGTAGTAATAATAATAATAATAATAATGATGATGATGATGATGATGATGATGATGATGGTGGTGGTGGTGGTGGTAGTGGTGGTGGTGGTGGTGAAATGGAAACGTCAACGGTTGTGAATTTCCAGTGCTTCGTCGGATTATGACCCGAGCAAAGTTAACCTCCGTCGTTCGGGTCAGGGTGAGCCTTAAGGTTATCCCGGGTCCTAATCTGGAGAATTACCTGCATTTATTATTTGGCCATTTTCTTTAGTTCGTGTTAGGTATCTAACACATTTCGATTTTATTCTTGAATTTTGTAACCATTGATTTCAAATATTTTTCCATTATAAAGATTGGGGGAGGGGGGATCTATTTCAGAAAAGACGACCATACAGGTAGAAGCGTGATTTTAGTATGGCGTTTGTCAAATGAATTCTACGAAATCGAACGGAACGAAACGAAAGGAGATTCGCCGTTCCGAATATCAGCCACGTACTAATTTTTTTTTTTTAAATTCATTTCAGCTTTTTTTTTTCGAAGGGTCACTTAAAACTATGATTTCATTACGGATTATAATGAGATAACGTTTTTAAATGACACTTTTTTTAACCTAAGAACGTATAATAGAAGAAAGCATTTTTGATTGAAATTTTTCCGAGTGTTTTTATTATTTTTATATATAAATTTATATACAAGCAACTTATTTGTTTGTGTAAAAATAAATACAATATTTATATAAAAACAAAAAAACGTCCGATTAAGTGTGACTTAATGCGATCTTCAACACGACTCTTTACCTCGTTGGCAGCGAAAAATGCACGAACTACAGACAATATAATCGTAGGTTCGATCCTGGTGTAAGTAAGCCAAGCTGATTATGGCTGGTAGCAAGGAACACGTGTTCATAGCTTACTTTTATGTACGTTGTTTTTGTTGTGTAGTAGTAGTAGTAGTAGTAGTAATAATTATGATGATGATGATGATTATGATGATGATGATGGTGGTTGTGGTGGTGGTGAAATGGAAACGTCAACGGTTGTGAATTTCCAGTGCTTCGTCGGATTATGACCCGAGCAAAGTTAACCTCCGTCGTTCGGGTCAGGGTGAGCCTTAAGGTTATCCCGGGTCCTAATCTGGAGAATTACCTGCATTTATTATTTGGCCATTTTCTTTAGTTCGTGTTAGGTATCTAACACATTTCGATTTTATTCTTGAATTTTGTAACCATTGATTTCAAATATTTTTCCATTATAAAGATTGGCGGAGGGGGGGATCTATTTCAGAAAAGACGACCATGAAGGTAGAAGCGTGATTTAAGTATGGCGTTTGTCAAATGAATTCTACGAAATCGAACGGAACGAAACGAAAGGTAATTCGCCGTTCCGAATATCAGCCACGTACTAATTTTTTTTTTTTTTTATTCATTTCAGCTTTTTTTTTTTTCGAAGGGTTACTTAAAACTATGATTTCATTACGGATTATAATGAGATAACGTTTTTAAATGACACTTTTTTTAACCTAAGAACGTATAATACAAGAAAGCATTTTTGATTGAAATTTTTCCGAGTGTTTTTATTATTTTTATATATAAATTTATATACAAGCAACTTATTTGTTTGTGTAAAAATAAATACAATATTTATATAAAAACAAAAAAACGTCCGATTAAGTGTGACTTAATGCGATCTTCAACACGACTCTTTACCTCGTTGGCAGCGAAAAATGCACGAACTACAGACAATATAATCGTGGGTTCGATCCTGGTGTAAGTAAGCCAAGCTGATTATGGCTGGTAGCAAGGAACACGTGTTCATAGCTTACTTTTATGTACGTTGTTTTTGTTGTGTAGTAGTAGTAGTAGTAGTAATAATTATGATGATGATGATGATTATGATGATGATGATGGTGGTGGTGGTGGTGGTGAAATGGAAACGTCAACGGTTGTGACTTTCCAGTGCTTCGTCGGATTATGACCCGAGCAAAGTTAACCTCCGTCGTTCGGGTCAGGGTGAGCCTTAAGGTTATCCCGGGTCCTAATCTGGAGAATTACCTGCATTTATTATTTGGCCATTTTCTTTAGTTCGTGTTAGGTATCTAACACATTTCGATTTTATTCTTGAATTTTGTAACCATTGATTTCAAATATTTTTCCATTATAAAGATTGGGGGAGGGGGGGATCTATTTCAGAAAAGACGACCATAAAGGTAGAAGCGTGATTTTAGTATGGCGTTTGTCAAATGAATTCTACGAAATCGAACGGAACGAAACGAAAGGAGATTCGCCGTTCCGAATATCAGCCACGTACTAATTTTTTTTTTTTTAATTCATTTCAGCTTTTTTTTTTTTCGAAGGGTCACTTAAAACTATGATTTCATTACGGATTATAATGAGATAACGTTTTTAAATGACACTTTTTTTAACCTAAGAACGTATAATAGAAGAAAGCATTTTTGATTGAAATTTTTCCGAGTGTTTTTATTATTTTTATATATAAATTTATATACAAGCAACTTATTTGTTTGTGTAAAAATAAATACAATATTTATATAAAAACAAAAAAACGTCCGATTAAGTGTGACTTAATGCGATCTTCAACACGACTCTTTACCTCGTTGGCAGCGAAAAATGCACGAACTACAGAAAATATAATCGTAGGTTCGATCCTGGTGTAAGTAAGCCAAGCTGATTATGGCTGGTAGCAAGGAACACGTGTTCATAGCTTACTTTTATGTACGTTGTTTTTGTTGTGTAGTAGTAGTAGTAGTAGTAGTAGTAGTAATGATGATGATGATGATGATGATGATTATGATGGTGGTGGTGGTGGTGGTGAAATGGAAACGTCAACGGTTGTGAATTTCCAGTGCTTCGTCGGATTATGACCTGAGCAAAGTTAACCTCCGTCGTTCGGGTCAAGAAGAGCCTTAAGGTTATCCCGGGTCCTAATCTGGAGAATTACCTGCATTTATTATTTGGCCATTTTCTTTAGTTCGTGTTAGGTATCTAACACATTTCGATTTTATTCTTGAATTTTGTAACCATTGATTTCAAATATTTTTCCATTATAAAGATTGGGGGAGGGGGGGATCTATTTCAGAAAAGACGACCATAAAGGTAGAAGCGTGATTTTAGTATGGCGTTTGTCAAATGAATTCTACGAAATCGAACGGAACGAAACGAAAGGAGATTCGCCGTTCCGAATATCAGCCACGTACTAATTTTTTTTTTTTTTATTCATTTCAGCTTTTTTTTTTTCGAAGGGTCACTTAAAACTATGATTTCATTACGGATTATAATGAGATAACGTTTTTAAATGACACTTTTTTTAACCTAAGAACGTATAATAGAAGAAAGCATTTTTGATTGAAATTTTTCCGAGTGTTTTTATTATTTTTATATATAAATTTATATACAAGCAACTTATTTGTTTGTGTAAAAATAAATACAATATTTATATAAAAACAAAAAAACGTCCGATTAAGTGTGACTTAATGCGATCTTCAACACGACTCTTTACCTCGTTGGCAGCGAAAAATGCACGAACTACAGACAATATAATCGTAGGTTCGATCCTGGTGTAAGTAAGCCAAGCTGATTATGGCTGGTAGCAAGGAACACGTGTTCATAGCTTACTTTTATGTACGTTGTTTTTGTTGTGTAGTAGTAGTAGTAGTAGTAGTAGTAGTAGTAATGATGATGATGATGATGATGATGATTATGATGGTGGTGGTGGTGGTGGTGAAATGGAAACGTCAACGGTTGTGAATTTCCAGTGCTTCGTCGGATTATGACCCGAGCAAAGTTAACCTCCGTCGTTCGGGTCAAGAAGAGCCTTAAGGTTATCCCGGGTCCTAATCTGGAGAATTACCTGCATTTATTATTTGGCCATTTTCTTTAGTTCGTGTTAGGTATCTAACACATTTCGATTTTATTCTTGAATTTTGTAACCATTGATTTCAAATATTTTTCCATTATAAAGATTGGGGGAGGGGGGGATCTATTTCAGAAAAGACGACCATAAAGGTAGAAGCGTGATTTTAGTATGGCGTTTGTCAAATGAATTCTACGAAATCGAACGGAACGAAACGAAAGGAGATTCGCCGTTCCGAATATCAGCCACGTACTAATTTTTTTTTTTTTTATTCATTTCAGCTTTTTTTTTTTTCGAAGGGTCACTTAAAACTATGATTTCATTACGGATTATAATGAGATAACGTTTTTAAATGACACTTTTTTTAACCTAAGAACGTATAATACAAGAAAGCATTTTTGATTGAAATTTTTCCGAGTGTTTTTATTATTTTTATATATAAATTTATATACAAGCAACTTATTTGTTTGTGTAAAAATAAATACAATATTTATATAAAAACAAAAAAACGTCCGATTAAGTGTGACTTAATGCGATCTTCAACACGACTCTTTACCTCGTTGGCAGCGAAAAATGCACGAACTACAGACAATATAATCGTAGGTTCGATCCTGGTGTAAGTAAGCCAAGCTGATTATGGCTGGTAGCAAGGAACACGTGTTCATAGCTTACTTTTATGTACGTTGTTTTTGTTGTGTAGTAGTAGTAGTAGTAGTAGTAGTAATGATGATGATGATGATGATGATGATGATTATGATGGTGGTGGTGGTGGTGGTGAAATGGAAACGTCAACGGTTGTTAATTTCCAGTGCTTCGTCGGATTATGACCCGAGCAAAGTTAACCTCCGTCGTTCGGGTCAAGAAGAGCCTTAAGGTTATCCCGGGTCCTAATCTGGAGAATTACCTGCATTTATTATTTGGCCATTTTCTTTAGTTCGTGTTAGGTATCTAACACATTTCGATTTTATTCTTGAATTTTGTAACCATTGATTTCAAATATTTTTCCATTATAAAGATTGGGGGAGGGGGGGATCTATTTCAGAAAAGACGACCATAAAGGTAGAAGCGTGATTTTAGTATGGCGTTTGTCAAATGAATTCTACGAAATCGAACGGAACGAAACGAAAGGAGATTCGCCGTTCCGAATATCAGCCACGTACTAATTTTTTTTTTTTTTTATTCATTTCAGCTTTTTTTTTTTTCGAAGGGTCACTTAAAACTATGATTTCATTACGGATTATAATGAGATAACGTTTTTAAATGACACTTTTTTTAACCTAAGAACGTATAATACAAGAAAGCATTTTTGATTGAAATTTTTCCGAGTGTTTTTATTATTTTTATATATAAATTTATATACAAGCAACTTATTTGTTTGTGTAAAAATAAATACAATATTTATATAAAAACAAAAAAACATCCGATTAAGTGTGACTTAATGCGATCTTCAACACGACTCTTTACCTCGTTTGCAGCGAAAAATGCACGAACTACAGACAATATAATCGTAGGTTCGATCCTGGTGTAAGTAAGCCAAGCTGATTATGGCTGGTAGCAAGGAACACGTGTTCATAGCTTACTTTTATGTACGTTGTTTTTGTTGTGTAGTAGTAGTAGTAGTAGTAGTAGTAGTAGTAATGATGATGATGATGATGATGATGATTATGATGGTGGTGGTGGTGGTGGTGAAATGGAAACGTCAACGGTTGTGAATTTCCAGTGCTTCGTCGGATTATGACCCGAGCAAAGTTAACCTCCGTCGTTCGGGTCAAGAAGAGCCTTAAGGTTATCCCGGGTCCTAATCTGGAGAATTACCTGCATTTATTATTTGGCCATTTTCTTTAGTTCGTGTTAGGTATCTAACACATTTCGATTTTATTCTTGAATTTTGTAACCATTGATTTCAAATATTTTTCCATTATAAAGATTGGGGGAGGGGGGGATCTATTTCAGAAAAGACGACCATAAAGGTAGAAGCGTGATTTTAGTATGGCGTTTGTCAAATGAATTCTACGAAATCGAACGGAACGAAACGAAAGGAGATTCGCCGTTCCGAATATCAGCCACGTACTAATTTTTTTTTTTTTTATTCATTTCAGCTTTTTTTTTTTTCGAAGGGTCACTTAAAACTATGATTTCATTACGGATTATAATGAGATAACGTTTTTAAATGACACTTTTTTTAACCTAAGAACGTATAATACAAGAAAGCATTTTTGATTGAAATTTTTCCGAGTGTTTTTATTATTTTTATATATAAATTTATATACAAGCAACTTATTTGTTTGTGTAAAAATAAATACAATATTTATATAAAAACAAAAAAACGTCCGATTAAGTGTGACTTAATGCGATCTTCAACACGACTCTTTACCTCGTTGGCAGCGAAAAATGCACGAACTACAGACAATATAATCGTAGGTTCGATCCTGGTGTAAGTAAGCCAAGCTGATTATGGCTGGTAGCAAGGAACACGTGTTCATAGCTTACTTTTATGTACGTTGTTTTTGTTGTGTAGTAGTAGTAGTAGTAGTAGTAGTAATGATGATGATGATGATGATGATGATGATTATGATGGTGGTGGTGGTGGTGGTGAAATGGAAACGTCAACGGTTGTTAATTTCCAGTGCTTCGTCGGATTATGACCCGAGCAAAGTTAACCTCCGTCGTTCGGGTCAAGAAGAGCCTTAAGGTTATCCCGGGTCCTAATCTGGAGAATTACCTGCATTTATTATTTGGCCATTTTCTTTAGTTCGTGTTAGGTATCTAACACATTTCGATTTTATTCTTGAATTTTGTAACCATTGATTTCAAATATTTTTCTATTATAAAGATTGGGGGAGGGGGGGATCTATTTCAGAAAAGACGACCATAAAGGTAGAAGCGTGATTTTAGTATGGCGTTTGTCAAATGAATTCTACGAAATCGAACGGAACGAAACGAAAGGAGATTCGCCGTTCCGAATATCAGCCACGTACTAATTTTTTTTTTTTTTTATTCATTTCAGCTTTTTTTTTTTTCGAAGGGTCACTTAAAACTATGATTTCATTACGGATTATAATGAGATAACGTTTTTAAATGACACTTTTTTTAACCTAAGAACGTATAATACAAGAAAGCATTTTTGATTGAAATTTTTCCGAGTGTTTTTATTATTTTTATATATAAATTTATATACAAGCAACTTATTTGTTTGTGTAAAAATAAATACAATATTTATATAAAAACAAAAAAACATCCGATTAAGTGTGACTTAATGCGATCTTCAACACGACTCTTTACCTCGTTTGCAGCGAAAAATGCACGAACTACAGACAATATAATCGTAGGTTCGATCCTGGTGTAAGTAAGCCAAGCTGATTATGGCTGGTAGCAAGGAACACGTGTTCATAGCTTACTTTTATGTACGTTGTTTTTGTTGTGTAGTAGTAGTAGTAGTAGTAGTAGTAATGATGATGATGATGATGATGATGATTATGATGGTGGTGGTGGTGGTGGTGGTGAAATGGAAACGTCAACGGTTGTTAATTTCCAGTGCTTCGTCGGATTATGACCCGAGCAAAGTTAACCTCCGTCGTTCGGGTCAAGAAGAGCCTTAAGGTTATCCCGGGTCCTAATCTGGAGAATTACCTGCATTTATTATTTGGCCATTTTCTTTAGTTCGTGTTAGGTATCTAACACATTTCGATTTTATTCTTGAATTTTGTAACCATTGATTTCAAATATTTTTCCATTATAAAGATTGGGGGAGGGGGGGATCTATTTCAGAAAAGACGACCATGAAGGTAGAAGCGTGATTTAAGTATGGCGTTTGTCAAATGAATTCTACGAAATCGAACGGAACGAAACGAAAGGAGATTCGCCGTTCCGAATATCAGCCACGTACTAATTTTTTTTTTTTTTTATTCATTTCAGCTTGTTTTTTTTTCGAAGGGTTACTTAAAACTATGATTTCATTACGGATTATAATGAGATAACGTTTTTAAATGACACTTTTTTTAACCTAAGAACGTATAATAGAAGAAAGCATTTTTGATTGAAATTTTTCCGAGTGTTTTTATTATTTTTCTATATAAATTTATATACAAGCAACTTATTTGTTTGTGTAAAAATAAATACAATATTTATATAAAAACAAAAAAACGTCCGATTAAGTGTGACTTAATGCGATCTTCAACACGACTCTTTACCTCGTTGGCAGCGAAAAATGCACGAACTACAGACAATATAATCGTAGGTTCGATCCTGGTGTAAGTAAGCCAAGCTGATTATGGCTGGTAGCAAGGAACACGTGTTCATAGCTTACTTTTATGTACGTTGTTTTTGTTGTGTAGTAGTAGTAGTAGTAGTAGTTATAATTATGATGATGATGATGATTATGATGATGATGATGGTGGTGGTGGTGGTGAAATGGAAACGTCAACGGTTGTGAATTTCCAGTGCTTCGTCGGATTATGACCCGAGCAAAGTTAACCTCCGTCGTTCGGGTCAGGGTGAGCCTTAAGGTTATCCCGGGTCCTAATCTGGAGAATTACCTGCATTTATTATTTGGCCATTTTCTTTAGTTCGTGTTAGGTATCTAACACATTTCGATTTTATTCTTGAATTTTGTAACCATTGATTTCAAATATTTTTCCATTATAAAGATTGGGGGAGGGGGGGATCTATTTCAGAAAAGACGACCATAAAGGTAGAAGCGTGATTTTAGTATGGCGTTTGTCAAATGAATTCTACGAAATCGAACGGAACGAAACGAAAGGAGATTCGCCGTTCCGAATATCAGCCACGTACTAATTTTTTTTTTTTTAATTCATTTCAGCTTTTTTTTTTTTCGAAGGGTCACTTAAAACTATGATTTCATTACGGATTATAATGAGATAACGTTTTTAAATGACACTTTTTTAAACCTAAGAACGTATAATAGAAGAAAGCATTTTTGATTGAAATTTTTCCGAGTGTTTTTATTATTTTTATATATAAATTTATATACAAGCAACTTATTTGTTTGTGTAAAAATAAATACAATATTTATATAAAAACAAAAAAACGTCCGATTAAGTGTGACTTAATGCGATCTTCAACACGACTCTTTACCTCGTTGGCAGCGAAAAATGCACGAACTACAGACAATATAATCGTAGGTTCGATCCTGGTGTAAGTAAGCCAAGCTGATTATGGCTGGTAGCAAGGAACACGTGTTCATAGCTTACTTTTATGTACGTTGTTTTTGTTGTGTAGTAGTAGTAGTAGTGGTAGTAGTAATAATAATGTTGATGATGATGATGATGATGGTGGTGGTGGTGGTGGTGAAATGGAAACGTCAACGGTTGTGAATTTCCAGTGCTTCGTCGGATTATGACCCGAGCAAAGTTAACCTCCGTCGTTCGGGTCAGGGTTCGCCTTAAGGTTACCCCGGGTCCTAATCTGGAGAATTACCTGCATTTATTATTTGGCCGTTTTCTTAAGTTCGTGTTAGGTATCTAACACATTTCGATTTTATTCTTGAATTTTGTAACCATTGATTTCAAATATTTTTCCATTATAAAGATTGGGGGAGGGGGGATCTATTTCAGAAAAGACGACCATAAAGGTAGAAGCGTGATTTTAGTATGGCGTTTGTCAAATGAATTCTACGAAATCGAACGGAACGAAACGAAAGGAGATTCGCCGTTCCGAATATCAGCCACGTACTAATTTTTTTTTTTTTAATTCATTTCAGCTTTTTTTTTTTTCGAAGGGTCACTTAAAACTATGATTTCATTACGGATTATAATGAGATAACGTTTTTAAATGACACTTTTTTTAACCTAAGAACGTATAATACAAGAAAGCATTTTTGATTGAAATTTTTCCGAGTGTTTTTATTATTTTTATATATAAATTTATATACAAGCAACTTATTTGTTTGTGTAAAAATAAATACAATATTTATATAAAAACAAAAAAACGTCCGATTAAGTGTGACTTAATGCGATCTTCAACACGACTCTTTACCTCGTTGGCAGCGAAAAATGCACGAACTACAGACAATATAATCGTAGGTTCGATCCTGGTGTAAGTAAGCCAAGCTGATTATGGCTGGTAGCAAGGAACACGTGTTCATAGCTTACTTTTATGTACGTTGTTTTTGTTGTGTAGTAGTAGTAGTAGTAGTAGTAATAATAATAATAATGATGATGATGATGATGATGATGATGATGATGATGATGGTGGTGGTGGTGGTAGTGGTGGTGGTGGTGGTGAAATGGAAGCGTCAACGGTTGTGAATTTCCAGTGCTTCGTCGGATTATGACCCGAGCAAAGTTAACCTCCGTCGTTCGGGTCAGGAAGAGCCTTAAGGTTATCCCGGGTCCTAATATGGAGAATTACCTGCATTTATTATTTGGCCATTTTCTTTAGTTCGTGTTAGGTATCTAACACATTTCGATTTTATTCTTGAATTTTGTAACCATTGATTTCAAATATTTTTCCATTATAAAGATTGGGGGAGGGGGGGATCTATTTCAGAAAAGACGACCATAAAGGTAGAAGCGTGATTTTAGTATGGCGTTTGTCAAATGAATTCTACGAAATCGAACGGAACGAAACGAAAGGAGATTCGCCGTTCCGTATATCAGCCACGTACTAATTTTTTTTTTTTTATTCATTTCAGCTTTTTTTTTTTCGAAGGGTCACTTAAAACTATGATTTCATTACGGATTATAATGAGATAACGTTTTTAAATGACACTTTTTTTAACCTAAGAACGTATAATACAAGAAAGCATTTTTGATTGAAATTTTTCCGAGTGTTTTTATTATTTTTATATATAAATTTATATACAAGCAACTTATTTGTTTGTGTAAAAATAAATACAATATTTATATAAAAACAAAAAAACGTCCGATTAAGTGTGACTTAATGCGATCTTCAACACGACTCTTTACCTCGTTGGCAGCGAAAAATGCACGAACTACAGACAATATAATCGTAGGTTCGATCCTGGTGTAAGTAAGCCAAGCTGATTATGGCTGGTAGCAAGGAACACGTGTTCATAGCTTACTTTTATGTACGTTGTTTTTGTTGTGTAGTAGTAGTAGTAGTAATAATAATGTTGATGGTGGTGGTGGTGGTGGTGGTGGTGGTGAAATGGAAACGTCAACGGTTGTGAATTTCCAGTGCTTCGTCGGATTATGACCCGAGCAAAGTTAACCTCCGTCGTTCGGGTCAGGGTGCGCCTTAAGGTTATCCTTGGTCCTAATCTGGAGAATTACCTGCATTTATTATTTGGCCATTTTCTTTAGTTCGTGTTAGGTATCTAACACATTTCGATTTTATTCTTGAATTTTGTAACCATTGATTTCAAATATTTTTCCATTATAAAGATTGGGGGAGGGGGGATCTATTTCAGAAAAGACGACCATAAAGGTAGAAGCGTGATTTTAGTATGGCGTTTGTCAAATGAATTCTACGAAATCGAACGGAACGAAACGAAAGGAGATTCGCCGTTCCGAATATCAGCCACGTACTAATTTTTTTTTTTTTCATTCATTTCAGCTTTTTTTTTTTCGAAGGGTTACTTTAAACTATGATTTCATTACGGATTATAATGAGATAACGTTTTTAAATGACACTTTTTTTAACCTAAGAACGTATAATACAAGAAAGCATTTTTGATTGAAATTTTTCCGAGTGTTTTTATTATTTTTATATATAAATTTATATACAAGCAACTTATTTGTTTGTGTAAAAATAAATACAATATTTATATAAAAACAAAAAAACGTCCGATTAAGTGTGACTTAATGCGATCTTCAACACGACTCTTTACCTCGTTGGCAGCGAAAAATGCACGAACTACAGACAATATAATCGTAAGTTCGATCCTGGTGTAAGTAAGCCAAGCTGATTATGGCTGGTAGCAAGGAACACGTGTTCATAGCTTACTTTTATGTACGTTGTTTTTGTTGTGTAGTAGTAGTAGTAGTAATAATAATGATGATGATGATGATGATGATGATGATGATGATGATGATGATGGTGGTGGTGGTGGTGGTGGTGAAATGGAACCGTCAACGGTTGTGAATTTCCAGTGCTTCGTCGGATTATGACCCGAGCAAAGTTAACCTCCGTCGTTCGGGTCAGGAAGAGCCTTAAGGTTATCCCGGGTCCTAATCTGGAGAATTACCTGCATTTATTATTTGGCCATTTTCTCTAGTTCGTGTTAGGTATCTAACACATTTCGATTTTATTCTTGAATTTTGTAACCATTGATTTCAAATATTTTTCCATTATAAAGATTGGGGGAGGGGGGGATCTATTTCAGAAAAGACGACCATAAAGGTAGAAGCGTGATTTTAGTATGGCGTTTGTCAAATGAATTCTACGAAATCGAACGGAACGAAACGAAAGGAGATTCGCCGTTCCGAATATCAGCCACGTACTAATTTTTTTTTTTTTTCATTCATTTCAGCTTTTTTTTTTTTCGAAGGGTTACTTTAAACTATGATTTCATTACGGATTATAATGAGATAACGTTTTTAAATGACACTTTTTTTAACCTAAGAACGTATAATACAAGAAAGCATTTTTGATTGAAATTTAACCGAGTGTTTTTATAATTTTTATATATAAATTTATATACAAGCAACTTATTTGTTTGTGTAAAAATAAATACAATATTTATATAAAAACAAAAAAACGTCCGATTAAGTGTGACTTAATGCGATCTTCAACACGACTCTTTACCTCGTTGGCAGCGAAAAATGCACGAACTACAGACAATATAATCGTAGGTTCGATCCTGGTGTAAGTAAGCCAAGCTGATTATGGCTGGTAGCAAGGAACACGTGTTCATAGCTTACTTTTATGTACGTTGTTTTTGTTGTGTAGTAGTAGTAGTAGTAGTAGTAGTAATAATAATAATAATAATGATGATGATGATGATGATGATGATGATGATGATGATGATGATGATGATGATAGTGGTGGTGGTGGTGGTAGTGGTGGTGATGGTGGTGAAATGGAAACGTCAACGGTTGTGAATTTCCAGTGCTTCGTCGGATTATGACCCGAGCAAAGTTAACCTCCGTCGCTCGGGTCAGGATAAGCCTTAAGGTTATCCCGGGTCCTAATATGGAGAATTACCTGCATTTATTATTTGGCCATTTTCTTTAGTTCGTGTTAGGTATCTAACACATTTCGATTTTATTCTTGAATTTTGTAACCATTGATTTCAAATATTTTTCCATTATAAAGATTGGGGGTGGGGGGGATCTATTTCAGAAAAGACGACCATAAAGGTAGAAGCGTGATTTTAGTATGGCGTTTGTCAAATGAATTCTACGAAATCGAACGGAACGAAACGAAAGGAGATTCGCCGTTCCGAATATCAGCCACGTACTAATTTTTTTTTTTTTTCATTCATTTCAGCTTTTTTTTTTTTCGGAGGGTCACTTTAAACTATGATTTCATTACGGATTATAATGAGATAACGTTTTTAAATGACACTTTTTTTAAACCTAAGAACGTATAATACAAGAAAGCATTTTTGATTGAAATTTTTCCGAGTGTTTTTATTATTTTTATATATAAATTTATATACAAGCAACTTATTTGTTTGTGTAAAAATAAATACAATATTTATATAAAAACAAAAAAACGTCCGATTAAGTGTGACTTAATGCGATCTTCAACACGACTCTTTACCTCGTTGGCAGCGAAAAATGCACGAACTACAGACAATATAATCGTAGGTTCGATCCTGGTGTAAGTAAGCCAAGCTGATTATGGCTGGTAGCAAGGAACACGTGTTCATAGCTTACTTTTATGTACGTTGTTTTTGTTGTGTAGTAGTAGTAGTAGTAATAATAATGATGATGATGATGATGATGATGATGATGATGATTGTGATGGTGGTGGTGGTGGTGAAATGGAAACGTCAACGGTTGTGAATTTCCAGTGCTTCGTCGGATTATGACCGGAGCAAAGTTAACCTCCGTCGTTCGGGTCAGGGTGAGCCTTAAGGTAATCCCGGGTCCTAATCTGGAGAATTACCTGCATTTATTATTTGGCCATTTTCTTTAGTTCGTGTTAGGTATCTAACACATTTCGATTTTATTCTTGCATTTTGTAACCATTGATTTCAAATATTTTTCCATTATAAAGATTGGGGGAGGGGGGGATCTATTTCAGAAAAGACGACCATAAAGGTAGAAGCGTGATTTAAGTATGGCGTTTGTCAAGTGAATTCTACGAAATCGGACGGAACGAAACGAAAGGAGATTCGCCGTTCCGAATATCAGCCACGTACTATTTTTTTTTTTTTTTATTCATTTCAGCTTTTTTTTTTCGAAGGGTCACTTAAAACTATGATTTCATTACGGATTATAATGAGATAACGTTTTTAAATGACACTTTTTTTAACCTAAGAACGTATAATACAAGAAAGCATTTTTGATTGAAATTTTTCCGAGTGTTTTTATTATTTTTATATATAAATTTATATACAAGCAACTTATTTGTTTGTGTAAAAATAAATACAATATTTATATAAAAACAAAAAAACGTCCGATTAAGTGTGACTTAATGCGATCTTCAAGACGACTCTTTACCTCGTTGGCAGCGAAAAATGCACGAACTACAGACAATATAATCGTAGGTTCGATCCTGGTGTAAGTAAGCCAAGCTGATTATGGCTGGTAGCAAGGAACACGTGTTCATAGCTTACTTTTATGTACGTTGTTTTTGTTGTGTAGTAGTAGTAGTAGTAATAATAATGATGATGATGATGATGATGATGATGATGATGATGGTGGTGGTGGGGGTGGTGAAATGGAAACGTCAACGGTTGTGAATTTCCAGTGCTTCGTCGGATTATGACCCGAGCAAAGTTAACCTCCGTCGTTCGGGTCAGGGTGCGCCTTAAGGTTATCCCGGGTCCTAATCTGGAGAATTACCTGCATTTATTATTTGGCCATTTTCTTTAGTTCGTGTTAGGTATCTAACACATTTCGATTTTATTCTTGAATTTTGTAACCATTGATTTAAAATAATTTTCCATTATAAAGATTGGGGGAGGGGGGGATCTATTTCAGAAAAGACGACCATAAAGGTAGAAGCGTGATTTTAGTATGGCGTTTGTCAAATGAATTCTACGAAATCGAACGGAACGAAACGAAAGGAGATTCGCCGTTCCGAATATCAGCCACGTACTAATTTTTTTTTTTGTCCATTCATTTCAGCTTTTTTTTTTTTCGAAGGGTTACTTTAAACTATGATTTCATTACGGATTATAATGAGATAACGTTTTTAAATGACACTTTTTTTAACCTAAGAACGTATAATAGAAGAAAGCATTTTTGATTGAAATTTTTCCGAGTGTTTTTATTATTTTTATATATAAATTTATATACAAGCAACTTATTTGTTTGTGTAAAAATAAATACAATATTTATATAAAAACAAAAAAACGTCCGATTAAGTGTGACTTAATGCGATCTTCAACACGACTCTTTACCTCGTTGGCAGCGAAAAATGCACGAACTACAGACAATATAATCGTAGGTTCGATCCTGGTGTAAGTAAGCCAAGCTGATTATGGCTGGTAGCAAGGAACACGTGTTCATAGCTTACTTTTATGTACGTTGTTTTTGTTGTGTAGTAGTAGTAGTAGTAGTAGTAATAATAATAATAATGATGATGATGATGATGATGATGATGATGATGATGATGATGATGGTTGTGGTGGTAGTGGTGGTGGTGGTGGTGAAATGGAAGCGTCAACGGTTGTGAATTTCCAGTGCTTCGTCGGATTATGACCCGAGCAAAGTTAACCTCCGTCTGGAAGAGCCTTAAGGTTATCCCGGGTCCTAATATGGAGAATTACCTGCATTTATTATTTGGCCATTTTCTTTAGTTCGTGTTAGGTATCTAACACATTTCGATTTTATTCTTGAATTTTGTAACCATTGATTTCAAATATTTTTCCATTATAAAGATTGGGGGAGGGGGGGATCTATTTCAGAAAAGACGACCATAAAGGTAGAAGCGTGATTTTTGTATGGCGTTTGTCAAATGAATTCTACGAAATCGAACGGAACGAAACGAAAGGAGATTCGCCGTTCCGTATATCAGCCACGTACTAATTTTTTTTTTTTTATTCATTTCAGCTTTTTTTTTTTCGAAGGGTCACTTAAAACTATGATTTCATTACGGATTATAATGAGATAACGTTTTTAATGACACTTTTTTTAACCTAAGAACGTATAATACAAGAAAGCATTTTTGATTGAAATTTTTCCGAGTGTTTTTATTATTTTTATATATAAATTTATATACAAGCAACTTATTTGTTTGTGTAAAAATAAATACAATATTTATATAAAAACAAAAAAACGTCCGATTAAGTGTGACTTAATGCGATCTTCAACACGACTCTTTACCTCGTTGGCAGCGAAAAATGCACGAACTACAGACAATATAATCGTAGATTCGATCCTGGTGTAAGTAAGCCAAGCTGATTATGGCTGGTAGCAAGGAACACGTGTTCTTAGCTTACTTTTATGTACGTTGTTTTTGTTGTGTAGTAGTAGTAGTAGTAATAATAATGATGATGGTGGTGGTGGTGGTGGTGAAATGGAAACGTCAACGGTTGTGAATTTCCAGTGCTTCGTCGGATTATGACCCGAGCAAAGTTAACCTCCGTCGTTCGGGTCAGGGTGCGCCTTAAGGTTATCCCGGGTCCTAATCTGGAGAATTACCTGCATTTATTATTTGGCCATTTTCTTTAGTTCGTGTTAGGTATCTAACACATTTCGATTTTATTCTTGAATTTTGTAACCATTGATTTCAAATATTTTTCCATTATAAAGATTGGGGGAGGGGGGATCTATTTCAGAAAAGACGACCATAAAGGTAGAAGCGTGATTTTAGTATGGCGTTTGTCAAATGAATTCTACGAAATCGAACGGAACGAAACGAAAGGAGATTCGCCGTTCCGAATATCAGCCACGTACTAATTTTTTTTTTTTTCATTCATTTCAGCTTTTTTTTTTTTCGAAGGGTTACTTTAAACTATGATTTCATTACGGATTATAATGAGATAACGTTTTTAAATGACACTTTTTTTAACCTAAGAACGTATAATACAAGAAAGCATTTTTGATTGAAATTTTTCCGAGTGTTTTTATTATTTTTATATATAAATTTATATACAAGCAACTTATTTGTTTGTGTAAAAATAAATACAATATTTATATAAAAACAAAAAAACGTCCGATTAAGTGTGACTTAATGCGATCTTCAACACGACTCTTTACCTCGTTGGCAGCGAAAAATGCACGAACTACAGACAATATAATCGTAGGTTCGATCCTGGTGTAAGTAAGCCAAGCTGATTATGGCTGGTAGCAAGGAACACGTGTTCATAGCTTACTTTTATGTACGTTGTTTTTGTTGTGTAGTAGTAGTAGTAATAATAGTAATAATAATAATAATGATGATGATGATGATGATGATGATGATGATGATGATGATGGTGGTGGTGGTGGTAGTGGTGGTGGTGGTGGTGAAATGGAAGCGTCAACGGTTGTGAATTTCCAGTGCTTCGTCGGATTATGACCCGAGCAAAGGTAACCTCCGTCGTTCGGGTCAGGAAGAGCCTTAAGGTTATCCCGGGTCCTAATATGGAGAATTACCTGCATTTATTATTTGGCCATTTTCTTTAGTTCGTGTTAGGTATCTAACACATTTCGATTTTATTCTTGAATTTTGTAACCATTGATTTCAAATATTTTTCCATTATAAAGATTGGGGGAGGGGGGGATCTATTTCAGAAAAGACGACCATAAAGGTAGAAGCGTGATTTTTGTATGGCGTTTGTCAAATGAATTCTACGAAATCGAACGGAACGAAACGAAAGGAGATTCGCCGTTCCGAATATCAGCCACGTACTAATTTTTTTTTTTTTTATTCATTTCAGCTTTTTTTTTTTCGAAGGGTCACTTAAAACTATGATTTCATTACGGATTATAATGAGATAACGTTTTTAAATGACACTTTTTTTAACCTAAGAACGTATAATACAAGAAAGCATTTTTGATTGAAATTTTTCCGAGTGTTTTTATTATTTTTATATATAAATTTATATACAAGCAACTTATTTGTTTGTGTAAAAATAAATACAATATTTATATAAAAACAAAAAAACGTCCGATTAAGTGTGACTTAATGCGATCTTCAACACGACTCTTTACCTCGTTGGCAGCGAAAAATGCACGAACTACAGACAATATAATCGTAGGTTCGATCCTGGTGTAAGTAAGCCAAGCTGATTATGGCTGGTAGCAAGGAACACGTGTTCATAGCTTACTTTTATGTACGTTGTTTTTGTTGTGTAGTAGTAGTAGTAGTAATAATAATGATGATGATGATGATGATGATGATGATGATGATGATGATGATGATGGTGGTGGTGGTGGTGGTGGTGGTGGTGGTGAAATGGAAACGTCAACGGTTGTGAATTTCCAGTGCTTCGTCGGATTATGACCGGAGCAAAGTTAACCTCCGTCGTTCGGGTCAGGGTGAGCCTTAAGGTTATCCCGGGTCCTAATCTGGAGAATTACCTGCATTTATTATTTGGCCATTTTCTTTAGTTCGTGTTAGGTATCTAACACATTTCGATTTTATTCTTGAATTTTGTAACCATTGATTTCAAATATTTTTCCATTATAAAGATTGGGGGAGGGGGGGATCTATTTCAGAAAAGACGACCATAAAGGTAGAAGCGTGATTTTAGTATGGCGTTTGTCAAATGAATTCTACGAAATCGAACGGAACGAAACGAAAGGAGATTCGCCGTTCCGAATATCAGCCACGTAGTAATTTTTTTTTTTTTCATTCATTTCAGCTTTTTTTTTTTTCGAAGGGTCACTTAAAACTATGATTTCATTACGGATTATAATGAGATAACGTTTTTAAATGACACTTTTTTTAACCTAAGAACGTATAATACAAGAAAGCATTTTTTATTGAAATTTTTCCGAGTGTTTTTATTATTTTTATATATAAATTTATATACAAGCAACTTATTTGTTTGTGTAAAAATAAATACAATATTTATATAAAAACAAAAAAACGTCCGATTAAGTGTGACTTAATGCGATCTTCAACACGACTCTTTACCTCGTTGGCAGCGAAAAATGCACGAACTACAGACAATATAATCGTAGGTTCGATCCTGGTGTAAGTAAGCCAAGCTGATTATGGCTGGTAGCAAGGAACACGTGTTCATAGCTTACTTTTATGTACGTTGTTTTTGTTGTGTAGTAGTAGTAGTAGTAATAATAATGATGATGATGATGATGATGATGATGATGATGATGGTGGTGGTGGTGGTGGTGAAATGGAAACGTCAACGGTTGTGAATTTCCAGTGCTTCGTCGGATTATGACCGGAGCAAAGTTAACCTCCGTCGTTCGGGTCAGGGTGAGCCTTAAGGTTATCCCGGGTCCTAATCTGGAGAATTACCTGCATTTATTATTTGGCCATTTTCTTTAGTTCGTGTTAGGTATCTAACACATTTCGATTTTATTCTTGAATTTTGTAACCATTGATTTCAAATATTTTTCCATTATAAAGATTGGGGGAGGGGGGGATCTATTTCAGAAAAGACGACCATAAAGGTAGAAGCGTGATTTAAGTATGGCGTTTGTCAAGTGAATTCTACGAAATCGGACGGAACGAAACGAAAGGAGATTCGCCGTTCCGAATATCAGCCACGTACTATTTTTTTTTTTTTTATTCATTTCAGCTTTTTTTTTTTCGAAGGGTCACTTAAAACTATGATTTCATTACGGATTATAATGAGATAACGTTTTTAAATGACACTTTTTTAACCTAAGAACGTATAATACAAGAAAGCATTTTTGATTGAAATTTTTCCGAGTGTTTTTATTATTTTTATATATAAATTTATATACAAGCAACTTATTTGTTTGTGTAAAAATAAATACAATATTTATATAAAAACAAAAAAACGTCCGATTAAGTGTGACTTAATGCGATCTTCAACACGACTCTTTACCTCGTTGGCAGCGAAAAATGCACGAACTACAGACAATATAATCGTAGGTTCGATCCTGGTGTAAGTAAGCCAAGCTGATTATGGCTGGTAGCAAGGAACACGTGTTCATAGCTTACTTTTATGTACGTTGTTTTTGTTGTGTAGTAGTAGTAGTAGTAATAATAATGATGATGATGAAGATGAATGATGATGGTGGTGGTGGTGGTGGTGGTGAAATGGAAACGTCAACGGTTGTGAATTTCCAGTGCTTCGTCGGATTATGACCGGAGCAAAGTTAACCTCCGTCGTTCGGGTCAGAGTGAGCCTTAAGGTTATCCCGGGTCCTAATCTGGAGAATTACCTGCATTTATTATTTGGCCATTTTCTTTAGTTCGTGTTAGGTATCTAACACATTTCGATTTTATTCTTGAATTTTGTAACCATTGATTTCAAATATTTTTCCATTATAAAGATTGGGGGAGGGGGGGATCTATTTCAGAAAAGACGACCATAAAGGTAGAAGCGTGATTTTAGTATGGCGTTTGTCAAATGAATTCTACGAAATCGAACGGAACGAAACGAAAGGAGATTCGCCGTTCCGAATATCAGCCACGTACTAATTTTTTTTTTTTTCATTCATTTCAGCTTTTTTTTTTTTCGAAGGGTTACTTTAAACTATGATTTCATTACGGATTATAATGAGATAACGTTTTTAAATGACACTTTTTTTAACCTAAGAACGTATAATAGAAGAAAGCATTTTTGATTGAAATTTTTCCGAGTGTTTTTATTATTTTTATATATAAATTTATATACAAGCAACTTATTTGTTTGTGTAAAAATAAATACAATATTTATATAAAAACAAAAAAACGTCCGATTAAGTGTGACTTAATGCGATCTTCAACACGACTCTTTACCTCGTTGGCAGCGAAAAATGCACGAACTACAGACAATATAATCGTAGGTTCGATCCTGGTGTAAGTAAGCCAAGCTGATTATGGCTGGTAGCAAGGAACACGTGTTCATAGCTTACTTTTATGTACGTTGTTTTTGTTGTGTAGTAGTAGTAGTAGTAGTAATAATAATGATGATGATGATGATGATGATGATGATGATGATGGTGGTGGTGGTGGTGGTGGTGGTGGTGAAATGGAAACGTCAACGGTTGTGAATTTCCAGTGCTTCGTCGGATTATGACCGGAGCAAAGTTAACCTCCGTCGTTCGGGTCAGGGTGAGCCTTAAGGTTATCCCGGGTCCTAATCTGGAGAATTACCTGCATTTATTATTTGGCCATTTTCTTTAGTTCGTGTTAGGTATCTAACACATTTCGATTTTATTCTTGAATTTTGTAACCATTGATTTCAAATATTTTTCCATTATAAAGATTGGGGGAGGGGGGGATCTATTTCAGAAAAGACGACCATAAAGGTAGAAGCGTGATTTTAGTATGGCGTTTGTCAAATGAATTCTACGAAATCGAACGGAACGAAACGAAAGGAGATTCGCCCTTCCGAATATCAGCCACGTAGTAATTTTTTTTTTTTTTCATTCATTTCAGCTTTTTTTTTTTTCGAAGGGTCACTTAAAACTATGATTTCATTACGGATTATAATGAGATAACGTTTTTAAATGACACTTTTTTTAACCTAAGAACGTATAATACAAGAAAGCATTTTTGATTGAAATTTTTCCGAGTGTTTTTATTATTTTTATATATAAATTTATATACAAGCAACTTATTTGTTTGTGTAAAAATAAATACAATATTTATATAAAAACAAAAAAACGTCCGATTAAGTGTGACTTAATGCGATCTTCAACACGACTCTTTACCTCGTTGGCAGCGAAAAATGCACGAACTACAGACAATATAATCGTAGGTTCGATCCTGGTGTAAGTAAGCCAAGCTGATTATGGCTGGTAGCAAGCAACACGTGTTCATAGCTTACTTTTATGTACGTTGTTTTTGTTGTGTAGTAGTAGTAGTAGTAATAATAATGATGATGATGATGATGATGATGATGATGATGATGATGGTGGTGGTGGTGGTGGTTGTGGTGAAATGGAAACGTCAACGGTTGTGAATTTCCAGTGCTTCGTCGGATTATGACCCGAGCAAAGTTAACCTTCGTCGTTCGGGTCAGGGTGAGCCTTAAGGTTATCCCGGGTCCTAATCTGGAGAATTACCTGCATTTATTATTTGACCATTTTCTTTAGTTCGTGTTAGGTATCTAACACATTTCGATTTTATTCTTGAATTTTGTAACCATTGATTTCAAATATTTTTCCATTATAAAGATTGGGGGAGGGGGGGATCTATTTCAGAAAAGACGACCATGAAGGTAGAAGCGTGATGTTAGTATGGCGTTTGTCAAATGAATTCTACGAAATCGAACGGAACGAAACGAAAGGAGATTCGCCCTTCCGAATATCAGCCACGTAGTATTTTTTTTTTTTTTTCATTCATTTCAGCTTTTTTTTTTTTCGAAGGGTCACTTAAAACTATGATTTCATTACGGATTATAATGAGATAACGTTTTTAAATGACACTTTTTTTAACCTAAGAACGTATAATACAAGAAAGCATTTTTGATTGAAATTTTTCCGAGTGTTTTTATTATTTTTATATATAAATTTATATACAAGCAACTTATTTGTTTGTGTAAAAATAAATACAATATTTATATAAAAACAAAAAAACGTCCGATTAAGTGTGACTTAATGCGATCTTCAACACGACTCTTTACCTCGTTGGCAGCGAAAAATGCACGAACTACAGACAATATAATCGTAGGTTCGATCCTGGTGTAAGTAAGCCAAGCTGATTATGGCTGGTAGCAAGGAACACGTGTTCATAGCTTACTTTTATGTACGTTGTTTTTGTTGTGTAGTAGTAGTAGTAGTAGTAGTAATGATGATGATGGTGGTGGTGGTGGTGGTGGTGGTGAAATGGAAACGTCAACGGTTGTGAATTTCCAGTGCTTCGTTGGATTATGACCCGAGCAAAGTTAACCTCCGTCGTTCGGGTCAGAGTGAGCCTTAAGGTTATCCCGGGTCCTAATCTGGAGAATTACCTGCATTTATTATTTGGCCATTTTCTTTAGTTCGTGTTAGGTATCTAACACATTTCGATTTTATTCTTGAATTTTGTAACCATTGATTTCAAATATTTTTCCATTATAAAGATTGGGGGAGGGGGGGATCTATTTCAGAAAAGACGACCATAAAGGTAGAAGCGTGATTTTAGTATGGCGTTTGTCAAATGAATTCTACGAAATCGAACGGAACGAAACGAAAGGAGATTCGCCGTTCCGAATATCAGCCACGTACTAATTTTTGTTTTTTTTCATTCATTTCAGCTTTTTTTTTTTTCGAAGGGTTACTTTAAACTATGATTTCATTACGGATTATAATGAGATAACGTTTTTAAATGACACTTTTTTTAACCTAAGAACGTATAATACAAGAAAGCATTTTTGATTGAAATTTTTCCGAGTGTTTTTATTATTTTTATATATAAATTTATATACAAGCAACTTATTTGTTTGTGTAAAAATAAATACAATATTTATATAAAAACAAAAAAACGTCCGATTAAGTGTGACTTAATGCGATCTTCAACACGACTCTTTACCTCGTTGGCAGCGAAAAATGCACGAACTACAGACAATATAATCGTAAGTTCGATCCTGGTGTAAGTAAGCCAAGCTGATTATGGCTGGTAGCAAGGAACACGTGTTCATAGCTTACTTTTATGTACGTTGTTTTTGTTGTGTAGTAGTAGTAGTAGTAGTAGTAGTAATAATAATAATAATAATGATGATGATGATGATGATGATGATGATGATGATGATGATGGTGGTGGTGGTGGTGAAATGGAAACGTCAACGGTTGTGAATTTCCAGTGCTTCGTCGGATTATGACCCGAGCAAAGTTAACCTCCGTCGTTCGGGTCAGGGTGAGCCTTAAGGTTATCCCGGGTCCTAATCTGGAGAATTACCTGCATTTATTATTTGGCCATTTTCTTTAGTTCGTGTTAGGTATCTAACACATTTCGATTTTATTCTTGAATTTTGTAACCATTGATTTCAAATATTTTTCCATTATAAAGATTGGGGGAGGGGGGATCTATTTCAGAAAAGACGACCATAAAGGTAGAAGCGTGATTTTAGTATGGCGTTTGTCAAATGAATTCTACGAAATCGAACGGAACGAAACGACCGGAGATTCGCCGTTCCGAATATCAGCCACGTACTAATTTTTTTTTTTTTTCATTCATTTAAGCTTTTTTTTTTTTCGAAGGGTTACTTTAAACTATGATTTCATTACGGATTATAATGAGATAACGTTTTTAAATGACACTTTTTTTAACCTAAGAACGTATAATACAAGAAAGCATTTTTGATTGAAATTTTTCCGAGTGTTTTTATTATTTTTATATATAAATTTATATACAAGCAACTTATTTGTTTGTGTAAAAATAAATACAATATTTATATAAAAACAAAAAAACGTCCGATTAAGTGTGACTTAATGCGATCTTCAACACGACTCTTTACCTCGTTGGCAGCGAAAAATGCACGAACTACAGACAATATAATCGTAGGTTCGATCCTGGTGTAAGTAAGCCAAGCTGATTATGGCTGGTAGCAAGGAACACGTGTTCATAGCTTACTTTTATGTACGTTGTTTTTGTTGTGTAGTAGTAGTAGTAGTAGTAGTAATAATAATAATAATAATGATGATGATGATGATGATGATGATGATGATGATGATGATGATGATGATGGTGGTGGTGGTGGTGGTAGTGGTGGTGGTGGTGGTGAAATGGAAACGTCAACGGTTGTGAATTTCCAGTGCTTCGTCGGATTATGACCCGAGCAAAGTTAACCTCCGTCGTTCGGGTCAGGGTGAGCCTTAAGGTTATCCTGGGTCCTAATCTGGAGAATTACCTGCATTTATTATTTGGCCATTTTCTTTAGTTCGTGTTAGATATCTAACACATTTCGATTGTATTCTTGAATTTTGTAACCATTGATTTCAAATATTTTTCCATTATAAAGATTGGGCGAGGGGGGGATCTATTTCAGAAAAGACGACCATAAAGGTAGAAGCGTGATTTTAGTATGGCGTTTGTCAAATGAATTCTACGAAATCGAACGGAACGAAACGAAAGGAGATTCGCCGTTCCGAATATCAGCCACGTACTAATTTTTTTTTTTTTTCATTCATTTCAGCTTTTTTTTTTTTCGAAGGGTTACTTTAAACTATGATTTCATTACGGATTATAATGAGATAACGTTTTTAAATGACACTTTTTTTAACCTAAGAACGTATAATACAAGAAAGCATTTTTGATTGAAATTTTTCCGAGTGTTTTTATTATTTTTATATATAAATTTATATACAAGCAACTTATTTGTTTGTGTAAAAATAAATACAATATTTATATAAAAACAAAAAAACGTCCGATTAAGTGTGACTTAATGCGATCTTCAACACGACTCTTTACCTCGTTGGCAGCGAAAAATGCACGAACTACAGACAATATAATCGTAGGTTCGATCCTGGTGTAAGTAAGCCAAGCTGATTATGGCTGGTAGCAAGGAACACGTGTTCATAGCTTACTTTTATGTACGTTGTTTTTGTTGTGTAGTAGTAGTAGTAATAATAGTAATAATAATAATAATGATGATGATGATGATTATGATGATGATGATGGTGGTGGTGGTGGTAGTGGTGGTGGTGGTGGTGAAATGGAAGCGTCAACGGTTGTGAATTTCCAGTGCTTCGTCGGATTATGACCCGAGCAAAGGTAACCTCCGTCGTTCGGGTCAGGAAGAGCCTTAAGGTTATCCCGGGTCCTAATATGGAGAATTACCTGCATTTATTATTTGGCCATTTTCTTTAGTTCGTGTTAGGTATCTAACACATTTCGATTTTATTCTTGAATTTTGTAACCATTGATTTCAAATATTTTTCCATTATAAAGATTGGGGGAGGGGGGGATCTATTTCAGAAAAGACGACCATAAAGGTAGAAGCGTGATTTTTGTATGGCGTTTGTCAAATGAATTCTACGAAATCGAACGGAACGAAACGAAAGGAGATTCGCCGTTCCGAATATCAGCCACGTACTAATTTTTTTTTTTTTTATTCATTTCAGCTTTTTTTTTTTCGAAGGGTCACTTAAAACTATGATTTCATTACGGATTATAATGAGATAACGTTTTTAAATGACACTTTTTTTAACCTAAGAACGTATAATACAAGAAAGCATTTTTGATTGAAATTTTTCCGAGTGTTTTTATTATTTTTATATATAAATTTATATACAAGCAACTTATTTGTTTGTGTAAAAATAAATACAATATTTATATAAAAACAAAAAAACGTCCGATTAAGTGTGACTTAATGCGATCTTCAACACGACTCTTTACCTCGTTGGCAGCGAAAAATGCACGAACTACAGACAATATAATCGTAGGTTCGATCCTGGTGTAAGTAAGCCAAGCTGATTATGGCTGGTAGCAAGGAACACGTGTTCATAGCTTACTTTTATGTACGTTGTTTTTGTTGTGTAGTAGTAGTAGTAGTAGTAGTAGTAATTATGATGATGTTGATGATGATGATGATGATGATGGTGGTGGTTGTAAAATGGAAACGTCAACGGTTGTGAATTTCCAGTGCTTCGTCGGATTATGACCCGAGCAAAGTTAACCTCCGTCGTTCGGGTCAGGGTGAGCCTTAAGGTTATCCCGGGTCCTAATCTGGAGAATTACCTGCATTTATTATTTGGCCATTTTCTTTAGTTCGTGTTAGGTATCTAACACATTTCGATTTTATTCTTGAATTTTGTAACCATTGATTTCAAATATTTTTCCATTATAAAGATTGGGGGAGGGGGGGATCTATTTCAGAAAAGACGACCATACAGGTAGAAGCGTGATTTTAGTATGGCGTTTGTCAAATGAATTCTACGAAATCGAACGGAACGAAACGAAAGGAGATTCGCCGTTCCGAATATCAGCCACGTACTATTTTTTTTTTTTTAATTCATTTCAGCTTTTTTTTTTTCGAAGGGTCACTTAAAACTATGATTTCATTACGGATTATAATGAGATAACGTTTTTAAATGACACTTTTTTTAACCTAACAACGTATAATACAAGAAAGCATTTTTGATTGAAATTTTTCCGAGTGTTTTTATTATTTTTATATATAAATTTATATACAAGCAACTTATTTGTTTGTGTAAAAATAAATACAATATTTATATAAAAACAAAAAAACGTCCGATTAAGTGTGACTTAATGCGATCTTCAACACGACTCTTTACCTCGTTGGCAGCGAAAAATGCACGAACTACAGACAATATAATCGTAGGTTCGATCCTGGTGTAAGTAAGCCAAGCTGATTATGGCTGGTAGCAAGGAACACGTGTTCATAGCTTACTTTTATGTACGTTGTTTTTGTTGTGTAGTAGTAGTAGTAATAATAGTAATAATAATAATAATGATGATGATGATGATTATGATGATGATGATGGTGGTGGTGGTGGTAGTGGTGGTGGTGGTGGTGAAATGGAAGCGTCAACGGTTGTGAATTTCCAGTGCTTCGTCGGATTATGACCCGAGCAAAGGTAACCTCCGTCGTTCGGGTCAGGAAGAGCCTTAAGGTTATCCCGGGTCCTAATATGGAGAATTACCTGCATTTATTATTTGGCCATTTTCTTTAGTTCGTGTTAGGTATCTAACACATTTCGATTTTATTCTTGAATTTTGTAACCATTGATTTCAAATATTTTTCCATTATAAAGATTGGGGGAGGGGGGGATCTATTTCAGAAAAGACGACCATAAAGGTAGAAGCGTGATTTTTGTATGGCGTTTGTCAAATGAATTCTACGAAATCGAACGGAACGAAACGAAAGGAGATTCGCCGTTCCGAATATCAGCCACGTACTAATTTTTTTTTTTTTTATTCATTTCAGCTTTTTTTTTTTCGAAGGGTCACTTAAAACTATGATTTCATTACGGATTATAATGAGATAACGTTTTTAAATGACACTTTTTTTAACCTAAGAACGTATAATACAAGAAAGCATTTTTGATTGAAATTTTTCCGAGTGTTTTTATTATTTTTATATATAAATTTATATACAAGCAACTTATTTGTTTGTGTAAAAATAAATACAATATTTATATAAAAACAAAAAAACGTCCGATTAAGTGTGACTTAATGCGATCTTCAACACGACTCTTTACCTCGTTGGCAGCGAAAAATGCACGAACTACAGACAATATAATCGTAGGTTCGATCCTGGTGTAAGTAAGCCAAGCTGATTATGGCTGGTAGCAAGGAACACGTGTTCATAGCTTACTTTTATGTACGTTGTTTTTGTTGTGTAGTAGTAGTAGTAGTAATAATAATGATGATGATGATGATGATGATGATGATGATGATGATGATGATGATGATGGTGGTGGTGGTGGTGGTGGTGGTGGTGGTGGTGAAATGGAAACGTCAACGGTTGTGAATTTCCAGTGCTTCGTCGGATTATGACCGGAGCAAAGTTAACCTCCGTCGTTCGGGTCAGGGTGAGCCTTAAGGTTATCCCGGGTCCTAATCTGGAGAATTACCTGCATTTATTATTTGGCCATTTTCTTTAGTTCGTGTTAGGTATCTAACACATTTCGATTTTATTCTTGAATTTTGTAACCATTGATTTCAAATATTTTTCCATTATAAAGATTGGGGGAGGGGGGGATCTATTTCAGAAAAGACGACCATAAAGGTAGAAGCGTGATTTTAGTATGGCGTTTGTCAAATGAATTCTACGAAATCGAACGGAACGAAACGAAAGGAGATTCGCCGTTCCGAATATCAGCCACGTAGTAATTTTTTTTTTTTTCATTCATTTCAGCTTTTTTTTTTTTCGAAGGGTCACTTAAAACTATGATTTCATTACGGATTATAATGAGATAACGTTTTTAAATGACACTTTTTTTAACCTAAGAACGTATAATACAAGAAAGCATTTTTTATTGAAATTTTTCCGAGTGTTTTTATTATTTTTATATATAAATTTATATACAAGCAACTTATTTGTTTGTGTAAAAATAAATACAATATTTATATAAAAACAAAAAAACGTCCGATTAAGTGTGACTTAATGCGATCTTCAACACGACTCTTTACCTCGTTGGCAGCGAAAAATGCACGAACTACAGACAATATAATCGTAGGTTCGATCCTGGTGTAAGTAAGCCAAGCTGATTATGGCTGGTAGCAAGGAACACGTGTTCATAGCTTACTTTTATGTACGTTGTTTTTGTTGTGTAGTAGTAGTAGTAGTAATAATAATGATGATGATGATGATGATGATGATGATGATGATGATGGTGGTGGTGGTGGTGAAATGGAAACGTCAACGGTTGTGAATTTCCAGTGCTTCGTCGGATTATGACCGGAGCAAAGTTAACCTCCGTCGTTCGGGTCAGGGTGAGCCTTAAGGTTATCCCGGGTCCTAATCTGGAGAATTACCTGCATTTATTATTTGGCCATTTTCTTTAGTTCGTGTTAGGTATCTAACACATTTCGATTTTATTCTTGAATTTTGTAACCATTGATTTCAAATATTTTTCCATTATAAAGATTGGGGGAGGGGGGGATCTATTTCAGAAAAGACGACCATAAAGGTAGAAGCGTGATTTTAGTATGGCGTTTGTCAAATGAATTCTACGAAATCGAACGGAACGAGACGAAAGGAGATTCGCCGTTCCGAATATCAGCCACGTACTAATTTTTTTTTTTTTTATTCATTTCAGCTTTTTTTTTTTTCGAAGGGTCACTTAAAACTATGATTTCATTACGGATTATAATGAGATAACGTTTTTAAATGACACTTTTTTTAACCTAAGAACGTATAATACAAGAAAGCATTTTTGATTGAAATTTTTCCGAGTGTTTTTATTATTTTTATATATAAATTTATATACAAGCAACTTATTTGTTTGTGTAAAAATAAATACAATATTTATATAAAAACAAAAAAACGTCCGATTAAGTGTGACTTAATGCGATCTTCAACACGACTCTTTACCTCGTTGGCAGCGAAAAATGCACGAACTACAGACAATATAATCGTAGGTTCGATCCTGGTGTAAGTAAGCCAAGCTGATTATGGCTGGTAGCCAGCAACACGTGTTCATAGCTTACTTTTATGTACGTTGTTTTTGTTGTGTAGTAGTAGTAGTAGTAGTAGTAGTATTAATAATAATAATAATGATGATTATGATGATGATGATGATGATGATGATGATGATGATGATGATGATGATGATGATGGTGGTGGTGGTAGTGGTGGTGGTGGTGGTGAAATGGAAACGTCAACGGTTGTGAATTTCCAGTGCTTCGTCGGATTATGACCCGAGCAAAGTTAACCTCCGTCGTTCGGGTCAGGAAGAGCTTTAAGGTTATCCCGGGTCCTAATCTGGAGAATTACCTGCATTTATTATTTGGCCATTTTCTTTAGTTCGTGTTAGGTATCTAACACATTTCGATTTTATTCTTGAATTTTGTAACCATTGATTTCAAATATGTTTCCATTGTAAAGATTGGGGGAGGGGGGGATCTATTTCAGAAAAGACGACCATAAAGGTAGAAGCGTGATTTTAGTATGGCGTTTGTCAAATGAATTCTACGAAATCGAACGGAACGAAACGAAAGGAGATTCGCCGTTCCGAATATCAGCCACGTACTAATTTTTTTTTTTTATTCATTTCAGCTTTTTTTTTTTCAAAGGGTACCTTAAAACTATGATTTCATTACGGATTATAATGAGTTAACGTTTTTAAGTGACACTTTTTTAAACCTAAGATCGTATAATACAAGAAAGAATTTTTGATTGAAATTTTTCCGAGTGTTTTTATTATTTTTATATATATATTTATATACAAGCAACTTATTTGTTTGTGTAAAAATAAATACAATATTTATATAAAAACAAAAAACGTCCGATTAAGTGTGACTTAATGCGATCTTCAACAGTACTCTTTACCTCGTTGGAAGCGAAAAATGCAAACGCTGTTATTATCGCGAGTAACAAACATTAACTGAATAATTAGCCGATAAAAACTCCTAGATATCTGCAGGCCGAACTACAGACAATATAATCGTAGGTTCGATCCTGGTGTAAGTAAGCCAAGCTGATTACAGCTGGTAGCAAGGAACACGTGTTCATAGCTTACTTTTATGTACGTTGTTTTTGTTGTGTAGTAGTAGTAGTAGTAGTAGTAGGAGTAGTAGTAATAATAATAATAATAATAATAATAATAATAATAACAATAACAATAATAATAATAATAATAATAATAATAATAATAATAATAATAATAATAATAATAATAATAATGGTTGTGGTGGTGGTGGTGAAATGGAAACGTCAACGGTTGTGAATTTCTAGTGCTTCGTCGGATTATGACCCGAGCAAAGTTAACCTCCGTCGTTCGGGTAAGGGTGAGCCTTAAGGTTATCCCGGGTCCTAATCTGGAGAATTACCTGCATTTATTATTTGGCCATTTTCTTTAGTTCGTGTTAGGTATCTAACACATTTCGATTTTTTTCTTGAATTTTGTAACCATTGATTTCAAATATGTTTCCATTGTAAAGATTGGGGGAGGGGGGGGATCTATTTCAGAAAAGACGACCATAAAGGTAGAAGCGTGATTTTAGTATGGCGTTTGTCAAATGAATTCTACGAAATCGAACGGAACGAAACGAAAGGAGATTCGCCGTTCCGAATATCAGCCACGTACTAATTTTTTTTTTTTATTCATTTCAGCTTTTTTTTTTTCAAAGGGTACCTTAAAACTATGATTTCATTACGGATTATAATGAGTTAACGTTTTTAAGTGACACTTTTTTAAACCTAAGATCGTATAATACAAGAAAGAATTTTTGATTGAAATTTTTCCGAGTGTTTTTATTATTTTTATATATATATTTATATACAAGCAACTTATTTGTTTGTGTAAAAATAAATACAATATTTATATAAAAACAAAAAACGTCCGATTAAGTGTGACTTAATGCGATCTTCAACACGACTCTTTACCTCGTTGGCAGCGAAAAATGCACGAACTACAGACAATATAATCGTAGGTTCGATCCTGGTGTAAGTAAGCCAAGCTGATTATGGCTGGTAGCAAGCAACACGTGTTCATAGCTTACTTTTATGTACGTTGTTTTTGTTGTGTAGTAGTAGTAGTAGTAGTAGTAATAATAATAATGATGATGATGATGATGATGATGATGATGATGATGATGATGGTGGTGGTGGTAGTGGTGGTGGTGGTGGTGAAATGGAAACGTCAACGGTTGTGAATTTCCAGTGCTTCGTCGGATTATGACCCGAGCAAAGTTAACCTCCGTCGTTCGGGTCAGGAAGAGCTTTAAGGTTATCCCGGGTCCTAATCTGGAGAATTACCTGCATTTATTATTTGGCCATTTTCTTTAGTTCGTGTTAGGTATCTAACACATTTCGATTTTATTCTTGAATTTTGTAACCATTGATTTCAAATATTTTTCCATTATAAAGATTGGGGGAGGGGGGGATCTATTTCAGAAAAGACGACCATAAAGGTAGAAGCGTGATTTTAGTATGGCGTTTGTCAAATGAATTCTACGAAATCGAACGGAACGAAACGAAAGGAGATTCGCCGTTCCGAATATCAGCCACGTACTAAGTTTTTTTTTTTTTTATTCATTTCAGCTTTTTTTTTTTCGAAGGGTTACTTAAAACTATGATTTCATTACGGATTATAATGAGATAACGTTTTTAAATGACACTTTTTTTTAACCTAAGAACGTATAATACAAGAAAGCATTTTTGATTGAAATTTTTCCGAGTGTTTTTATTATTTTTATATATAAATTTATATACAAGCAACTTATTTGTTTGTGTAAAAATAAATACAATATTTATATAAAAACAAAAAAACGTCCGATTAAGTGTGACTTAATGCGATCTTCAACACGACTCTTTACCTCGTTGGCAGCGAAAAATGCACGAACTACAGACAATATAATCGTATGTTCGATCCTGGTGTAAGTAAGCCAAGCTGATTATGGCTGGTAGCAAGGAACACGTGTTCATAGCTTACTTTTATGTACGTTGTTTTTGTTGTGTAGTAGTAGTAGTAGTAATAATAATGATGATGATGATGATGATGATGATGATGATGGTGGTGGTGGTGGTTGTGAAATGGAAACGTCAACGGTTGTGAATTTCCAGTGCTTCGTCGGATTATGACCCGAGCAAAGTTAACCTGCGTCGTTCGGGTCAGGGTGAGCCTTAAGGTTATCCCGGGTCCTAATCTGGAGAATTACCTGCATTTATTATTTGGACATTTTCTTTAGTTCGTGTTTGGTATCTAACACATTTCGATTTTATTCTTGAATTTTGTAACCATTGATTTCAAATATTTTTCCATTATAAAGATTGGGGGAGGGGGGGATCTATTTCAGAAAAGACGACCATAAAGGTAGAAGCGTGATTTTAGTATGGCGTTTGTCAAATGAATTCTACGAAATCGAACGGAACGAAACGAAAGGAGATTCGCCGTTCCGAATATCAGCCACGTACTAATTTTTTTTTTTTATTCATTTCAGCTTTTTTTTTTTCAAAGGGTACCTTAAAACTATGATTTCATTACGGATTATAATGAGTTAACGTTTTTAAGTGACACTTTTTTAAACCTAAGATCGTATAATACAAGAAAAAATTTTTGATTGAAATTTTTCCGAGTGTTTTTATTATTTTTATATATATATTTATATACAAGCAACTTATTTGTTTGTGTAAAAATAAATACAATATTTATATAAAAACAAAAAACGTCCGATTAAGTGTGACTTAATGCGATCTTCAACACGACTCTTTACCTCGTTGGCAGCGAAAAATGCACGAACTACAGACAATATAATCGTAGGTTCGATCCTGGTGTAAGTAAGCCAAGCTGATTATGGCTGGTAGCAAGCAACACGTGTTCATAGCTTACTTTTATGTACGTTGTTTTTGTTGTGTAGTAGTAGTAGTAGTAGTAGTAATAATAATAATAATGATGATGATGATGATGATGATGATGATGATGATGATGATGGTGGTGGTAGTGGTGGTGGTGGTGGTGAAATGGAAACGTCAACGGTTGTGAATTTCCAGTGCTTCGTCGGATTATGACCCGAGCAAAGTTAACCTCCGTCGTTCGGGTCAGGAAGAGCTTTAAGGTTATCCCGGGTCCTAATCTGGAGAATTACCTGCATTTATTCTTTGGCCATTTTCTTTAGTTCGTGTTAGGTATCTAACACATTTCGATTTTATTCTTGAATTTTGTAACCATTGATTTCAAATATTTTTCCATTATAAAGATTGGGGGAGGGGGGGATCTATTTCAGAAAAGACGACCATAAAGGTAGAAGCGTGATTTTAGTATGGCGTTTGTCAAATGAATTCTACGAAATCGAACGGAACGAAACGAAAGGAGATTCGCCGTTCCGAATATCAGCCACGTACTAATTTTTTTTTTTTTTTATTCATTTCAGCTTTTTTTTTTTCGAAGGGTTACTTAAAACTATGATTTCATTACGGATTATAATGAGATAACGTTTTTAAATGACACTTTTTTTTAACCTAAGAACGTATAATACAAGAAAGCATTTTTGATTGAAATTTTTCCGAGTGTTTTTATTATTTTTATATATAAATTTATATACAAGCAACTTATTTGTTTGTGTAAAAATAAATACAATATTTATATAAAAACAAAAAAACGTCCGATTAAGTGTGACTTAATGCGATCTTCAACACGACTCTTTACCTCGTTGGCAGCGAAAAATGCACGAACTACAGACAATATAATCGTAGGTTCGATCCTGGTGTAAGTAAGCCAAGCTGATTATGGCTGGTAGCAAGGAACACGTGTTCATAGCTTACTTTTATGTACGTTGTTTTTGTTGTGTAGTAGTAGTAGTAGTAATAATAATGATGATGATGATGATGATGATGATGATGATGATGATGGTGGTGGTGGTGGTTGTGAAATGGAAACGTCAACGGTTGTGAATTTCCAGTGCTTCGTCGGATTATGACCCGAGCAAAGTTAACCTGCGTCGTTCGGGTCAGGGTGAGCCTTAAGGTTATCCCGGGTCCTAATCTGGAGAATTACCTGCATTTATTATTTGGACATTTTCTTTAGTTCGTGTTTGGTATCTAACACATTTCGATTTTATTCTTGAATTTTGTAAACATTGATTTCAAATATTTTTCCATTATAAAGATTGGGGGAGGGGGGGATCTATTTCAGAAAAGACGACCATAAAGGTAGAAGCGTGATTTTAGTATGGCGTTTGTCAAATGAATTCTACGAAATCGAACGGAACGAAACGAAAGGAGATTCGCCGTTTCGAATATCAGCCACGTACTAATTTTTTTTTTTTTTCATTCATTTCAGCTTTTTTTTTTTTCGAAGGGTTACTTTAAACTATGATTTCATTACGGATTATAATGAGATAACGTTTTTAAATGACACTTTCTTTAACCTAAGAACGTATAATACAAGAAAGCATTGTTGATTGAAATTTTTCCGAGTGTTTTTATTATTTTTATATATAAATTTATATACAAGCAACTTATTTGTTTGTGTAAAAATAAATACAATATTTATATAAAAACAACAAAACGTCCGATTAAGTGTGACTTAATGCGATCTTCAACACGACTCTTTACCTCGTTGGCAGCGAAAAATGCACGAACTACAGACAATATAATCGTAGGTTCGATCCTGGTGTAAGTAAGCCAAGCTGATTATGGCTGGTAGCAAGCAACACGTGTTCATAGCTTACTTTTATGTACGTTGTTTTTGTTGTGTAGTAGTAGTAGTAGTAATAATAATGATGATGATGATGATGATGATGATGATGATGATGGTGGTGGTGGTGAAATGGAAACGTCAACGGTTGTGAATTTCCAGTGCTTCGTCGGATTATGACCCGAGCAAAGTTAACCTCCGTCGTTCGGGTCAGGGTGAGCCTTAAGGTTATCCCGGGTCCTAATCTGGAGAATTACCTGCATTTATTATTTGGCCATTTTCTTTAGTTCGTGTTAGGTATCTAACACATTTCGATTTTATTCTTGAATTTTGTAACCATTGATTTCAAATATTTTTCCATTATAAAGATTGGGGGAGGGGGGGATCTATTTCAGAAAAGACGACCATAAAGGTAGAAGCGTGATTTTAGTATGGCGTTTGTCAAATGAATTCTACGAAATCGAACGGAACGAAACGAAAGGAGATTCGCCGTTCCGAATATCAGCCACGTACTAATTTTTTTTTTTTTTTATTCATTTCAGCTTTTTTTTTTTTCGAAGGGTCACTTAAAACTATGATTTCATTACGGATTATAATGAGATAACGTTTTTAAATGACACTTTTTTTAACCTAAGAACGTATAATACAATAAAGCATTTTTGATTGAAATTTTTCCGAGTGTTTTTATTATTTTTATATATAAATTTATATACAAGCAACTTATTTGTTTGTGTAAAAATAAATACAATATTTATATAAAAACAAAATAACGTCCGATTAAGTGTGACTTAATGCGATCTTCAACACGACTCTTTACCTCGTTGGCAGCGAAAAATGCACGAACTACAGACAATATAATCGTAGGTTCGATCCTGGTGTAAGTAAGCCAAGCTGATTATGGCTGGTAGCAAGGAACACGTGTTCATAGCTTACTTGTATGTACGTTGTTTTTGTTGTGTAGTAGTAGTAGTAGTAATAATAATGATGATGATGATGATGGTGGTGGTGGTGATGGTGGTGGTGGTGAAATGGAAACGTCAACGGTTGTGAATTTCCAGTGCTTCGTCGGATTATGACCCGAGCAAAGTTAACCTCCGTCGTTCGGGTCAGGGTGAGCCTTAAGGTTATCCCGGGTCCTAATCTGGAGAATTACCTGCATTTATTATTTGGCCATTTTCTTTAGTTCGTGTTAGGTATCTAACACATTTCGATTTTATTCTTGAATTTTGTAACCATTGATTTCAAATATTTTTCCATTATAAAGATTGGGGGAGGGGGGGATCTATTTCAGAAAAGACGAGCATAAAGGTAGAAGCGTGATTTTAGTATGGCGTTTGTCAAATGAATTCTACGAAATCGAACGGAACGAAACGAAAGGAGATTCGCCGTTCCGAATATCAGCCACGTACTAATTTTTTTTTTTTTTTATTCATTTCAGCTTTTTTTTTTTTCGAAGGGTCACTTAAAACTATGATTTCATTACGGATTATAATGAGATAACGTTTTTAAATGACACTTTTTTTAACCTAAGAACGTATAATACAAGAAAGCATTTTTGATTGAAATTTTTCCGAGTGTTTTTATTATTTTTATATATAAATTTATATACAAGCAACTTATTTGTTTGTGTAAAAATAAATACAATATTTATATAAAAACAAAATAACGTCCGATTAAGTGTGACTTAATGCGATCTTCAACACGACTCTTTACCTCGTTGGCAGCGAAAAATGCACGAACTACAGACAATATAATCGTAGGTTCGATCCTGGTGTAAGTAAGCCAAGCTGATTATGGCTGGAGGCAAGGAACACGTGTTCATAGCTTACTTTTATGTACGTTGTTTTTGTTGTGTAGTAGTAGTAGTAGTAATAATAATGATGATGATGATGATGGTGGTGGTGGTGGTGGTGAAATGGAAACGTCAACGGTTGTGAATTTCCAGTGCTTCGTCGGATTATGACCCGAGCAAAGTTAACCTCCGTCGTTCGGGTCAGGGTGAGCCTTAAGGTTATCCCGGGTCCTAATCTGGAGAATTACCTGCATTTATTATTTGGCCATTTTCTTTAGTTCGTGTTAGGTATCTAACACATTTCGATTTTATTCTTGAATTTTGTAACCATTGATTTCAAATATTTTTCCATTATAAAGATTGGGGGAGGGGGGGATCTATTTCAGAAAAGACGACCATAAAGGTAGAAGCGTGATTTTAGTATGGCGTTTGTCAAATGAATTCTACGAAATCGAACGGAACGAAACGAAAGGAGATTCGCCGTTCCGAATATCAGCCACGTACTAATTTTTTTTTTTTTTATTCATTTCAGCTTTTTTTTCTTTCGAAGGGTCACTTAAAACTATGATTTCATTACGGATTATAATGAGATAACGTTTTTAAATGACACTTTTTTTAACCTAAGAACGTATAATACAAGAAAGCATTTTTGATTGAAATTTTTCCGAGTGTTTTTATTATTTTTATATATAAATTTATATACAAGCAACTTATTTGTTTGTGTAAAAATAAATACAATATTTATATAAAAACAAAATAACGTCCGATTAAGTGTGACTTAATGCGATCTTCAACACGACTCTTTACCTCGTTGGCAGCGAAAAATGCACGAACTACAGACAATATAATCGTAGGTTCGATCCTGGTGTAAGTAAGCCAAGCTGATTATGGCTGGTAGCAAGGAACACGTGTTCATAGCTTACTTTTATGTACGTTGTTTTTGTTGTGTAGTAGTAGTAGTAGTAGTAATAATAATGATGATGATGATGATGGTGGTGGTGGTGGTGGTGAAATGGAAACGTCAACGGTTGTGAATTTCCAGTGCTTCGTCGGATTATGACCCGAGCAAAGTTAACCTCCGTCGTTCGGGTCAGGGTGAGCCTTAAGGTTATCCCGGGTCCTAATCTGGAGAATTACCTGCATTTATTATTTGGCCATTTTCTTTAGTTCGTGTTAGGTATCTAACACATTTCGATTTTATTCTTGAATTTTGTAACCATTGATTTCAAATATTTTTCCATTATAAAGATTGGGGGAGGGGGGGATCTATTTCAGAAAAGACGACCATAAAGGTAGAAGCGTGATTTTAGTATGGCGTTTGTCAAATGAATTCTACGAAATCGAACGGAACGAAACGAAAGGAGATTCGCCGTTCCGAATATCAGCCACGTACTAATTTTTTTTTTTTTTTATTCATTTCAGCTTTTTTTTCTTTCGAAGGGTCACTTAAAACTATGATTTCATTACGGATTATAATGAGATAACGTTTTTAAATGACACTTTTTTTAACCTAAGAACGTATAATACAAGAAAGCATTTTTGATTGAAATTTTTCCGAGTGTTTTTATTATTTTTATATATAAATTTATATACAAGCAACTTATTTGTTTGTGTAAAAATAAATACAATATTTATATAAAAACAAAATAACGTCCGATTAAGTGTGACTTAATGCGATCTTCAACACGACTCTTTACCTCGTTGGCAGCGAAAAATGCACGAACTACAGACAATATAATCGTAGGTTCGATCCTGGTGTAAGTAAGCCAAGCTGATTATGGCTGGTAGCAAGGAACACGTGTTCATAGCTTACTTGTATGTACGTTGTTTTTGTTGTGTAGTAGTAGTAGTAGTAATAATAATGATGATGATGATGATGGTGGTGGTGGTGATGGTGGTGGTGGTTAAATGGAAACGTCAACGGTTGTGAATTTCCAGTGCTTCGTCGGATTATGACCCGAGCAAAGTTAACCTCCGTCGTTCGGGTCAGGGTGAGCCTTAAGGTTATCCCGGGTCCTAATCTGGAGAATTACCTGCATTTATTATTTGGCCATTTTCTTTAGTTCGTGTTAGGTATCTAACACATTTCGATTTTATTCTTGAATTTTGTAACCATTGATTTCAAATATTTTTCCATTATAAAGATTGGGGGAGGGGGGGATCTATTTCAGAAAAGACGAGCATAAAGGTAGAAGCGTGATTTTAGTATGGCGTTTGTCAAATGAATTCTACGAAATCGAACGGAACGAAACGAAAGGAGATTCGCCGTTCCGAATATCAGCCACGTACTAATTTTTTTTTTTTTTTATTCATTTCAGCTTTTTTTTTTTTCGAAGGGTCACTTAAAACTATGATTTCATTACGGATTATAATGAGATAACGTTTTTAAATGACACTTTTTTTAACCTAAGAACGTATAATACAAGAAAGCATTTTTGATTGAAATTTTTCCGAGTGTTTTTATTATTTTTATATATAAATTTATATACAAGCAACTTATTTGTTTGTGTAAAAATAAATACAATATTTATATAAAAACAAAATAACGTCCGATTAAGTGTGACTTAATGCGATCTTCAACACGACTCTTTACCTCGTTGGCAGCGAAAAATGCACGAACTACAGACAATATAATCGTAGGTTCGATCCTGGTGTAAGTAAGCCAAGCTGATTATGGCTGGAGGCAAGGAACACGTGTTCATAGCTTACTTTTATGTACGTTGTTTTTGTTGTGTAGTAGTAGTAGTAGTAATAATAATGATGATGATGATGATGGTGGTGGTGGTGGTGGTGAAATGGAAACGTCAACGGTTGTGAATTTCCAGTGCTTCGTCGGATTATGACCCGAGCAAAGTTAACCTCCGTCGTTCGGGTCAGGGTGAGCCTTAAGGTTATCCCGGGTCCTAATCTGGAGAATTACCTGCATTTATTATTTGGCCATTTTCTTTAGTTCGTGTTAGGTATCTAACACATTTCGATTTTATTCTTGAATTTTGTAACCATTGATTTCAAATATTTTTCCATTATAAAGATTGGGGGAGGGGGGGATCTATTTCAGAAAAGACGACCATAAAGGTAGAAGCGTGATTTTAGTATGGCGTTTGTCAAATGAATTCTACGAAATCGAACGGAACGAAACGAAAGGAGATTCGCCGTTCCGAATATCAGCCACGTACTAATTTTTTTTTTTTTTATTCATTTCAGCTTTTTTTTCTTTCGAAGGGTCACTTAAAACTATGATTTTATTACGGATTATAATGAGATAACGTTTTTAAATGACACTTTTTTTAACCTAAGAACGTATAATACAAGAAAGCATTTTTGATTGAAATTTTTCCGAGTGTTTTTATTATTTTTCTATATAAATTTATATACAAGCAACTTATTTGTTTGTGTAAAAATAAATACAATATTTATATAAAAACAAAAAAACGTCCGATTAAGTGTGACTTAATGCGATCTTCAACACGACTCTTTACCTCGTTGGCAGCGAAAAATGCACGAACTACAGACAATATAATCGTAGGTTCGATCCTGGTGTAAGTAAGCCAAGCTGATTATGGCTGGTAGCAAGGAACACGTGTTCATAGCTTACTTTTATGTACGTTGTTTTTGTTGTGTAGTAGTAGTAGTAGTAATAATAATGATGATGATGATGATGATGATGATGATGATGGGGTGGTGAAATGGAAACGTCAACGGTTGTGAATTTCCAGTGCTTCGTCGGATTATGACCCGAGCAAAGTTAACCTCCGTCGTTCGGTTCAGGGTGAGCCTTAAGGTTATCCCGGGTCCTAATCTGGAGAATTACCTGCATTTATTATTTGGCCATTTTCTTTAGTTCGTGTTAGGTATCTAACACATTTCGATTTTATTCTTGAATTTTGTAACCATTGATTTCAAATATTTTTCCATTATAAAGATTGGGGGAGGGGGGGATCTATTTCAGAAAAGACGACCATAAAGGTAGAAGCGTGATTTTAGTATGGCGTTTGTCAAATGAATTCTACGAAATCGAACGGAACGAAACGAAAGGAGATTCGCCGTTCCGAATATCAGCCACGTACTAATTTTTTTTTTTTTTTATTCATTTCAGCTTTTTTTTCTTTCGAAGGGTCACTTAAAACTATGATTTCATTACGGATTATAATGAGATAACGTTTTTAAATGACACTTTTTTTAACCTAAGAACGTATAATACAAGAAAGCATTTTTGATTGAAATTTTTCCGAGTGTTTTTATTATTTTTATATATAAATTTATATACAAGCAACTTATTTGTTTGTGTAAAAATAAATACAATATTTATATAAAAACAAAATAACGTCCGATTAAGTGTGACTTAATGCGATCTTCAACACGACTCTTTACCTCGTTGGCAGCGAAAAATGCACGAACTACAGACAATATAATCGTAGGTTCGATCCTGGTGTAAGTAAGCCAAGCTGATTATGGCTGGTAGCAAGGAACACGTGTTCATAGCTTACTTGTATGTACGTTGTTTTTGTTGTGTAGTAGTAGTAGTAGTAATAATAATGATGATGATGATGATGGTGGTGGTGGTGATGGTGGTGGTGGTTAAATGGAAACGTCAACGGTTGTGAATTTCCAGTGCTTCGTCGGATTATGACCCGAGCAAAGTTAACCTCCGTCGTTCGGGTCAGGGTGAGCCTTAAGGTTATCCCGGGTCCTAATCTGGAGAATTACCTGCATTTATTATTTGGCCATTTTCTTTAGTTCGTGTTAGGTATCTAACACATTTCGATTTTATTCTTGAATTTTGTAACCATTGATTTCAAATATTTTTCCATTATAAAGATTGGGGGAGGGGGGGATCTATTTCAGAAAAGACGAGCATAAAGGTAGAAGCGTGATTTTAGTATGGCGTTTGTCAAATGAATTCTACGAAATCGAACGGAACGAAACGAAAGGAGATTCGCCGTTCCGAATATCAGCCACGTACTAATTTTTTTTTTTTTTTATTCATTTCAGCTTTTTTTTTTTTCGAAGGGTCACTTAAAACTATGATTTCATTACGGATTATAATGAGATAACGTTTTTAAATGACACTTTTTTTAACCTAAGAACGTATAATACAAGAAAGCATTTTTGATTGAAATTTTTCCGAGTGTTTTTATTATTTTTATATATAAATTTATATACAAGCAACTTATTTGTTTGTGTAAAAATAAATACAATATTTATATAAAAACAAAATAACGTCCGATTAAGTGTGACTTAATGCGATCTTCAACACGACTCTTTACCTCGTTGGCAGCGAAAAATGCACGAACTACAGACAATATAATCGTAGGTTCGATCCTGGTGTAAGTAAGCCAAGCTGATTATGGCTGGAGGCAAGGAACACGTGTTCATAGCTTACTTTTATGTACGTTGTTTTTGTTGTGTAGTAGTAGTAGTAGTAATAATAATGATGATGATGATGATGGTGGTGGTGGTGGTGGTGAAATGGAAACGTCAACGGTTGTGAATTTCCAGTGCTTCGTCGGATTATGACCCGAGCAAAGTTAACCTCCGTCGTTCGGGTCAGGGTGAGCCTTAAGGTTATCCCGGGTCCTAATCTGGAGAATTACCTGCATTTATTATTTGGCCATTTTCTTTAGTTCGTGTTAGGTATCTAACACATTTCGATTTTATTCTTGAATTTTGTAACCATTGATTTCAAATATTTTTCCATTATAAAGATTGGGGGAGGGGGGGATCTATTTCAGAAAAGACGACCATAAAGGTAGAAGCGTGATTTTAGTATGGCGTTTGTCAAATGAATTCTACGAAATCGAACGGAACGAAACGAAAGGAGATTCGCCGTTCCGAATATCAGCCACGTACTAATTTTTTTTTTTTTTATTCATTTCAGCTTTTTTTTCTTTCGAAGGGTCACTTAAAACTATGATTTTATTACGGATTATAATGAGATAACGTTTTTAAATGACACTTTTTTTAACCTAAGAACGTATAATACAAGAAAGCATTTTTGATTGAAATTTTTCCGAGTGTTTTTATTATTTTTCTATATAAATTTATATACAAGCAACTTATTTGTTTGTGTAAAAATAAATACAATATTTATATAAAAACAAAAAAACGTCCGATTAAGTGTGACTTAATGCGATCTTCAACACGACTCTTTACCTCGTTGGCAGCGAAAAATGCACGAACTACAGACAATATAATCGTAGGTTCGATCCTGGTGTAAGTAAGCCAAGCTGATTATGGCTGGTAGCAAGGAACACGTGTTCATAGCTTACTTTTATGTACGTTGTTTTTGTTGTGTAGTAGTAGTAGTAGTAATAATAATGATGATGATGATGATGATGATGATGATGATGGGGTGGTGAAATGGAAACGTCAACGGTTGTGAATTTCCAGTGCTTCGTCGGATTATGACCCGAGCAAAGTTAACCTCCGTCGTTCGGTTCAGGGTGAGCCTTAAGGTTATCCCGGGTCCTAATCTGGAGAATTACCTGCATTTATTATTTGGCCATTTTCTTTAGTTCGTGTTAGGTATCTAACACATTTCGATTTTATTCTTGAATTTTGTAACCATTGATTTCAAATATTTTTCCATTATAAAGATTGGGGGAGGGGGGGATCTATTTCAGAAAAGACGACCATAAAGGTAGAAGCGTGATTTTAGTATGGCGTTTGTCAAATGAATTCTACGAAATCGAACGGAACGAAACGAAAGGAGATTCGCCGTTCCGAATATCAGCCACGTACTAATTTTTTTTTTTTTATTCATTTCAGCTTTTTTTTCTTTCGAAGGGTCACTTAAAACTATGATTTCATTACGGATTATAATGAGATAACGTTTTTAAATGACACTTTTTTTAACCTAAGAACGTATAATACAAGAAAGCATTTTTGATTGAAATTTTTCCGAGTGTTTTTATTATTTTTATATATAAATTTATATACAAGCAACTTATTTGTTTGTGTAAAAATAAATACAATATTTATATAAAAACAAAATAACGTCCGATTAAGTGTGACTTAATGCGATCTTCAACACGACTCTTTACCTCGTTGGCAGCGAAAAATGCACGAACTACAGACAATATAATCGTAGGTTCGATCCTGGTGTAAGTAAGCCAAGCTGATTATGGCTGGTAGCAAGGAACACGTGTTCATAGCTTACTTTTATGTACGTTGTTTTTGTTGTGTAGTAGTAGTAGTAGTAGTAATAATAATGATGATGATGATGATGGTGGTGGTGGTGGTGGTGAAATGGAAACGTCAACGGTTGTGAATTTCCAGTGCTTCGTCGGATTATGACTCGAGCAAAGTTAACCTCCGTCGTTCGGGTCAGGGTGAGCCTTAAGGTTATCCCGGGTCCTAATCTGGAGAATTACCTGCATTTATTATTTGGCCATTTTCTTTAGTTCGTGTTAGGTATCTAACACATTTCGATTTTATTCTTGAATTTTGTAACCATTGATTTCAAATATTTTTCCATTATAAAGATTGGGGGAGGGGGGGATCTATTTCAGAAAAGACGACCATAAAGGTAGAAGCGTGATTTTAGTATGGCGTTTGTCAAATGAATTCTACGAAATCGAACGGAACGAAACGAAAGGAGATTCGCCGTTCCGAATATCAGCCACGTACTAATTTTTTTTTTTTTTATTCATTTCAGCTTTTTTTTCTTTCGAAGGGTCACTTAAAACTATGATTTCATTACGGATTATAATGAGATAACGTTTTTAAATGACACTTTTTTTAACCTAAGAACGTATAATACAAGAAAGCATTTTTGATTGAAATTTTTCCGAGTGTTTTTATTATTTTTATATATAAATTTATATACAAGCAACTTATTTGTTTGTGTAAAAATAAATACAATATTTATATAAAAACAAAATAACGTCCGATTAAGTGTGACTTAATGCGATCTTCAACACGACTCTTTACCTCGTTGGCAGCGAAAAATGCACGAACTACAGACAATATAATCGTAGGTTCGATCCTGGTGTAAGTAAGCCAAGCTGATTATGGCTGGTAGCAAGGAACACGTGTTCATAGCTTACTTTTATGTACGTTGTTTTTGTTGTGTAGTAGTAGTAGTAGTAGTAATAATAATGATGATGATGATGATGGTGGTGGTGGTGGTGGTGAAATGGAAACGTCAACGGTTGTGAATTTCCAGTGCTTCGTCGGATTATGACCCGAGCAAAGTTAACCTCCGTCGTTCGGGTCAGGGTGAGCCTTAAGGTTATCCCGGGTCCTAATCTGGAGAATTACCTGCATTTATTATTTGGCCATTTTCTTTAGTTCGTGTTAGGTATCTAACACATTTCGATTTTATTCTTGAATTTTGTAACCATTGATTTCAAATATTTTTCCATTATAAAGATTGGGGGAGGGGGGGATCTATTTCAGAAAAGACGACCATAAAGGTAGAAGCGTGATTTTAGTATGGCGTTTGTCAAATGAATTCTACGAAATCGAACGGAACGAAACGAAAGGAGATTCGCCGTTCCGAATATCAGCCACGTACTAATTTTTTTTTTTTTTTATTCATTTCAGCTTTTTTTTCTTTCGAAGGGTCACTTAAAACTATGATTTCATTACGGATTATAATGAGATAACGTTTTTAAATGACACTTTTTTTAACCTAAGAACGTATAATAGAAGAAAGCATTTTTGATTGAAATTTTTCCGAGTGTTTTTATTATTTTTATATATAAATTTATATACAAGCAACTTATTTGTTTGTGTAAAAATAAATACAATATTTATATAAAAACAAAAAAACGTCCGATTAAGTGTGACTTAATGCGATCTTCAACACGACTCTTTACCTCGTTGGCAGCGAAAAATGCACGAACTACAGACAATATAATCGTAGGTTCGATCCTGGTGTAAGTAAGCCAAGCTGATTATGGCTGGTAGCAAGCAACACGTGTTCATAGCTTACTTTTATGTACGTTGTTTTTGTTGTGTAGTAGTAGTAGTAGTAATAATAATGATGATGATGATGATGATGATGATGATGATGGTGGTGGTGGTGGTGGTGGTGGTGAAATGGAAACGTCAACGGTTGTGAATTTCCAGTGCTTCGTCGGATTATGACCCGAGCAAAGTTAACCTCCGTCGTTCGGGTCAGGGTGAGCCTTAAGGTTATCCCGGGTCCTAATCTGGAGAATTACCTGCATTTATTATTTGGCCATTTTCTTTAGTTCGTGTTAGGTATCTAACACATTTCGATTTTATTCTTGAATTTTGTAACCATTGATTTCAAATATTTTTCCATTATAAAGATTGGGGGAGGGGGGGATCTATTTCAGAAAAGACGACCATAAAGGTAGAAGCGTGATTTTAGTATGGCGTTTGTCAAATGAATTCTACGAAATCGAACGGAACGAAACGAAAGGAGATTCGCCGTTCCGAATATCAGCCACGTACTAATTTTTTTTTTTTTATTCATTTCAGCTTTTTTTTCTTTCGAAGGGTCACTTAAAACTATGATTTCATTACGGATTATAATGAGATAACGTTTTTAAATGACACTTTTTTTAACCTAAGAACGTATAATACAAGAAAGCATTTTTGATTGAAATTTTTCCGAGTGTTTTTATTATTTTTATATATAAATTTATATACAAGCAACTTATTTGTTTGTGTAAAAATAAATACAATATTTATATAAAAACAAAATAACGTCCGATTAAGTGTGACTTAATGCGATCTTCAACACGACTCTTTACCTCGTTGGCAGCGAAAAATGCACGAACTACAGACAATATAATCGTAGGTTCGATCCTGGTGTAAGTAAGCCAAGCTGATTATGGCTGGTAGCAAGGAACACGTGTTCATAGCTTACTTTTATTTACGTTGTTTTTGTTGTGTAGTAGTAGTAGTAGTAGTAATAATAATGATGATGATGATGGTGGTGGTGGTGGTGGTGAAATGGAAACGTCAACGGTTGTGAATTTCCAGTGCTTCGTCGGATTATGACCCGAGCAAAGTTAACCTCCGTCGTTCGGGTCAGGGTGAGATTTAAGGTTATCCCGGGTCCTAATCTGGAGAATTACCTGCATTTATTATTTGGCCATTTTCTTTAGTTCGTGTTAGGTATCTAACACATTTCGATTTTATTCTTGAATTTTGTAACCATTGATTTCAAATATGTTTCCATTATAAAGATTGGGGGAGGGGGGGATCTATTTCAGAAAAGACGACCATAAAGGTAGAAGCGTGATTTTAGTATGGCGTTTGTCAAATGAATTCTACGAAATCGAACGGAACGAAACGAAAGGAGATTCGCCGTTCCGAATATCAGCCACGTACTAATTTTTTTTTTTTTTATTCATTTCAGCTTTTTTTTCTTTCGAAGGGTCACTTAAAACTATGATTTCATTACGGATTATAATGAGATAACGTTTTTAAATGACACTTTTTTTAACCTAAGAACGTATAATACAAGAAAGCATTTTTGATTGAAATTTTTCCGAGTGTTTTTATTATTTTTATATATAAATTTATATACAAGCAACTTATTTGTTTGTGTAAAAATAAATACAATATTTATATAAAAACAAAAAAACGTCCGATTAAGTGTGACTTAATGCGATCTTCAACACGACTCTTTACCTCGTTGGCAGCGAAAAATGCACGAACTACAGACAATATAATCGTAGGTTCGATCCTGGTGTAAGTAAGCCAAGCTGATTATGGCTGGTAGCAAGGAACACGTGTTCATAGCTTACTTTTATTTACGTTGTTTTTGTTGTGTAGTAGTAGTAGTAGTAGTAATAATAATGATGATGATGATGATGGTGGTGGTGGTGAAATGGAAACGTCAACGGTTGTGAATTTCCAGTGCTTCGTCGGATTATGACCCGAGCAAAGTTAACCTCCGTCGTTCGGGTCAGGGTGAGCCTTAAGGTTATCCCGGGTCCTAATCTGGAGAATTACCTGCATTTATTATTTGGCCATTTTCTTTAGTTCGTGTTAGGTATCTAACACATTTCGATTTTATTCTTGAATTTTGTAACCATTGATTTCAAATATTTTTCCATTATAAAGATTGGGGGAGGGGGGGATCTATTTCAGAAAAGACGACCATAAAGGTAGAAGCGTGATTTTAGTATGGCGTTTGTCAAATGAATTCTACGAAATCGAACGGAACGAAACGAAAGGAGATTCGCCGTTCCGAATATCAGCCACGTACTAATTTTTTTTTTTTTTATTCATTTCAGCTTTTTTTTCTTTCGAAGGGTCACTTAAAACTATGATTTCATTACGGATTATAATGAGATAACGTTTTTAAATGACACTTTTTTTAACCTAAGAACGTATAATACAAGAAAGCATTTTTGATTGAAATTTTTCCGAGTGTTTTTATTATTTTTATATATAAATTTATATACAAGCAACTTATTTGTTTGTGTAAAAATAAATACAATATTTATATAAAAACAAAAAAACGTCCGATTAAGTGTGACTTAATGCGATCTTCAACACGACTCTTTACCTCGTTGGCAGCGAAAAATGCACGAACTACAGACAATATAATCGTAGGTTCGATCCTGGTGTAAGTAAGCCAAGCTGATTATGGCTGGTAGCAAGGAACACGTGTTCATAGCTTACTTTTATGTACGTTGTTTTTGTTGTGTAGTAGTAGTAGTAGTAATAATAATGATGATGATGATGATGATGATGATGATGATGGTGGTGGTGGTGGTGGTGGTGGTGGTGAAATGGAAACGTCAACGGTTGTGAATTTCCAGTGCTTCGTCGGATTATGACCCGAGCAAAGTTAACCTCCGTCGTTCGGGTCAGGGTGAGCCTTAAGGTTATCCCGGGTCCTAATCTGGAGAATTACCTGCATTTATTATTTGGCCATTTTCTTTAGTTCGTGTTAGGTATCTAACACATTGCGATTTTATTCTTTAATTTTGTAACCATTGATTTCAAATATTTTTCCATTATAAAGATTGGGGGAGGGGGGGATCTATTTCAGAAAAGACGACCATAAAGGTAGAAGCGTGATTTTAGTATGGCGTTTGTCAAATGAATTCTACGAAATCGAACGGAACGAAACGAAAGGAGATTCGCCGTTCCGAATATCAGCCACGTACTAATTTTTTTTTTTTTTTTATTGATTTCAGCTTTTTTTTTTTTCGAAGGGTCACTTAAAACTATGATTTCATTACGAATTATAATGAGATAACGTTTTTAAATGACACTTTTTTTAACCTAAGAACGTATAATACAAGAAAGCATTTTTGATTGAAATTTTTCCGAGTGTTTTTATTATTTTTATATATAAATTTATATACAAGCAACTTATTTGTTTGTGTAAAAATAAATACAATATTTATATAAAAACAAAAAAACGTCCGATTAAGTGTGACTTAATGCGATCTTCAACACGACTCTTTACCTCGTTGGCAGCGAAAAATGCACGAACTACAGACAATATAATCGTAGGTTCGATCCTGGTGTAAGTAAGCCAAGCTGATTATGGCTGGTAGCAGGGTTGCCAGACTATAATAAATGTTTAAGGCCAAATTTTTCGGAAAAAAAGGCCAAATTGAAAACTGAAGCTACACTTTTAGGAGAAAAAAGGCCAAAAAAAGGCCAAATTGAAAATGATATATATTATAAAGAAAAAATGACCATATTGAAGTTGTTAACTTCCAAATGTTTGCATGTTTTTGTCTCTTAGTTTCGTATTGTTTTCTTAGTTGTGATGAAGCAAAGAGGTAATTGAAACCAAGAAATATGCCGGGGGGGGGGGGGGATAATATTTAGATGAATAAACTCAATACATACTACAGTTTATATATCTTTTAAAATGTCACCAAAAAGACAGTAAAAATGTGGCATAAAAGTTCAATCAAAATGAAAAGAAAAATTGGCTTGTTTATTCAATCAACAATAAACATCCTTGTCATAAATACAAAAAAAGTTCAAATCTTTAAGAAAATAACTTCAAAGACGTCTATAGACTCACTGGCACATTTGAAGACATTTGTTGCCACATTGTCTCCTGCCTTCAGAAAATTGACCTATCAGAAATGTAATATGTAGATGTGAAAAAACCCTGAGAAGTTCTGTGTTCTGTTTCCATGTGGAACTCTCTCTCATTCTTTCTCCCTTCCTATCTCATACATTTACCAGAGGTATAATTAAAAAAAATAACTCAAAGAGTTTAGCTGAGACTATTTTCCTTTTTATTGCTAAATAAAAAAAGGAGCATGTGTAATATATATATATATATATATATATATATACACACACACATATATAAATATATATATACACACATATATAAATATATATATATACACACACATATATAAATATATATATATACACATATATATAAATATATATATATACACATATATATAAATATATATATACACATATAAATATATATATACACACATATATGAATATATATACGCACATATGTGTATATATATGTGTATATATATACATACATATGTGTATATATATCTGTATATATATACATATGTATGTGTATATATATGTGTGTATATATATGTATGTGTGTATATATACATATGTATGTGTGTATATATGTGTATATATACATATATATGTGTGTATATATGTGTATATATACATATATGTGTGTATATATGTGTATATATACATATATATGTGTGTATATATGTGTATATATACATATATATGTGTGTATATATGTGTATATATACATATATATGTGTGTATATATACATATATATGTGTGTATATATGTGTATATATACATATATGTGTGTATATATGTGTATATATACATATATGTGTATATATATATGTGTGTGTATACATATATGTGTGTATATATGTGTATATATACATATATGTGTATATATATATGTGTGTGTATACATATATGTGTGTATATATGTGTATATATACATATATGTGTATATATACATATATGTGTATATATACATATATGTGTGTATATATGCATATATGTGTGTATATATACATATATGTGTGTATATATACATATGTGTGTATATATACATATATGTGTATATATATACATATGTGTATATATACATATGTGTATATATATACATATGTGTATATATATACATATGTGTATATATATACATATGTGTATATATACATATATGTGTGTATATATACATATATGTGTGTATATATACATATATGTGTGTATATATGCGTATATGTGTATATATATGCGTGTACATATGTGTATATATATATGTGTGTACATATATATGTATATATACGCGTGTACATATATATGTATATATACGCGTGTACATATATATATATGTATGCGTGTATATATATACATATATGTATATATATATATATGTGTGTATATATACGCATATATATATATATATATATATATATATATATATTTCATAGGTAAACAATTTTTTTACATATTCATTTCCGTATTTTACAAGAATACAAGAATTAAACTTAAATAAAGGTTTCGTGTACAATAGTGTAACAATTTCCATGGAATATTACAGTTTCGATTATTTATTTGTCAAAAAATGTAAAATTATTTTTGACAAATTAGGCACTAGGCCATTAAGTGTTGGGATCGTTTGTTATGTCTTGGTCTACTTTTTTTGTCTAGAACTTTCTTAGAGAAGAATCGTTTCGTTGCAGTCACCACAATACCAGAGTTACTCTAGGGACCATCTACTTTAAATCTCCTTAAAATGTTGATAAATTTTAATTTATTCTTAACCCTAAATCTATTCTTGAGGGCCAAGAACAATCTGTGTCATTATTAAGACACGTGTGTCTATTAATTGGAGATATTTGGAAAATCTTTAAAAGATCTCAGATATAATTATCGATTTTTATTGAAACTTTAGCAACTCATCCAAGAAAGTTAGGTAAATTTATAGAAGTGCACCTCTCGTATTTCGACCCCTAAAAAAAGGCTTGTTCTTTTTTGGGCAAATTACATCTAAACAGCCTCATCAACCAAAAAAGTAGAAACTTTTTTTTAGGGGGCGAAATACGAGAAGTGAAATTCCGTGGTCAAGAAATGCGTGCTCACTTTACAACTTATATAGGAAAGTGATACTATGCTGCCTTAGGGCCGGCTTTAACCCTCAAGACAGCTAGCTTAACTCCTTTTGATAAACAAGACTCTGAGTCGTCGAATATTTTAACTGCAGGTTTTATTATCCATCAAAAAGGAGTTAAGCTAGCTGTCTTGAGGGTTAAAGCCGGCCCTAAGGCAGCATAGTAAAAAACGAAGATGGCCAAAATGTCAGAATCTGTGGGGAGATAGAACTTCCACCATGCGGTTTTCTCCGTTACACAGCGGCAGCGAGCATTCAGAAACAGAGCACCGGCAGCAGCTGCCGGCCGGTGTCTGGGATCAAAAAGTCCCTAACGAATTGGGGGCCGGGAAAGGGAGATAACTCTAAATGACTTATTCTAGGCTAGACAGAACACTCCTCGCCTGGCGTCTTCGACGTCATTAAATTGCACTAGTCCTTGACACAAAGAACGGGTCTGAGTAGTTGCTGCAAAAAAGAGATGGAAGCTGCTGGAAGGAGCAGGAGCAGCTGAAACAAGTGGGAGGTTGGAGCAGGTGCTGCATGGAGGAGCTGGGGAGATAGGCTGGGCCAGGAGTTGGTGACGCCCTTTCGCTTTGGTGTTGTTGAAGATACTGTGTGATGGCTGACCGTATTATGTTCTTTAGTGAATTCGGAGACGAATGGTTTCTTGACAGCTATAGCCGTGATGGCTGAAGATGCATTCCCTCTAAGGAATGATTGTCTTTGTTCTTGTTTATCTTGATGGTTATTGGCAGGATTAACCTCTAGTTTTGGTGGTGGTTCGGGCGGTGGCCTGTCTACACCAGCGAATTTACAATACTGTTCAGTCTTCTCAAGAATACTCTGGGTTCTGTCGTCTTTAGCTGTGCTCGTAGTTGCGGTCATCTTTAGTAAGGCTAACCTGGCTGGTAGGTCGTTTTTTAAAGTGGTGTTTGTTTTTGACTGAATAAAACATGTCGCCTGAGGTGAAGATGTTATCTTAGAGATGCTCAATTTAACAGGTGAGGCAGAAGATTTAGAAAAAGAAGGAAATCTGTAGGGAGATCCAGGTGGAGGAGCTGCTTCGGTGGCTTGAACATATCGAAAAGTGTCGGCGATATGTATGAAGTTGGGTGAGGCCTTGGTTATTGACGACCAAGTGGAGAGCTTCTCAAAATGTAGGGATCCGAGCGAAGATGTGGTTAGTATAGACACTTGCGGACAGACTGTCTCTGGGTGGCCCTCGCATCCCGGTAAGGGAAATACAGGACTGTCAAGCCAAGCGATTCTCCGGAGATGAGATGCAGGTATAGAGCGGGTGCTAAGTTGAGCATGGTTTTGATCGGTGTGTACGTATTTCAACTGTTTAGGATGAGAAGGTCTACGTATACGTAACACACGATTGCTGAGGTACATGTAGAAACGTCTTGTTTCGATTTGGATGTACCCTAAGACTACCTTATTGAGCATGTACGAGGTAGTTGAGTGAACCTTCAAGTTCGTTTCAGAAGAGATTGGTTTGCCCGCCAGAAGGGCAGCACAAAGCTCCGGTCTGGGGACAAAATGTTCAGGCCGTGGGGTAAGTTTAAGTTTCCCCGTGATGAGGCTGATTTGACAATTTGCTTCTTTGTCGGTGACTTTGATGTACGCTACTGCAGCAATGATTTTGGTGGGGTCATTGTCGATGGACCAAAGGAATATCAGAAAGTTCCTGTATTTGTCTTTCGCGGGGAAACGGTATAACATCCCTTCAGTGTTCGCGGTAACAACTTCTTTGAGAAAACTGGTGAGAACGCCAACCAGATTGTTGTTTAGGTCGGGTCCAGTTATTGGCACTTTGTTCAGGGATGCTCCGTCATGTTTGGTGCTGGAGTCAAAGACCACCCGGGATTTTCCTTTTTGTGGGAGGTGGCATGGGATAGATCTGGAAGGTAGTGGAGCGATCCAACTGTTGTTTATGTCCTTCTCAGCTCCCAGTTCCATGATGCTTGGTAAAGCAATATCCTCAATAGGAGGCGCTGCCTTGTCGTCGTCCTCCTCGGTTTGTTGGAGCACGTTTTTTGAGGGGTTGCCATCACGAACCTGTGTACGCTGTGAAACCACTCCAGTTGCTGTTAGGAGGTTACCCTCCCCGCCGTGCTTGGGGGAGGGTCTTGCGTGTACAGTTCGAGCTAGTGTCGGTCCAGCTGTCTCTCGTTGGGGTTGACTTGCCAGGTCAGCTGGCATATAGCCAAGTTTTGTTGAGTAGCTATGGCTAGACCGTTTGTTGTACTTGTTGGCGACTTCCCTTAAAACCTTTGCTTCGGCCACAGCAGTGGCCGCCTCCCTTTCGAGCTGTAATCTCTCCAACTTCCCCCTTATTTCCAGTTCCCTGTCAACAAAGGCTAGACGTGTCTTGGCCGCCTCAGCCTTTGCTCGGGCGATAGCAGCAACACTCGTGGACGTCCTCCTCGAGGAGCGAGAGTTGCGTGAGGCATGAGGCCATGGCCGGTTAGACACATTGTGATTCATCGTCGAAATGATAAAAATAGGGGTGACTGGTTGTGAGACTGAAGCTGAAAAGGTAGTTGGAAAAGGACAAACTGTATGGGCACTACTGTTTTTTAAGTAGTGTCCGTAGTTCAGATGGATTCTTTTTTTTGCTCGTCTTCATGGAATGACCGCATTTCTAACGGTTGGTGTAGAACGTGTATTCCAGTCATTAGGAGGCCGTCCGTTTCTATCATGCCTGAGTCCGACCATTTGGGAGGCATCTTCGTTTTTTACTATGGTGCCTCCGACCATTCTTCGTTTTTTACTATGGTGCCTGAGTCCGACCATTTGGGAGGCATCTTCGTTTTTTACTATGATGCCTGAGTCCGACCATTTGGGAGGCATCTTCGTTTTTTTTCTATGATGCCTCCGACCATTCTTCGTTTTTTACTATGCTGCCTTAGGGCCGGCTTTAACCCTCAAGACAGCTAGCATAACTCCTTTTGATAAACAAGACTCTGAGTCGTCGAATATTTTAACTGCAGGTTTTATTATCCATCAAAAAGGTAAAAAACGAAGATGGCCAAAATGTCAGAATCTGTGGGGAGATAGAACTTCCACCATGCAGTTTTCTCCGTTACACAGCGGCAGCGAGCATTCAGAAACAGAGCACCGGCAGCAGCTGCCGGCCGGTGTCGAGATAAAAAAGTCCCTAACGAATTGGGGGCCGGGAAAGGGAGATAACTCTAAATGACTTATTCTAGGCTAGACAGAACAGATACCCCACCCATAACATCTAAAATAATAAAAATTTTCATTTTTTTTTTTCATAGCTGATGTTTGTTGAGGCTGTTTACATGTAATTTGCCCCCAAAAGTAGAAACTTTTCTTTTAGGGGTCGAAATATGAGAGGTGCACTTCTATAAATTTACCGAAAATTAATATAATTATGTTGATTTTTAAATATATCTTTCCAAATACAACTGTTTCTGCTTGAGATATAGTTTAGCAGTCATAAGATTTTAAGTTTTCCATAAATTAAAAATTGATACAATTAATTTCAAAGCACTAAGTTTAAAGAATTTCAAACATCAATTATTTCAGAGAAAATATACTTAGTGACCGGGTGACCTGACTGGACAGGGCCAAGTTGTCACTGGATCATAAAGTCTCTAAGAGGTGCCATATAACCACTTAACAAATTGGTGTCAAAAAGGTCTGATAAGTGAACTCTAGAATATTTACATTTTTTTAAATCATAGTTTACCAAAAGAAAAAGCCACTCTGGGAATGGGATCCCTTCAGAGTGACCCTTCCTTAGAAGAAGATAAATATTTGCTTTTTTCTCCTTAAATGACAAATGTTAGCAGATATTTATGTCAATTCTGGGCACTGAAGCTATTTTTTCATGCAGATCCATGATTTGAAAAAAAAAGGCCAAAGTTTTAAAATACAAACTGCTTTTAAGTTACTTAATTTTAACGTTTCCTTTTATAATTACCATCAAGTAAATATTTATATGAAATAATCGGAAAAAAGGCCAAAATTAAGGCCAAATCTGAAAAAAGGCCAAACAGAATTTTCTAAGGCCAAACTACTTTAAAAAAGGCCAAATTCGTGAAATTTGGCCTTAAAAAGGCCAAACTGGCAACCCTGGCTGGTAGCAAGGAACACGTGTTCATAGCTTACTTTTATGTACGTTGTTTTTGTTGTGTAGTAGTAGTAGTAGTAGTAGTAGTAATGATGATGATGATGATGATGATGATGATGATGATGATGATGATGATGATGATGATGATGATGATGATGATGATGATTATGGTGGTGGTGGTGGTGGTGGTGAAATGGAAACGTCAACGGTTGTGAATGTCCAGTGCGTCGTCGGATTATGACCCGAGCAAAGTTAACCTCCGTCGTTCGGGTCAGGAAGAGCCTTAAGGTTATCCCGGGTCCTAATCTGGAGAATTACCTGCATTTATTATTTGGCCATTTTCTTTAGTTCGTGTTAGGTATCTAACACATTTCGATTTTATTCTTGAATTTTGTAACCATTGATTTCAAATATTTTTCCATTATAAAGATTGGGGGAGGGGGGATCTATTTCAGAAAAGACGACCATAAAGGTAGAAGCGTGATTTAAGTATGGCGTTTGTCAAGTGAATTCTACGAAATCGGACGGAACGAAACGAAAGGAGATTCGCCGTTCCGAATATCAGCCACGTACTATTTTTTTTTTTTTTATTGATTTCCGCTTTTTTTTTTTCGAAGGGTCACTTAAAACTATGATTTCATTACGGATTATAATGAGATAACGTTTTTAAATGACACTTTTTTTAACCTATAAACGTATAATACAAGAAAGCATTTTTGATTGAAATTTTTCCGAGTGTTTTTATTATTTTTATATATAAATTTATATACAAGCAACTTATTTGTTTGTGTAAAAATAAATACAATATTTATATAAAAACAAAAAACGTCCGATTAAGTGTGACTTAATGCGATCTTCAACACGACTCTTTACCTCGTTGGCAGCGAAACATGCACGAACTACAGACAATATAATCGTAGGTTCGATCCTGGTGTAAGTAAGCCAAGCTGATTATGGCTGGTAGCAAGGAACACGTGTTCATAGCTTACTTTTATGTACGTTGTTTTTGTTGTGTAGTAGTAGTAGTAGTAGTAGTAGTAATAATAATAATGATGATGATGATGATGATGATGATGATGATGATGATGATGATCATGATGATGATGATGGTGGTGGTGGTAGTGGTGGTGGTGGTGGTGGTGAAATGGAAACGTCAACGGTTGTGAATTTCCAGTGCTTCGTCGGATTATGACCCGAGCAAAGTTAACCTCCGTCGTTCGGGTCAGGAAGAGCCTTAAGGTTATCCCGGGTCCTAATCTGGAGAATTACCTGCATTTATTATTTGGCCATTTTCTTTAGTTCGTGTTAGGTATCTAACACATTTCGATTTTATTCTTGAATTTTGTAACCATTGATTTCAAATATTTTTCCATTATAAAGATTGGGGGAGGGGGGGATCTATTTCAGCAAAAGACGACCATAAAGGTAGAAGCGTGATTTTAGTATGGCGTTTGTCAAATGAATTCTACGAAATCGAACGGAACGAAACGAAAGGAGATTCGCCGTTCCGAATATCAGCCACGTACTAATTTTTTTTTTTTTTATTCATTTCAGCTTTTTTTTTTCGAAGGGTCACTTACAACTATGATTTCATTACGGATTATAATGAGATAACGTTTTTAAATGACACTTTTTTAACCTAAGAACGTATAATACAAGAAAGCATTTTTGATTGAAATTTTTCCGAGTGTTTTTATTATTTTTCTATATAAATTTATATACAAGAAACTTATTTGTTTGTGTAAAAATAAATACAATATTTATATAAAAACAAAAAAACGTCCGATTAAGTGTGACTTAATGCGATCTTCAACACGACTCTTTACCTCGTTGGCAGCGAAAAATGCACGAACTACAGACAATATAATCGTAGGTTCGATCCTGGTGTAAGTAAGCCAAGCTGATTATGGCTGGTAGCAAGGAACACGTGTTCATAGCTTACTTTTATGTACGTTGTTTTTGTTGTGTAGTAGTAGTAGTAGTAGTAGTAATGATGATGATGATGATGATGATGATGATGATTATGGTGGTGGTGGTGGTGGTGGTGGTGAAATAGAAACGTCAACGGTTGTGAATTTCCAGTGCTTCGTCGGATTATGACCCGAGCAAAGTTAACCTCCGTCGTTCGGGTCAGGGTGAGCCTTAAGGTTATCCCGGGTCCTAATCTGAAGAATTACCTGCATTTATTAAATGGGCCATTTTCTTTAGTTCGTGTTAGGTATCTAACACATTTCGATTTTATTCTTGAATTTTGTAACCTTTGATTTCAAATATTTTTCCATTATAAAGATTGGGGGAGGGGGGATCTATTTCAGAAAAGACGACCATAAAGGTAGAAGCGTGATTTTAGTATGGCGTTTGTCAAATGAATTCTACGAAATCGAACGGAACGAAACGAAAGGAGATTCGCCGTTCCGAATATCAGCCACGTACTATTTTTTTTTTTTTTTCATTCATTTCAGCTTTTTTTTTTTTCGAAGGGTTACTTTCAACTATGATTTCATTACGGATTATAATGAGATAACGTTTTTAAATGACACTTTTTTTAACCTAAGAACGTATAATACAAGAAAGCATTTTTGATTGAAATTTTTCCGAGTGTTTTTATTATTTTTATATATAAATTTATATACAAGCAACTTATTTGTTTGTGTAAAAATAAATACAATATTTATATAAAAACAAAAAAACGTCCGATTAAGTGTGACTTAATGCGATCTTCAACACGACTCTTTACCTCGTTGGCAGCGAAACATGCACGAACTACAGACAATATAATCGTAGGTTCGATCCTGGTGTAAGTAAGCCAAGCTGATTATGGCTGGTAGCAAGGAACACGTGTTCATAGCTTACTTTTATGTACGTTGTTTTTGTTGTGTAGTAGTAGTAGTAGTAGTAGTAGTAATAATAATAATGATGATGATGATGATGATGATGATGATGATGATGATGATGATCATGATGATGATGATGGTGGTGGTGGTAGTGGTGGTGGTGGTGGTGGTGAAATGGAAACGTCAACGGTTGTGAATTTCCAGTGCTTCGTCGGATTATGACCCGAGCAAAGTTAACCTCCGTCGTTCGGGTCAGGAAGAGCCTTAAGGTTATCCCGGGTCCTAATCTGGAGAATTACCTGCATTTATTATTTGGCCATTTTCTTTAGTTCGTGTTAGGTATCTAACACATTTCGATTTTATTCTTGAATTTTGTAACCATTGATTTCAAATATTTTTCCATTATAAAGATTGGGGGAGGGGGGGATCTATTTCAGCAAAAGACGACCATAAAGGTAGAAGCGTGATTTTAGTATGGCGTTTGTCAAATGAATTCTACGAAATCGAACGGAACGAAACGAAAGGAGATTCGCCGTTCCGAATATCAGCCACGTACTAATTTTTTTTTTTTTTATTCATTTCAGCTTTTTTTTTTCGAAGGGTCACTTACAACTATGATTTCATTACGGATTATAATGAGATAACGTTTTTAAATGACACTTTTTTAACCTAAGAACGTATAATACAAGAAAGCATTTTTGATTGAAATTTTTCCGAGTGTTTTTATTATTTTTCTATATAAATTTATATACAAGAAACTTATTTGTTTGTGTAAAAATAAATACAATATTTATATAAAAACAAAAAAACGTCCGATTAAGTGTGACTTAATGCGATCTTCAACACGACTCTTTACCTCGTTGGCAGCGAAAAATGCACGAACTACAGACAATATAATCGTAGGTTCGATCCTGGTGTAAGTAAGCCAAGCTGATTATGGCTGGTAGCAAGGAACACGTGTTCATAGCTTACTTTTATGTACGTTGTTTTTGTTGTGTAGTAGTAGTAGTAGTAGTAGTAATGATGATGATGATGATGATGATGATGATGATTATGGTGGTGGTGGTGGTGGTGGTGGTGAAATAGAAACGTCAACGGTTGTGAATTTCCAGTGCTTCGTCGGATTATGACCCGAGCAAAGTTAACCTCCGTCGTTCGGGTCAGGGTGAGCCTTAAGGTTATCCCGGGTCCTAATCTGAAGAATTACCTGCATTTATTAAATGGGCCATTTTCTTTAGTTCGTGTTAGGTATCTAACACATTTCGATTTTATTCTTGAATTTTGTAACCTTTGATTTCAAATATTTTTCCATTATAAAGATTGGGGGAGGGGGGATCTATTTCAGAAAAGACGACCATAAAGGTAGAAGCGTGATTTTAGTATGGCGTTTGTCAAATGAATTCTACGAAATCGAACGGAACGAAACGAAAGGAGATTCGCCGTTCCGAATATCAGCCACGTACTATTTTTTTTTTTTTTTCATTCATTTCAGCTTTTTTTTTTTTCGAAGGGTTACTTTCAACTATGATTTCATTACGGATTATAATGAGATAACGTTTTTAAATGACACTTTTTTTAACCTAAGAACGTATAATACAAGAAAGCATTTTTGATTGAAATTTTTCCGAGTGTTTTTATTATTTTTATATATAAATTTATATACAAGCAACTTATTTGTTTGTGTAAAAATAAATACAATATTTATATAAAAACAAAAAAACGTCCGATTAAGTGTGACTTAATGCGATCTTCAACACGACTCTTTACCTCGTTGGCAGCGAAAAATGCACGAACTACAGACAATATAATCGTAGGTTCGATCCTGGTGTAAGTAAGCCAAGCTGATTATGGCTGGTAGCAAGGAACACGTGTTCATAGCTTACTTTTATGTACGTTGTTTTTGTTGTGTAGTAGTAGTAGTAGTAGTAGTAATGATGATGATGATGATGATGATGATGATGATGATGATGGTGGTGGTGGTGGTGGTGAAATGGAAACGTCAACGGTTGTGAATTTCCAGTGCTTCGTCGGATTATGACCCGAGCAAAGTTAACCTCCGTCGTTCGGGTCAGGAAGAGCCTTAAGGTTATCCCGGGTCCTAATCTGGAGAATTACCTGCATTTATTATTTGGCCATTTTCTTTAGTTCGTGTTAGGTATCTAACACATTTCGATTTTATTCTTGAATTTTGTAACCATTGATTTCAAATATTTTTCCATTATAAAGATTGGGGGAGGTGGGATCTATTTCAGAAAAGACGACCATAAAGGTAGAAGCGTGATTTTAGTATGGCGTTTGTCAAATGAATTCTACGAAATCGAACGGAACGAAACGAAAGGAGATTCGCCGTTCCGAATATCAGCCACGTACTAATTTTTTTTTTTTTTCATTCATTTCAGCTTTTTTTTTTTCGAAGGGTCACTTAAAACTATGATTTCATTACGGATTATAATGAGATAACGTTTTTAAATGACACTTTTTTTAACCTAAGAACGTATAATAGAAGAAAGCATTTTTGATTGAAATTTTTCCGAGTGTTTTTATTATTTTTATATATAAATTTATATACAAGCAACTTATTTGTTTGTGTAAAAATAAATACAATATTTATATAAAAACAAAAAAACGTCCGATTAAGTGTGACTTAATGCGATCTTCAACACGACTCTTTACCTCGTTGGCAGCGAAAAATGCACGAACTACAGACAATATAATCGTAGGTTCGATCCTGGTGTAAGTAAGCCAAGCTGATTATGGCTGGTAGCAAGGAACACGTGTTCATAGCTTACTTTTATGTACGTTGTTTTTGTTGTGTAGTAGTAGTAGTAGTAATAATAATGATGATGATGATGATGATGATGGTGGTGGTGGTGGTGGTGAAATGGAAACGTCAACGGTTGTGAATTTCCAGTGCTTCGTCGGATTATGACCGGAGCAAAGTTAACCGCCGTCGTTCGGGTCAGGAAGAGCCTTAAGGTTATCCCGGGTCCTAATCTGGAGAATTACCTGCATTTATTATTTGGCCATTTTCTTTAGTTCGTGTTAGGTATCTAACACATTTCGATTTTATTCTTGAATTTTGTAACCATTGATTTCAAATATTTTTCCATTATAAAGATTGGGGGAGGGGGGGATCTATTTCAGAAAAGACGACCATAAAGGTAGAAGCGTGATTTTAGTATGGCGTTTGTCAAATGAATTCTACGAAATCGAACGGAACGAAACGAAAGGAGATTCGCCGTTCCGAATATCAGCCACGTACTAATTTTTTTTTTTTTTCATTCATTTCAGCTTTTTTTTTTTTCGAAGGGTTACTTTAAACTATGATTTCATTACGGATTATAATGAGATAACGTTTTTAAATGACACTTTTTTAAACCTAAGAACGTATAATACAAGAAAGCATTTTTGATTGAAATTTTTCCGAGTGTTTTTATTATTTTTATATATAAATTTATATACAAGCAACTTATTTGTTTGTGTAAAAATAAATACAATATTTATATAAAAACAAAAAAACGTCCGATTAAGTGTGACTTAATGCGATCTTCAACACGACTCTTTACCTCGTTGGCAGCGAAAAATGCACGAACTACAGACAATATAATCGTAGGTTCGATCCTGGTGTAAGTAAGCCAAGCTGATTATGGCTGGTAGCAAGGAACACGTGTTCATAGCTTACTTTTATGTACGTTGTTTTTGTTGTGTAGTAGTAGTAGTAGTAGTAGTAGTAGTAGTAATAATAATAATGATGATGATGATGATGATGATGATGATGGTGGTGGTGGTGGTGGTGGTGGTGGTGGTGGTGGTGAAATGGAAACGTCAACGGTTGTGAATTTCCAGTGCTTCGTCGGATTATGACCCGAGCAAAGTTAACCTCCGTCGTTCGGGTCAGGGTGAGCCTTAAGGTTATCCCGGGTCCTAATCTGGAGAATTACCTGCATTTATTATTTGGCCATTTTCTTTAGTTCGTGTTAGGTATCTAACACATTTCGATTTTATTCTTGAATTTTGTAACCATTGATTTCAAATATTTTTCCATTATAAAGATTGGGGGAGGGGGGGATCTATTTCAGAAAAGACGACCATAAAGGTAGAAGCGTGATTTTAGTATGGCGTTTGTCAAATGAATTCTACGAAATCGAACGGAACGAAACGAAAGGAGATTCGCCGTTCCGAATATCAGCCACGTATAATTTTTTTTTTTTATTCATTTCAGCTTTTTTTTTTCGAAGGGTCACTTAAAACTATGATTTCATTACGGATTATAATGAGATAACGTTTTTAAATGACACTTTTTTTAACCTAAGAACGTATAATACAAGAAAGCATTTTTGATTGAAATTTTTCCGAGTGTTTTTATTATTTTTATATATAAATTTATATACAAGCAACTTATTTGTTTGTGTAAAAATAAATACAATATTTATATAAAAACAAAAAAACGTCCGATTAAGTGTGACTTAATGCGATCTTCAACACGACTCTTTACCTCGTTGGCAGCGAAAAATGCACGAACTACAGACAATATAATCGTAAGTTCGATCCTGGTGTAAGTAAGCCAAGCTGATTATGGCTGGTAGCAAGGAACACGTGTTCATAGCTTACTTTTATGTACGTTGTTTTTGTTGTGTAGTAGTTGTAGTAGTAATAATAATGATGATGATGATGATGATGATGATGATGATGATGATGATGGTGGTGGTGGTGGTGAAATGGAACCGTCAACGGTTGTGAATTTCCAGTGCTTCGTCGGATTATGACCCGAGCAAAGTTAACCTCCGTCGTTCGGGTCAGGAAGAGCCTTAAGGTTATCCCGGGTCCTAATCTGGAGAATTACCTGCATTTATTATTTGGCCATTTTCTTTAGTTCGTGTTAGGTATCTAACACATTTCGATTTTATTCTTGAATTTTGTAACCATTGATTTCAAATATTTTTCCATTATAAAGATTGGGGTAGGGGGGGATCTATTTCAGAAAAGACGACCATAAAGGTAGAAGCGTGATTTTAGTATGGCGTTTGTCAAATGAATTCTACGAAATCGAACGGAACGAAACGAAAGGAGATTCGCCGTTCCGAATATCAGCCACGTACTAATTTTTTTTTTTTTCATTCATTTCAGCTTTTTTTTTTTTCGAAGGGTTACTTTAAACTATGATTTCATTACGGATTATAATGAGATAACGTTTTTAAATGACACTTTTTTTAACCTAAGAACGTATAATACAAGAAAGCATTTTTGATTGAAATTTTTCCGAGTGTTTTTATTATTTTTATATATAAATTTATATACAAGCAACTTATTTGTTTGTGTAAAAATAAATACAATATTTATATAAAAACAAAAAAACGTCCGATTAAGTGTGACTTAATACGATCTTCAACACGACTCTTTACCTCGTTGGCAGCGAAAAATGCACGAACTACAGACAATATAATCGTAGGTTCGATCCTGGTGTAAGTAAGCCAAGCTGATTATGGCTGGTAGCAAGGAACACGTGTTCATAGCTTACTTTTATGTACGTTGTTTTTGTTGTGTAGTAGTAGTAGTAGTAGTAGTAATAATAATAATAATAATGATGATGATGATGATGATGATGATGATGATGGTGGTGGTGGTGGTGGTGGTGGTGGTGGTGAAATGGAACCGTCAACGGTTGTGAATTTCCAGTGCTTCGTCGGATTATGACCCGAGCAAAGTTAACCTCCGTCGTTCGGGTCAGGAAGAGCCTTAAGGTTATCCCGGGTCCTAATCTGGAGAATTACCTGCATTTATTATTTGGCCATTTTCTTTAGTTCGTGTTAGGTATCTAACACATTTCGATTTTATTCTTGAATTTTGTAACCATTGATTTCAAATATTTTTCCATTATAAAGATTGGAGGAGGTGGGGATCTATTTCAGAAAAGACGACCATAAAGGTAGAAGCGTGATTTTAGTATGGCGTTTGTCAAATGAATTCTACGAAATCGAACGGAACGAAACGAAAGGAGATTCACCGTTCCGAATATCAGCCAAATACTAATTTTTTTTTTTTTTCATTCATTTCAGCTTTTTTTTTTTTCGAAGGGTTACTTTAAACTATGATTTCATTACGGATTATAATGAGATAACGTTTTTAAATGACACTTTTTTTAACCTAAGAACGTATAATACAAGAAAGCATTTTTGATTGAAATTTTTCCGAGTGTTTTTATTATTTTTATATATAAATTTATATACAAGCAACTTATTTGTTTGTGTAAAAATAAATACAATATTTATATAAAAACAAAAAAACGTCCGATTAAGTGTGACTTAATGCGATCTTCAACACGACTCTTTACCTCGTTGGCAGCGAAAAATGCACGAACTACAGACAATATAATCGTAGGTTCGATCCTGGTGTAAGTAAGCCAAGCTGATTATGGCTGGTAGCAAGGAACACGTGTTCATAGCTTACTTTTATGTACGTTGTTTTTGTTGTGTAGTAGTAGTAGTAGTAGTAGTAATAATAATAATAATAATGATGATGATGATGACTATGATGATGATGATAGTGGTGGTGGTGTTGGTAGTGGTGGTGGTTGTGGTGAAATGGAAACGTCAACGGTTGTGAATTTCCAGTGCTTCGTCGGATTATGACCCGAGCAAAGTTAACCTCCGTCGTTCGGGTCAGGATAAGCCTTAAGGTTATCCCGGGTCCTAATCTGGAGAATTACCTGCATTTATTATTTGGCCATTTTCTTTAGTTCGTGTTAGGTATCTAACACATTTCGATTTTATTCTTGAATTTTGTAACCATTGATTTCAAATATTTTTCCATTATAAAGATTGGGGGAGGGGGGATCTATTTCAGAAAAGACGACCATAAAGGTAGAAGCGTGATTTTAGTATGGCGTTTGTCAAATGAATTCTACGAAATCGAACGGAACGAAACGAAAGGAGATTCGCCGTTCCGAATATCAGCCACGTACTAATTTTTTTTTTTTTTCATTCATTTCAGCTTTTTTTTTTTTCGAAGGGTCACTTTAAACTATGATTTCATTACGGATTATAATGAGATAACGTTTTTAAATGACACTTTTTTTAACCTAAGAACGTATAATAGAAGAAAGCATTTTTGATTGAAATTTTTCCGAGTGTTTTTATTATTTTTATATATAAATTTATATACAAGCAACTTATTTGTTTGTGTAAAAATAAATACAATATTTATATAAAAACAAAAAAACGTCCGATTAAGTGTGACTTAATGCGATCTTCAACACGACTCTTTACCTCGTTGGCAGCGAAAAATGCACGAACTACAGACAATATAATCGTAGGTTCGATCCTGGTGTAAGTAAGCCAAGCTGATTATGGCTGGTAGCAAGGAACACGTGTTCATAGCTTACTTTTATGTACGTTGTTTTTGTTGTGTAGTAGTAGTAGTAGTAATAATAATGATGATAGTGGTGGTGGTGGTGGTGGTGGTGAAATGGAAACGTCAACGGTTGTGAATTTCCAGTGCTTCGTCGGATTATGACCCGAGCAAAGTTAACCTCCGTCGTTCGGGTCAGGGTGCGCCTTAAGGTTATCCCGGGTCCTAATCTGGAGAATTACCTGCATTTATTATTTGGCCATTTTCTTTAGTTCGTGTTAGGTATCTAACACATTTCGATTTTATTCTTGAATTTTGTAACCATTGATTTCAAATATTTTTCCATTATAAAGATTGGGGGAGGGGGGATCTATTTCAGAAAAGACGACCATAAAGGTAGAAGCGTGATTTTAGTATGGCGTTTGTCAAATGAATTCTACGAAATCGAACGGAACGAAACGAAAGGAGATTCGCCGTTCCGAATATCAGCCACGTACTAATTTTTTTTTTTTTCATTCATTTCAGCTTTTTTTTTTTCGAAGGGTTACTTTAAACTATGATTTCATTACGGATTATAATGAGATAACGTTTTTAAATGACACTTTTTTTAACCTAAGAACGTATAATACAAGAAAGCATTTTTGATTGAAATTTTTCCGAGTGTTTTTATTATTTTTATATATAAATTTATATACAAGCAACTTATTTGTTTGTGTAAAAATAAATACAATATTTATATAAAAACAAAAAAACGTCCGATTAAGTGTGACTTAATGCGATCTTCAACACGACTCTTTACCTCGTTGGCAGCGAAAAATGCACGAACTACAGACAATATAATCGTAGGTTCGATCCTGGTGTAAGTAAGCCAAGCTGATTATGGCTGGTAGCAAGGAACACGTGTTCATAGCTTACTTTTATGTACGTTGTTTTTGTTGTGTAGTAGTAGTAGTAGTAATAATAATGGTGATGATGATGATGATGATGATGATGATGATGATGATGATGATGGTGGTGGTGGTGGTGAAATGGAAACGTCAACGGTTGTGAATTTCCAGTGCTTCGTCGGATTATGACCCGAGCAAAGTTAACCTCCGTCGTTCGGGTCAGGAAGAGCCTTAAGGTTATCCCGGGTCCTAATATGGAGAATTACCTGCATTTATTATTTGGCCATTTTCTTTAGTTCGTGTTAGGTATCTAACACATTTCGATTTTATTCTTGAATTTTGTAACCATTGATTTCAAATATTTTTCCATTATAAAGATTGGGGGAGGGGGGGGATCTATTTCAGAAAAGACGACCATAAAGGTAGAAGCGTGATTTTTGTATGGCGTTTGTCAAATGAATTCTACGAAATCGAACGGAACGAAACGAAAGGAGATTCGCCGTTCCGAATATCAGCCACGTACTAATTTTTTTTTTTTTTATTCATTTCAGCTTTTTTTTTTTCGAAGGGTCACTTAAAACTATGATTTCATTACGGATTATAATGAGATAACGTTTTTAAATGACACTTTTTTTAACCTAAGAACGTATAATACAAGAAAGCATTTTTGATTGAAATTTTTCCGAGTGTTTTTATTATTTTTATATATAAATTTATATACAAGCAACTTATTTGTTTGTGTAAAAATAAATACAATATTTATATAAAAACAAAAAAACGTCCGATTAAGTGTGACTTAATGCGATCTTCAACACGACTCTTTACCTCGTTGGCAGCGAAAAATGCACGAACTACAGACAATATAATCGTAGGTTCGATCCTGGTGTAAGTAAGCCAAGCTGATTATGGCTAGTAGCAAGGAACACGTGTTCATAGCTTACTTTTATGTACGTTGTTTTTGTTGTGTAGTAGTCGTAGTAGTAATAATAATGATGATGATGATGATGATGATGATGGTGGTGGTGGTGGTGGTGGTGGTGGTGAAATGGAAACGTCAACGGTTGTGAATTTCCAGTGCTTCGTCGGATTATGACCCGAGCAAAGTTAACCTCCGTCGTTCGGGTCAGGGTGAGCCTTAAGGTTATCCCGGGTCCTAATCTGGAGAATTACCTGCATTTATTATTTGGCCATTTTCTTTAGTTCGTGTTAGGTATCTAACACATTTCGATTTTATTCTTGAATTTTGTAACCATTGATTTCAAATATTTTTCCATTATAAAGATTGGGGGAGGGGGGGATCTATTTCAGAAAAGACGACCATAAAGGTAGAAGCGTGATTTTAGTATGGCGTTTGTCAAATGAATTCTACGAAATCGAACGGAACGAAACGAAAGGAGATTCGCCGTTCCGAATATCAGCCACGTACTAATTTTTATTTTTTTTCATTCATTTCAGCTTTTTTTTTTTTCGAAGGGTCACTTAAAACTATGATTTCATTACGGATTATAATGAGATAACGTTTTTAAATGACACTTTTTTTAACCTAAGAACGTATAATACAAGAAAGCATTTTTGATTGAAATTTTTCCGAGTGTTTTTATTAGTTTTATATATAAATTTATATACAAGCAACTTATTTGTTTGTGTAAAAATAAATACAATATTTATATAAAAACAAATAAACGTCCGATTAAGTGTGACTTAATGCGATCTTCAACACGACTCTTTACCTCGTTGGCAGCGAAAAATGCACGAACTACAGACAATATAATCGTAGGTTCGATCCTGGTGTAAGTAAGCCAAGCTGATTATGGCTGGTAGCAAGGAACACGTGTTCATAGCTTACTTTTATGTACGTTGTTTTTGTTGTGTAGTAGTAGTAGTAGTAATAATAATGATGATGATGATGATGATGATGATGATGGTGGTGGTGGTGGTGGTGAAATGGAAACGTCAACGGTTGTGAATTTCCAGTGCTTCGTCGGATTATGACCGGAGCAAAGTTAACCTCCGTCGTTCGGGTCAGGGTGAGCCTTAAGGTTATCCCGGGTCCTAATCTGGAGAATTACCTGCATTTATTATTTGGCCATTTTCTTTAGTTCGTGTTAGGTATCTAACACATTTCGATTTTATTCTTGAATTTTGTAACCATTGATTTCAAATATTTTTCCATTATAAAGATTGGGGGAGGGGGGGATCTATTTCAGAAAAGACGACCATAAAGGTAGAAGCGTGATTTTAGTATGGCGTTTGTCAAATGAATTCTACGAAATCGAACGGAACGAAACGAAAGGAGATTCGCCGTTCCGAATATCAGCCACGTAGTAATTTTTTTTTTTTTTCATTCATTTCAGCTTTTTTTTTTTCGAAGGGTCACTTAAAACTATGATTTCATTACGGATTATAATGAGATAACGTTTTTAAATGACACTTTTTTTAACCTAAGAACGTATAATACAAGAAAGCATTTTTGATTGAAATTTTTCCGAGTGTTTTTATTATTTTTATATATAAATTTATATACAAGCAACTTATTTGTTTGTGTAAAAATAAATACAATATTTATATAAAAACAAAAAAACGTCCGATTAAGTGTGACTTAATGCGATCTTCAACACGAATCTTTACCTCGTTGGCAGCGAAAAATGCACGAACTACAGACAATATAATCGTAGGTTCGATCCTGGTGTAAGTAAGCCAAGCTGATTATGGCTGGTAGCAAGGAACACGTGTTCATAGCTTACTTTTATGTACGTTGTTTTTGTTGTGTAGTCGTAGTAGTAGTAGTAGTAATAATAATGATGATGATGATGATGATGATGATGATGATGGTGGTGGTGGTTGTAGGGGTGGTGGTGGTGGTGAAATGGAAGCGTCAACGGTTGTGAATTTCCAGTGCTTCGTCGGATTATGACCCGAGCAAAGTTAACCTCCGTCGTTCGGGTCAGGAAGAGCCTTAAGGTTATCCCGGGTCCTAATATGGAGAATTACCTGCATTTATTATTTGGCCATTTTCTTTAGTTCGTGTTAGGTATCTAACACATTTCGATTTTATTCTTGAATTTTGTAACCATTGATTTCAAATATTTTTCCATTATAAAGATTGGGGGAGGGGGGGATCTATTTCAGAAAAGACGACCATAAAGGTAGAAGCGTGATTTTTGTATGGCGTTTGTCAAATGAATTCTACGAAATCGAACGGAACGAAACGAAAGGAGATTCGCCGTTCCGAATATCAGCCACGTACTAATTTTTTTTTTTTTTATTCATTTCAGCTTTTTTTTTTTCGAAGGGTCACTTAAAACTATGATTTCATTACGGATTATAATGAGATAACGTTTTTAAATGACACTTTTTTTAACCTAAGAACGTATAATACAAGAAAGCATTTTTGATTGAAATTTTTCCGAGTGTTTTTATTATTTTTATATATAAATTTATATACAAGCAACTTATTTGTTTGTGTAAAAATAAATACAATATTTATATAAAAACAAAAAAACGTCCGATTAAGTGTGACTTAATGCGATCTTCAACACGACTCTTTACCTCGTTGGCAGCGAAAAATGCACGAACTACAGACAATATAATCGTAGGTTCGATCCTGGTGTAAGTAAGCCAAGCTGATTATGGCTGGTAGCAAGGAACACGTGTTCATAGCTTACTTTTATGTACGTTGTTTTTGTTGTGTAGTAGTAGTAGTAGTAATAATAATGATGATGATGATGATGATGATGATGATGATGATGATGATGATGGTGGTGGTGGTGGTGAAATGGAAACGTCAACGGTTGTGAATTTCCAGTGCTTCGTCGGATTATGACCGGAGCAAAGTTAACCTCCGTCGTTCGGGTCAGGGTGAGCCTTAAGGTTATCCCAGGTCCTAATCTGGAGAATTACCTGCATTTATTATTTGGCCATTTTCTTTAGTTCGTGTTAGGTATCTAACACATTTCGATTTTATTCTTGAATTTTGTAACCATTGATTTCAAATATTTTTCCATTATAAAGATTGGGGGAGGGGGGATCTATTTCAGAAAAGACGACCATAAAGGTAGAAGCGTGATTTTAGTATGGCGTTTGTCAAATGAATTCTACGAAATCGAACGGAACGAAACGAAAGGAGATTCGCCGTTCCGAATATCAGCCACGTAGTAATTTTTTTTTTTTTTCATTCATTTCAGCTTTTTTTTTTTTCGAAGGGTCACTTAAAACTATGATTTCATTACGGATTATAATGAGATAACGTTTTTAAATGACACTTTTTTTAACCTAAGAACGTATAATAGAAGAAAGCATTTTTGATTGAAATTTTTCCGAGTGTTTTTATTATTTTTATATATAAATTTATATACAAGCAACTTATTTGTTTGTGTAAAAATAAATACAATATTTATATAAAAACAAAAAAACGTCCGATTAAGTGTGACTTAATGCGATCTTCAACACGACTCTTTACCTCGTTGGCAGCGAAAAATGCACGAACTACAGACAATATAATCGTAGGTTCGATCCTGGTGTAAGTAAGCCAAGCTGATTATGGCTGGTAGCAAGGAACACGTGTTCATAGCTTACTTTTATGTACGTTGTTTTTGTTGTGTAGTAGTAGTAGTAGTAATAATAATGATGATGATGATGATGATGATGATGATGATGATGATGATGATGATGATGGTGGTGGTGGTGGTGGTGGTGAAATGGAAACGTCAACGGTTGTGAATTTCCAGTGCTTCGTCGGATTATGACCGGAGCAAAGTTAACCTCCGTCGTTCGGGTCAGGGTGAGCCTTAAGGTTATCCCAGGTCCTAATCTGGAGAATTACCTGCATTTATTATTTGGCCATTTTCTTTAGTTCGTGTTAGGTATCTAACACATTTCGATTTTATTCTTGAATTTTGTAACCATTGATTTCAAATATTTTTCCATTATAAAGATTGGGGGAGGGGGGATCTATTTCAGAAAAGACGACCATAAAGGTAGAAGCGTGATTTTAGTATGGCGTTTGTCAAATGAATTCTACGAAATCGAACGGAACGAAACGAAAGGAGATTCGCCGTTCCGAATATCAGCCACGTAGTAATTTTTTTTTTTTTTCATTCATTTCAGCTTTTTTTTTTTTCGAAGGGTCACTTAAAACTATGATTTCATTACGGATTATAATGAGATAACGTTTTTAAATGACACTTTTTTTAACCTAAGAACGTATAATAGAAGAAAGCATTTTTGATTGAAATTTTTCCGAGTGTTTTTATTATTTTTATATATAAATTTATATACAAGCAACTTATTTGTTTGTGTAAAAATAAATACAATATTTATATAAAAACAAAAAAACGTCCGATTAAGTGTGACTTAATGCGATCTTCAACACGACTCTTTACCTCGTTGGCAGCGAAAAATGCACGAACTACAGACAATATAATCGTAGGTTCGATCCTGGTGTAAGTAAGCCAAGCTGATTATGGCTGGTAGCAAGGAACACGTGTTCATAGCTTACCTTTATGTACGTTGTTTTTGTTGTGTAGTAGTAGTAGTAGTAATAATAATGATGATGATGATGATGATGATGATGATGATGATGATGATGGTGGTGGTGGTGGTGGTGGTGAAATGGAAACGTCAACGGTTGTGAATTTCCAGTGCTGCGTCGGATTATGACCGGAGCAAAGTTAACCTCCGTCGTTCGGGTCAGGGTGAGCCTTAAGGTTATCCCGGGTCCTAATCTGGAGAATTACCTGCATTTATTATTTGGCCATTTTCTTTAGTTCGTGTTAGGTATCTAACACATTTCGATTTTATTCTTGAATTTTGTAACCATTGATTTCAAATATTTTTCCATTATAAAGATTGGGGGAGGGGGGATCTATTTCAGAAAAGACGACCATAAAGGTGGAAGCGTGATTTTAGTATGGCGTTTGTCAAATGAATTCTACGAAATCGAACGGAACGAAACGAAAGGAGATTCGCCCTTCCGAATATCAGCCACGTAGTAATTTTTTTTTTTTCCATTCATTTCAGCTTTTTTTTTTTCGAAGGGTCACTTAAAACTATGATTTCATTACGGATTATAATGAGATAACGTTTTTAAATGACACTTTTTTTAACCTAAGAACGTATAATACAAGAAAGCATTTTTGATTGAAATTTTTCCGAGTGTTTTTATTATTTTTATATATAAATTTATATACAAGCAACTTATTTGTTTGTGTAAAAATAAATACAATATTTATATAAAAACAAAAAAACGTCCGATTAAGTGTGACTTAATGCGATCTTCAACACGACTCTTTACCTCGTTGGCAGCGAAAAATGCACGAACTACAGACAATATAATCGTAGGTTCGATCCTGGTGTAAGTAAGCCAAGCTGATTATGGCTGGTAGCAAGGAACACGTGTTCATAGCTTACTTTTATGTACGTTGTTTTTGTTGTGTAGTAGTAGTAGTAGTAATAATAATGATGATGATGATGATGATGATGATGATGGTGGTGGTGGTGGTGGTGAAATGGAAACGTCAACGGTTGTGAATTTCCAGTGCTTCGTCGGATTATGACCGGAGCAAAGTTAACCTCCGTCGTTCGGGTCAGAGTGAGCCTTAAGGTTATCCCAGGTCCTAATCTGGAGAATTACCTGCATTTATTATTTGGCCATTTTCTTTAGTTCGTGTTAGGTATCTAACACATTTCGATTTTATTCTTGAATTTTGTAACCATTGATTTCAAATATTTTTCCATTATAAAGATTGGGGGAGGGGGGGATCTATTTCAGAAAAGACGACCATAAAGGTAGAAGCGTGATTTTAGTATGGCGTTTGTCAAATTAATTCTACGAAATCGAACGGAACGAAACGAAAGGAGATTCGCCGTTCCGAATATCAGCCACGTACTAATTTTTTTTTTTTTTCATTCATTTCAGCTTTTTTTTTTTTCGAAGGGTTACTTTAAACTATGATTTCATTACGGATTATAATGAGATAACGTTTTTAAATGACACTTTTTTTAACCTAAGAACGTATAATAGAAGAAAGCATTTTTGATTGAAATTTTTCCGAGTGTTTTTATTATTTTTATATATAAATTTATATACAAGCAACTTATTTGTTTGTGTAAAAATAAATACAATATTTATATAAAAACAAAAAAACGTCCGATTAAGTGTGACTTAATGCGATCTTCAACACGACTCTTTACCTCGTTGGCAGCGAAAAATGCACGAACTACAGACAATATAATCGTAGGTTCGATCCTGGTGTAAGTAAGCCAAGCTGATTATGGCTGGTAGCAAGGAACACGTGTTCATAGCTTACTTTTATGTACGTTGTTTTTGTTGTGTAGTAGTAGTAGTAGTAGTAGTAGTAGTAGTAATAATAATGATGATGATGATGATGATGATTATTATGATGGTGGTGGTGGTGGTGGTGGTGGTGGTGAAATGGAAACGTCAACGGTTGTGAATTTCCAGTGCTTCGTCGGATTATGACCCGAGCAAAGTTAACCTCCGTCGTTCGGGTCAGGGTGCGCCTTAAGGTTATCCCGGGTCCTAATCTGGAGAATTACCTGCATTTATTATTTGGCCATTTTCTTTAGTTCGTGTTAGGTATCTAACACATTTCGATTTTATTCTTGAATTTTGTAACCATTGATTTCAAATATTTTTCCATTATAAAGATTGGGGGAGGGGGGGATCTATTTCAGAAAAGACGACCATAAAGGTAGAAGCGTGATTTTAGTATGGCGTTTGTCAAATGAATTCTACGAAATCGAACGGAACGAAACGAAAGGAGATTCGCCGTTCCGAATATCAGCCACGTACTAATTTTTTTTTTTTTTCATTCATTTCAGCTTTTTTTTTTTTCGAAGGGTTACTTTAAACTATGATTTCATTACGGATTATAATGAGATAACGTTTTTAAATGACACTTTTTTTAACCTAAGAACGTATAATACAAGAAAGCATTTTTGATTGAAATTTTTCCGAGTGTTTTTATTATTTTTATATATAAATTTATATACAAGCAACTTATTTGTTTGTGTAAAAATAAATACAATATTTATATAAAAACAAAAAAACGTCCGATTAAGTGTGACTTAATGCGATCTTCAACACGACTCTTTACCTCGTTGGCAGCGAAAAATGCACGAACTACAGACAATATAATCGTAGGTTCGATCCTGGTGTAAGTAAGCCAAGCTGATTATGGCTGGTAGCAAGGAACACGTGTTCATAGCTTACTTTTATGTACGTTGTTTTTGTTGTGTAGTAGTAGTAGTAGTAATAATAATGATGATGATGATGATGATGATGATGATGGTGGTGGTGGTGGTGGTGAAATGGAAACGTCAACGGTTGTGAATTTCCAGTGCTTCGTCGGATTATGACCGGAGCAAAGTTAACCTCCGTCGTTCGGGTCAGAGTGAGCCTTAAGGTTATCCCGGGTCCTAATCTGGAGAATTACCTGCATTTATTATTTGGCCATTTTCTTTAGTTCGTGTTAGGTATCTAACACATTTCGATTTTATTCTTGAATTTTGTAACCATTGATTTCAAATATTTTTCCATTATAAAGATTGGGGGAGGGGGGGATCTATTTCAGAAAAGACGACCATAAAGGTAGAAGCGTGATTTTAGTATGGCGTTTGTCAAATTAATTCTACGAAATCGAACGGAACGAAACGAAAGGAGATTCGCCGTTCCGAATATCAGCCACGTACTAATTTTTTTTTTTTTTCATTCATTTCAGCTTTTTTTTTTTTCGAAGGGTTACTTTAAACTATGATTTCATTACGGATTATAATGAGATAACGTTTTTAAATGACACTTTTTTTAACCTAAGAACGTATAATAGAAGAAAGCATTTTTGATTGAAATTTTTCCGAGTGTTTTTATTATTTTTATATATAAATTTATATACAAGCAACTTATTTGTTTGTGTAAAAATAAATACAATATTTATATAAAAACAAAAAAACGTCCGATTAAGTGTGACTTAATGCGATCTTCAACACGACTCTTTACCTCGTTGGCAGCGAAAAATGCACGAACTACAGACAATATAATCGTAGGTTCGATCCTGGTGTAAGTAAGCCAAGCTGATTATGGCTGGTAGCAAGGAACACGTGTTCATAGCTTACTTTTATGTACGTTGTTTTTGTTGTGTAGTAGTAGTAGTAGTAGTAGTAGTAGTAGTAATAATGATGATGATGATGATGATGATGATTATTATGATGGTGGTGGTGGTGGTGGTGGTGGTGGTGAAATGGAAACGTCAACGGTTGTGAATTTCCAGTGCTTCGTCGGATTATGACCCGAGCAAAGTTAACCTCCGTCGTTCGGGTCAGGGTGCGCCTTAAGGTTATCCCGGGTCCTAATCTGGAGAATTACCTGCATTTATTATTTGGCCATTTTCTTTAGTTCGTGTTAGGTATCTAACACATTTCGATTTTATTCTTGAATTTTGTAACCATTGATTTCAAATATTTTTCCATTATAAAGATTGGGGGAGGGGGGGATCTATTTCAGAAAAGACGACCATAAAGGTAGAAGCGTGATTTTAGTATGGCGTTTGTCAAATGAATTCTACGAAATCGAACGGAACGAAACGAAAGGAGATTCGCCGTTCCGAATATCAGCCACGTACTAATTTTTTTTTTTTTTCATTCATTTCAGCTTTTTTTTTTTTCGAAGGGTTACTTTAAACTATGATTTCATTACGGATTATAATGAGATAACGTTTTTAAATGACACTTTTTTTAACCTAAGAACGTATAATACAAGAAAGCATTTTTGATTGAAATTTTTCCGAGTGTTTTTATTATTTTTATATATAAATTTATATACAAGCAACTTATTTGTTTGTGTAAAAATAAATACAATATTTATATAAAAACAAAAAAACGTCCGATTAAGTGTGACTTAATGCGATCTTCAACACGACTCTTTACCTCGTTGGCAGCGAAAAATGCACGAACTACAGACAATATAATCGTAGGTTCGATCCTGGTGTAAGTAAGCCAAGCTGATTATAGCTGGTAGCAAAAAACACGTGTTCATAGCTTACTTTTATGTACGTTGTTTTTGTTGTGTAGTAGTAGTAGTAGTAGTAATAATAATAATAATGATGATGATGATGATGATGATGATGATGATGATGATGATGATGGTGGTGGTGGTGGTGGTGGTGGTGGTTAAATGTAAACGTCAACGGTTGTGAATTTCCAGTGCTTCGTCGGATTATGACCGGAGCAAAGTTAACCTCCGTCGTTCGGGTCAGGGTGAGCCTTAAGGTTATCCCGGGTCCTAATCTATAGAATTACCTGCATTTATTATTTGGCCATTTTCTTTAGTTCGTGTTAGGTATCTAACACATTTCGATTTTATTCTTGAATTTTGTAACCATTGATTTCAAATATTTTTCCATTATAAAGATTGGGGGAGGGGGGGATCTATTTCAGAAAAGACGACCATAAAGGTAGAAGCGTGATTTTAGTATGGCGTTTGTCAAATGAATTCTACGAAATCGAACGCAACGAAACGAAAGGAGATTCGCCCTTCCGAATATCAGCCACGTAGTAATTTTTTTTTTTTTTCATTCATTTCAGCTTTTTTTTTTTTCGAAGGGTCACTTAAAACTATGATTTCATTACGGATTATAATGAGATAACGTTTTTAAATGACACTTTTTTTAACCTAAGAACGTATAATACAATAAAGCATTTTTGATTGAAATTTTTCCGAGTGTTTTTATTATTTTTATATATAAATTTATATACAAGCAACTTATTTGTTTGTGTAAAAATAAATACAATATTTATATAAAAACAAAAAAACGTCCGATTAAGTGTGACTTAATGCGATCTTCAACACGACTCTTTACCTCGTTGGCAGCGAAAAATGCACGAACTACAGACAATATAATCGTAGGTTCGATCCTGGTGTAAGTAAGCCAAGCTGATTATGGCTGGTAGCAAGGAACACGTGTTCATAGCTTACTTTTATGTACGTTGTTTTTGTTGTGTAGTAGTAGTAGTAGTAGTAATGATGATGATGGTGGTGGTGGTGGTGGTGGTGAAATGGAAACGTCAACGGTTGTGAATTTCCAGTGCTTCGTCGGATTATGACCGGAGCAAAGTTAACCTCCGTCGTTCGGGTCAGAGTGAGCCTGAAGGTTTTCCCGGGTCCTAATCTGGAGAATTACCTGCATTTATTATTTGGCCATTTTCTTTAGTTCGTGTTAGGTATCTAACACATTTCGATTTTATTCTTGAATTTTGTAACCATTGATTTCGAATATTTTTCCATTATAAAGATTGGGCGAGGGGGGGATCTATTTCAGAAAAGACGACCATAAAGGAAGAAGCGTGATTTTAGTATGGCGTTTGTCAAATGAATTCTACGAAATCGAACGGAACGAAACGAAAGGAGATTCGCCGTTCCGAATATCAGCCACGTACTAATTTTTTTTTTTTTTCATTCATTTCAGCTTTTTTTTTTTTCGAAGGGTTACTTTAAACTATGATTTCATTACGGATTATAATGAGATAACGTTTTTAAATGACACTTTTTTTAACCTAAGAACGTATAATACAAGAAAGCATTTTTGATTGAAATTTTTCCGAGTGTTTTTATTATTTTTCTATATAAATTTATATACAAGCAACTTATTTGTTTGTGTAAAAATAAATACAATATTTATATAAAAACAAAAAAACGTCCGATTAAGTGTGACTTAATGCGATCTTCAACACGACTCTTTACCTCGTTGGCAGCGAAAAATGCACGAACTACAGACAATATAATCGTAGGTTCGATCCTGGTGTAAGTAAGCCAAGCTGATTATGGCTGGTAGCAAGGAACACGTGTTCATAGCTTACTTTTATGTACGTTGTTTTTGTTGTGTAGTAGTAGTAGTAGTAGTAGTAATAATGATGATGATGATGATGATGATGATGATGATGATGATGATGGTGGTGGTGGTTGTGGTGGTGGTGGTGGTGAAATGGAAACGTCAACGGTTGTGAATTTCCAGTGCTTCGTCGGATTATGACCGGAGCAAAGTTAACCTCCGTCGTTCGAGTCAGGGTGAGCCTTAAGGTTATCCCGGGTCCTAATCTGGAGAATTACCTGCATTTATTATTTGGCCATTTTCATTAGTTCGTGTTAGGTATCTAACACATTTCGATTTTATTCTTGAATTTTGTAACCATTGATTTCAAATATTTTTCCATTATAAAGATTGGGCGAGGGGGGGATCTATTTCAGAAAAGACGACCATAAAGGTAGAAGCGTGATTTTAGTATGGCGTTTGTCAAATGAATTCTACGAAATCGAACGGAACGAAACGAAAGGAGATTCGCCGTTCCGAATATCAGCCACGTAGTAATTTTTTTTTTTTTTCATTCATTTCAGCTTTTTTTTTTTTCGAAGGGTCACTTAAAACTATGATTTCATTACGGATTATAATGAGATAACGTTTTTAAATGACACTTTTTTAAACCTAAGAACGTATAATACAAGAAAGCATTTTTGATTGAAATTTTTCCGAGTGTTTTTATTATTTTTCTATATAAATTTATATACAAGCAACTTATTTGTTTGTGTAAAAATAAATACAATATTTATATAAAAACAAAAAAACGTCCGATTAAGTGTGACTTAATGCGATCTTCAACACGACTCTTTACCTCGTTGGCAGCGAAAAATGCACGAACTACAGACAATATAATCGTAGGTTCGATCCTGGTGTAAGTAAGCCAAGCTGATTATGGCTGGTAGCAAGGAACACGTGTTCATAGCTTACTTTTATGTACGTTGTTTTTGTTGTGTAGTAGTAGTAGTAGTAGTAGTAATAATGATGATGATGATGATGATGATGATGATGATGATGATGATGATGATGATGGTGGTGGTGGTTGTGGTGGTGGTGGTGGTGGTGGTGAAATGGAAACGTCAACGGTTGTGAATTTCCAGTGCTTCGTCGGATTATGACCGGAGCAAAGTTAACCTCCGTCGTTCGGGTCAGGGTGAGCCTTAAGGTTATCCCGGGTCCTAATCTGGAGAATTACCTACATTTATTATTTGGCCATTTTCTTTAGTTCGTGTTAGGTATCTAACACATTTCGATTTTATTCTTGAATTTTGTAACCATTGATTTCAAATATTTTTCCATTATAAAGATTGGGCGAGGGGGGGATCTATTTCAGAAAAGACGACCATAAAGGTAGAAGCGTGATTTTAGTATGGCGTTTGTCAAATGAATTCTACGAAATCGAACGGAACGAAACGAAAGGAGATTCGCCGTTCCGAATATCAGCCACGTAGTAATTTTTTTTTTTTTCATTCATTTCAGCTTTTTTTTTTTCGAAGGGTCACTTAAAACTATGATTTCATTACGGATTATAATGAGATAACGTTTTTAAATGACACTTTTTTTAACCTAAGAACGTATAATACAAGAAAGCATTTTTGATTGAAATTTTTCCGAGTGTTTTTATTATTTTTATATATAAATTTATATACAAGCAACTTATTTGTTTGTGTAAAAATAAATACAATATTTATATAAAAACAAAAAAACGTCCGATTAAGTGTGACTTAATGCGATCTTCAACACGACTCTTTACCTCGTTGGCAGCGAAAAATGCACGAACTACAGACAATATAATCGTAGGTTCGATCCTGGTGTAAGTAAGCCAAGCTGATTATGGCTGGTAGCAACGAAACACGTGTTCATAGCTTACTTTTATGTACGTTGTTTTTGTTGTGTAGTAGTAGTAGTAGTAATAATAATGATGATGATGATGATGATGATGATGATGATGATGATGATGGTGGTGGTGGTGGTGGTGGTGGTGGTGGTTAAATGGAAACGTCAACGGTTGTGAATTTCCAGTGCTTCGTCGGATTATGACCGGAGCAAAGTTAACCTCCGTCGTTCGGGTCAGGGTGAGCCTTAAGGTTATCCCGGGTCCTAATCTGGAGAATTACCTGCATTTATTATTTGGCCATTTTCTTTAGTTCGTGTTAGGTATCTAACACATTTCGATTTTATTCTTGAATTTTGTAACCATTGATTTCAAATATTTTTCCATTATAAAGATTGGGCGAGGGGGGGATCTATTTCAGAAAAGACGACCATAAAGGTAGAAGCGTGATTTTAGTATGGCGTTTGTCAAATGAATTCTACGAAATCGAACGGAACGAAACGAAAGGAGATTCGCCCTTCCGAATATCAGCCACGTAGTAATTTTTTTTTTTTTTCATTCATTTCAGCTTTTTTTTTTTTCGAAGGGTCACTTAAAACTATGATTTCATTACGGATTATAATGAGATAACGTTTTTAAATGACACTTTTTTTAACCTAAGAACGTATAATACAAGAAAGCATTTTTGATTGAAATTTTTCCGAGTGTTTTTATTATTTTTATATATAAATTTATATACAAGCAACTTATTTGTTTGTGTAAAAATAAATACAATATTTATATAAAAACAAAAAAACGTCCGATTAAGTGTGACTTAATGCGATCTTCAACACGACTCTTTACCTCGTTGGCAGCGAAAAATGCACGAACTACAGACAATATAATCGTAGGTTCGATCCTGGTGTAAGTAAGCCAAGCTGATTATGGCTGGTAGCAAGGAACACGTGTTCATAGCTTACTTTTATGTACGTTGTTTTTGTTGTGTAGTAGTAGTAGTAGTAGTAGTAATGATGATGATGGTGGTGGTGATAATGGTGGTGAAATGGAAACGTCAACGGTTGTGAATTTCCAGTGCTTCGTCGGATTATGACCGGAGCAAAGTTAACCTCCGTCGTTCGGGTCAGAGTGAGCCTGAAGGTTATCCCGCGTCCTAATCTGGAGAATTACCTGCATTTATTATTTGGCCATTTTCTTTAGTTCGTGTTAGGTATCTAACACATTTCGATTTTATTCTTGAATTTTGTAACCATTGATTTCAAATATTTTTCCATTATAAAGATTGGGCGAGGGGGGGATCTATTTCAGAAAAGACGACCATAAAGGTAGAAGCGTGATTTTAGTATGGCGTTTGTCAAATGAATTCTACGAAATCGAACGGAACGAAACGAAAGGAGATTCGCCGTTCCGAATATCAGCCACGTAGTAATTTTTTTTTTTTTTCATTCATTTCAGCTTTTTTTTTTTTCGAAGGGTTACTTTAAACTATGATTTCATTACGGATTATAATGAGATAACGTTTTTAAATGACACTTTTTTTAACCTAAGAACGTATAATACAAGAAAGCATTTTTGATTGAAATTTTTCCGAGTGTTTTTATTATTTTTATATATAAATTTATATACAAGCAACTTATTTGTTTGTGTAAAAATAAATACAATATTTATATAAAAACAAAAAAACGTCCGATTAAGTGTGACTTAATGCGATCTTCAACACGACTCTTTACCTCGTTGGCAGCGAAAAATGCACGAACTACAGACAATATAATCGTAGGTTCGATCCTGGTGTAAGTAAGCCAAGCTGATTATGGCTGGTAGCAAGGAACACGTGTTCATAGCTTACTTTTATGTACGTTGTTTTTGTTGTGTAGTAGTAGTAGTAGTAATAATAATGATGATGATGATGATGATGATGATGGTGGTGGTGGTGGTGGTGGTGGTGAAATGGAAACGTCAACGGTTGTGAATTTCCAGTGCTTCGTCGGATTATGACCCGAGCAAAGGTAACCTCCGTCGTTCGGGTCAGGGTGAGCCTTAAGGTTATCCCGGGTCCTAATCTGGAGAATTACCTGCATTTATTATTTGGCCATTTTCTTTAGTTCGTGTTAGGTATCTAACACATTTCGATTTTATTCTTGAATTTTGTAACCATTGATTTCAAATATTTTTCCATTATAAAGATTGGGGGAGGGGGGGATCTATTTCAGAAAAGACGACCATAAAGGTAGAAGCGTGATTTTAGTATGGCGTTTGTCAAATGAATTCTACGAAATCGAACGGAACGAAACGAAAGGAGATTCGCCCTTCCGAATATCAGCCACGTAGTAATTTTTTTTTTTTTTTATTCATTTCAGCTTTTTTTTTTTTCGAAGGGTCACTTAAAACTATGATTTCATTACGGATTATAATGAGATAACGTTTTTAAATGACACTTTTTTTAACCTAAGAACGTATAATACAAGAAAGCATTTTTGATTGAAATTTTTCCGAGTGTTTTTATTATTTTTATATATAAATTTATATACAAGCAACTTATTTGTTTGTGTAAAAATAAATACAATATTTATATAAAAACAAAAAAACGTCCGATTAAGTGTGACTTAATGCGATCTTCAACACGACTCTTTACCTCGTTGGCAGCGAAAAATGCACGAACTACAGACAATATAATCGTAGGTTCGATCCTGGTGTAAGTAAGCCAAGCTGATTATGGCTGGTAGCAAGGAACACGTGTTCATAGCTTACTTTTATGTACGTTGTTTTTGTTGTGTAGTAGTAGTAGTAGTAGTAGTAATAATAATGATGATGATGATGATGATGATGATGATGATGATGGTGGTGGTGGTTGTGGTGGTGGTGGTGGTGAAATGGAAACGTCAACGGTTGTGAATTTCCAGTGCTTCGTCGGATTATGACCGGAGCAAAGTTAACCTCCGTCGTTCGGGTCAGGGTGAGCCTTAAGGTTATCCCGGGTCCTAATCTGGAGAATTACCTGCATTTATTATTTGGCCATTTTCTTTAGTTCGTGTTAGGTATCTAACACATTTCGATTTTATTCTTGAATTTTGTAACCATTGATTTCAAATATTTTTCCATTATAAAGATTGGGCGAGGGGGGGATCTATTTCAGAAAAGACGACCATAAAGGTAGAAGCGTGATTTTAGTATGGCGTTTGTCAAATGAATTCTACGAAATCGAACGGAACGAAACGAAAGGAGATTCGCCGTTCCGAATATCAGCCACGTAGTAATTTTTTTTTTTTTTCATTCATTTCAGCTTTTTTTTTTTTCGAAGGGTCACTTAAAACTATGATTTCATTACGGATTATAATGAGATAACGTTTTTAAATGACACTTTTTTAAACCTAAGAACGTATAATACAAGAAAGCATTTTTGATTGAAATTTTTCCGAGTGTTTTTATTATTGTTATATATAAATTTATATACAAGCAACTTATTTGTTTGTGTAAAAATAAATACAATATTTATATAAAAACAAAAAAACGTCCGATTAAGTGTGACTTAATGCGATCTTCAACACGACTCTTTACCTCGTTGGCAGCGAAAAATGCACGAACTACAGACAATATAATCGTAGGTTCGATCCTGGTGTAAGTAAGCCAAGCTGATTATGGCTGGTAGCAAGGAACACGTGTTCATAGCTTACTTTTATGTACGTTGTTTTTGTTGTGTAGTAGTAGTAGTAGTAGTAGTAATAATGATGATGATGATGATGATGATGATGATGATGATGATGATGATGATGGTGGTGGTGGTTGTGGTGGTGGTGGTGGTGAAATGGAAACGTCAACGGTTGTGAATTTCCAGTGCTTCGTCGGATTATGACCGGAGCAAAGTTAACCTCCGTCGTTCGGGTCAGGGTGAGCCTTAAGGTTATCCCGGGTCCTAATCTGGAGAATTACCTGCATTTATTATTTGGCCATTTTCTTTAGTTCGTGTTAGGTATCTAACACATTTCGATTTTATTCTTGAATTTTGTAACCATTGATTTCAAATATTTTTCCATTATAAAGATTGGGCGAGGGGGGGATCTATTTCAGAAAAGACGACCATAAAGGTAGAAGCGTGATTTTAGTATGGCGTTTGTCAAATGAATTCTACGAAATCGAACGGAACGAAACGAAAGGAGATTCGCCGTTCCGAATATCAGCCACGTAGTAATTTTTTTTTTTTTTCATTCATTTCAGCTTTTTTTTTTTCGAAGGGTCACTTAAAACTATGATTTCATTACGGATTATAATGAGATAACGTTTTTAAATGACACTTTTTTTAACCTAAGAACGTATAATACAAGAAAGCATTTTTGATTGAAATTTTTCCGAGTGTTTTTATTATTTTTATATATAAATTTATATACAAGCAACTTATTTGTTTGTGTAAAAATAAATACAATATTTATATAAAAACAAAAAAACGTCCGATTAAGTGTGACTTAATGCGATCTTCAACACGACTCTTTACCTCGTTGGCAGCGAAAAATGCACGAACTACAGACAATATAATCGTAGGTTCGATCCTGGTGTAAGTAAGCCAAGCTGATTATGGCTGGTAGCAAGGAACACGTGTTCATAGCTTACTTTTATGTACGTTGTTTTTGTTGTGTAGTAGTAGTAGTAGTAATAATAATGATGATGATGATGATGATGATGATGATGATGGTGGTGGTGGTGGTGGTGGTGGTGGTGGTTAAATGGAAACGTCAACGGTTGTGAATTTCCAGTGCTTCGTCGGATTATGACCGGAGCAAAGTTAACCTCCGTCGTTCGGGTCAGGGTGAGCCTTAAGGTTATCCCGGGTCCTAATCTGGAGAATTACCTGCATTTATTATTTGGCCATTTTCTTTAGTTCGTGTTAGGTATCTAACACATTTCGATTTTATTCTTGAATTTTGTAACCATTGATTTCAAATATTTTTCCATTATAAAGATTGGGGGAGGGGGGGATCTATTTCAGAAAAGACGACCATAAAGGTAGAAGCGTGATTTTAGTATGGCGTTTGTCAAATGAATTCTACGAAATCGAACGGAACGAAACGAAAGGAGATTCGCCCTTCCGAATATCAGCCACGTAGTAATTTTTTTTTTTTTTCATTCATTTCAGCTTTTTTTTTTTTCGAAGGGTCACTTAAAACTATGATTTCATTACGGATTATAATGAGATAACGTTTTTAAATGACACTTTTTTAAACCTAAGAACGTATAATACAAGAAAGCATTTTTGATTGAAATTTTTCCGAGTGTTTTTATTATTTTTATATATAAATTTATATACAAGCAACTTATTTGTTTGTGTAAAAATAAATACAATATTTATATAAAAACAAAAAAACGTCCGATTAAGTGTGACTTAATGCGATCTTCAACACGACTCTTTACCTCGTTGGCAGCGAAAAATGCACGAACTACAGACAATATAATCGTAGGTTCGATCCTGGTGTAAGTAAGCCAAGCTGATTATGGCTGGTAGCAAGGAACACGTGTTCATAGCTTACTTTTATGTACGTTGTTTTTGTTGTGTAGTAGTAGTAGTAGTAGTAATGATGATGATGGTGGTGGTGGTGGTGGTGGTGAAATGGAAACGTCAACGGTTGTGAATTTCCAGTGCTTCGTCGGATTATGACCGGAGCAAAGTTAACCTCCGTCGTTCGGGTCAGAGTGAGCCTGAAGGTTATCCCGGGTCCTAATCTGGAGAATTACCTGCATTTATTATTTGGCCATTTTCTTTAGTTCGTGTTAGGTATCTAACACATTTCGATTTTATTCTTGAATTTTGTAACCATTGATTTCAAATATTTTTCCATTATAAAGATTGGGCGAGGGGGGGATCTATTTCAGAAAAGACGACCATAAAGGTAGAAGCGTGATTTTAGTATGGCGTTTGTCAAATGAATTCTACGAAATCGAACGGAACGAAACGAAAGGAGATTCGCCGTTCCGAATATCAGCCACGTACTAATTTTTTTTTTTTTTCATTCATTTCAGCTTTTTTTTTTTTCGAAGGGTTACTTTAAACTATGATTTCATTACGGATTATAATGAGATAACGTTTTTAAATGACACTTTTTTTAACCTAAGAACGTATAATACAAGAAAGCATTTTTGATTGAAATTTTTCCGAGTGTTTTTATTATTTTTATATATAAATTTATATACAAGCAACTTATTTGTTTGTGTAAAAATAAATACAATATTTATATAAAAACAAAAAAACGTCCGATTAAGTGTGACTTAATGCGATCTTCAACACGACTCTTTACCTCGTTGGCAGCGAAAAATGCACGAACTACAGACAATATAATCGTAGGTTCGATCCTGGTGTAAGTAAGCCAAGCTGATTATGGCTGGTAGCAAGGAACACGTGTTCATAGCTTACTTTTATGTACGTTGTTTTTGTTGTGTAGTAGTAGTAGTAGTAATAATAATGATGATGATGATGATGATGATGATGATGGTGGTGGTGGTGGTGGTGGTGAAATGGAAACGTCAACGGTTGTGAATTTCCAGTGCTTCGTCGGATTATGACCCGAGCAAAGGTAACCTCCGTCGTTCGGGTCAGGGTGAGCCTTAAGGTTATCCCGGGTCCTAATCTGGAGAATTACCTGCATTTATTATTTGGCCATTTTCTTTAGTTCGTGTTAGGTATCTAACACATTTCGATTTTATTCTTGAATTTTGTAACCATTGATTTCAAATATTGGCACTTCTGCATTTTTTATGAACACGCAGATTTTCTGTCCTTCTACTGAAAATAAAGGGAAGTAATTCAACCGGAAGTTACTTATTTACAACTTAAAAAAAAAATGCAAGACTGATTTGTTTTTGGGTAACAAGAAACAATTAACAATTTCTTTTTTTTATTATATGAATTAAAAATTTTATAAATAAAAATGTAAAGTTTTGATTGGGGTGGGGGGGAATGAATTTTTTGGTCAACATTGATTTTTTTTTTTTTTTAAATATATTGTAGTAGAAAAGTTTTGTTTGAGATTTTTTTTATCTAAATGAAAAGTTTTCATTGGGGGGGGGCTGTATTTTTTTTGTCCTTTTTCTTTTATTAAACAGGATAAAGTTCTGCAATTTGACTTATAATGGCTTCCATGGGGTTAGCAGAAAACTTCTGCCGCCACATAAATTCCATTAGGTAAGACTCCACCATTTGCGTGTGGGTGCCACATTCTATTTTGTTACGCATTTTGGCCTTTTGCCACATGTTTTCCACATGATTTGTTGTGGCACCTGTGGATGGATCCACAAAATTATATCGGTGATTTACACGCAAATGGTGAAATCCTTCTGAAGCGAGTTGGTCGTATGCACGCCAACAGTCTGAGATTACTGTTGTTCCGGGACGCATATACTGCTTTATTATGGGTATTAGTGTTTCGGCATTTCTGTAAGGGACTGTTACTAAGAAGCCAGACTTAGTGGCCGCTTCATAGCCACCAAATACCCACAGTTGTCGTCGGATACGGCCCGTATTGTTCTTTCTTCGTGAAAATAGACTTTCGTCTATCTCCACGAAGCAGTCTTTGACATGACCGGCATGTCCGACTGCAAGAAATCAGGCGATGTGCCTGTAAAAAATCAATTGTTTTCTGCGTCTGGTTCATTAAATTACCAATGTCGCGAAGATTCAAATCATTTAACTCCATTCTACTAAATTCTACTTCCACTCCCGGTAAATTCGACTTCCGGTGAATTCTGAATAAATGGGACTTGGAGAAAACTAAACGGAACTCTTCAATTTCGATTTCTTAATCGGCTGCGTGTTCATACAAAATGCAGAAGTGCCCAAATATTTTTCCATTATAAAGATTGGGGGAGGGGGGGATCTATTTCAGAAAAGACGACCATAAAGGTAGAAGCGTGATTTTAGTATGGCGTTTGTCAAATGAATTCTACGAAATCGAACGGAACGAAACGAAAGGAGATTCGCCCTTCCGAATATCAGCCACGTAGTAATTTATTTTTTTTTTCATTCATTTCAGCTTTTTTTTTTTCGAAGAGTCACTTAAAACTATGATTTCATTACGGATTATAATGAGATAACGTTTTTAAATGACACTTTTTTTAACCTAAGAACGTATAATAGAAGAAAGCATTTTTGATTGAAATTTTTCCGAGTGTTTTTATTATTTTTATATATAAATTTATATACAAGCAACTTATTTGTTTGTGTAAAAATAAATACAATATTTATATAAAAACAAAAAAACGTCCGATTAAGTGTGACTTAATGCGATCTTCAACACGACTCTTTACCTCGTTGGCAGCGAAAAATGCACGAACTACAGACAATATAATCGTAGGTTCGATCCTGGTGTAAGTAAGCCAAGCTGATTATGGCTGGTAGCAAGGAACACGTGTTCATAGCTTACTTTTATGTACGTTGTTTTTGTTGTGTAGTAGTAGTAGTAGTAATAATAATGATGATGATGATGATGATGATGATGATGATGGTGGTGGTGGTGGTGGTGAAATGGAAACGTCAACGGTTGTGAATTTCCAGTGCTTCGTCGGATTATGACCGGAGCAAAGTTAACCTCCGTCGTTCGGGTCAGGGTGAGCCTTAAGGTTATCCCGGGTCCTAATCTGGAGAATTACCTGCATTTATTATTTGGCCATTTTCTTTAGTTCGTGTTAGGTATCTAACACATTTCGATTTTATTCTTGAATTTTGTAACCATTGATTTCAAATATTTTTCCATTATAAAGATTGGGGGAGGGGGGGGATCTATTTCAGAAAAGACGACCATAAAGGTAGAAGCGTGATTTTAGTATGGCGTTTGTCAAATGAATTCTACGAAATCGAACGGAACGAAACGAAAGGAGATTCGCCCTTCCGAATATCAGCCACGTACTAATTTTTTTTTTTTTCATTCATTTCAGCTTTTTTTTTTTTCGAAGGGTCACTTAAAACTATGATTTCATTACGGATTATAATGAGATAACGTTTTTAAATGACACTTTTTTTAACCTAAGAACGTATAATAGAAGAAAGCATTTTTGATTGAAATTTTTCCGAGTGTTTTTATTATTTTTCTATATAAATTTATATACAAGCAACTTATTTGTTTGTGTAAAAATAAATACAATATTTATATAAAAACAAAAAAACGTCCGATTAAGTGTGACTTAATGCGATCTTCAACACGACTCTTTACCTCGTTGGCAGCGAAAAATGCACGAACTACAGACAATATAATCGTAGGTTCGATCCTGGTGTAAGTAAGCCAAGCTGATTATGGCTGGTAGCAAGGAACACGTGTTCATAGCTTACTTTTATGTACGTTGTTTTTGTTGTGTAGTAGTAGTAGTAGTAATAATAATGATGATGGTGGTGGTGGTGGTGGTGAAATGGAAACGTCAACGGTTGTGAATTTCCAGTGCTTCGTCGGATTATGACCGGAGCAAAGTTAACCTCCGTCGTTCGGGTCAGAGTGAGCCTTAAGGTTATCCCGGGTCCTAATCTGGAGAATTACCTGCATTTATTATTTGGCCATTTTCTTTAGGTCGTGTTAGGTATCTAACACATTTCGATTTTATTCTTGAATTTTGTAACCATTGATTTCAAATATTTTTCCATTATAAAGATTGGGGGAGGGGGGGATCTATTTCAGAAAAGACGACCATAAAGGTAGAAGCGTGATTTTAGTATGGCGTTTGTCAAATGAATTCTACGAAATCGAACGGAACGAAACGAAAGGAGATTCGCCGTTCCGAATATCAGCCACGTACTAATTTTTTTTTTTTTTCATTCATTTCAGCTTTTTTTTTTTCGAAGGGTTACTTTAAACTATGATTTCATTACGGATTATAATGAGATAACGTTTTTAAATGACACTTTTTTTAACCTAAGAACGTATAATACGAGAAAGCATTTTTGATTGAAATTTTTCCGAGTGTTTTTATTATTTTTATATATAAATTTATATACAAGCAACTTATTTGTTTGTGTAAAAATAAATACAATATTTATATAAAAACAAAAAAACGTCCGATTAAGTGTGACTTAATGCGATCTTCAACACGACTCTTTACCTCGTTGGCAGCGAAAAATGCACGAACTACAGACAATATAATCGTAGGTTCGATCCTGGTGTAAGTAAGCCAAGCTGATTATGGCTGGTAGCAAGGAACACGTGTTCATAGCTTACTTTTATGTACGTTGTTTTTGTTGTGTAGTAGTAGTAGTAGTAGTAGTAATAATGATGATGATGATGATGATGATGATGATGATGATGATGATGATGATGATGATGATGGTGGTGGTGGTGGTGGTGGTGGTGAAATGGAAACGTCAACGGTTGTGAATTTCCAGTGCTTCGTCGGATTATGACCGGAGCAAAGTTAACCTCCGTCGTTCGGGTCAGGGTGAGCCTTAAGGTTATCCCGGGTCCTAATCTGGAGAATTACCTGCATTTATTATTTGGCCATTTTCTTTAGTTCGTGTTAGGTATCTAACACATTTCGATTTTATTCTTGAATTTTGTAACCATTGATTTCAAATATTTTTCCATTATAAAGATTGGGCGAGGGGGGGATCTATTTCAGAAAAGAGGACCATGCAGGTAGAAGCGTGATTTTAGTATGGCGTTTGTCAAATGAATTCTACGAAATCGAACGGAACGAAACGAAAGGAGATTCGCCGTTCCGAATATCAGCCACGTAGTAATTTTTTTTTTTTTTCATTCATTTCAGCTTTTTTTTTTTTCGAAGGGTCACTTAAAACTATGATTTCATTACGGATTATAATGAGATAACGTTTTTAAATGACACTTTTTTAAACCTAAGAACGTATAATACAAGAAAGCATTTTTGATTGAAATTTTTCCGAGTGTATATATAAATTTATATATAAAAATAATAAAATTATTTTTATATATAAATTTATATACAAGCAACTTATTTGTTTGTGTAAAAATAAATACAATATTCATATAAAAACAAAAAAAACGTCCGATTAAGTGTGACTTAATGCGATCTTCAACACGACTCTTTACCTCGTTGGCAGCGAAAAATGCACGAACTACAGACAATATAATCGTAGGTTCGATCCTGGTGTAAGTAAGCCAAGCTGATTATGGCTGGTAGCAAGGAACACGTGTTCATAGCTTACTTTTATGTACGTTGTTTTTGTTGTGTAGTAGTAGTAGTAGTAGTAATAATAATGATGATGGTGGTGGTGGTGAAATGGAAACGTCAACGGTTGTGAATTTCCAGTGCTTCGTCGGATTATGACCGGAGCAAAGTTAACCTCCGTAGTTCGGGTCAGAGTGAGCCTTAAGGTTATCCCGGGTCCTAATCTGGAGAATTACCTGCATTTATTATTTGGCCATTTTCTTTAGTTCGTGTTAGGTATCTAACACATTTCGATTTTATTCTTGAATTTTGTAACCATTGATTTCAAATATTTTTCCATTATAAAGATTGGGGAAGGGGGGGATCTATTTCAGAAAAGACGACCATAAAGGTAGAAGCGTGATTTTAGTATGGCGTTTGTCAAATGAATTCTACGAAATCGAACGGAACGAAACGAAAGGAGATTCGCCGTTCCGAATATCAGCCACGTACTAATTTTTTTTTTTTTTCATTCATTTCAGCTTTTTTTTTTTTCGAAGGGTTACTTTAAACTATGATTTCATTACGGATTATAATGAGATAACGTTTTTAAATGACACTTTTTTTAACCTAAGAACGTATAATACAAGAAAGCATTTTTGATTGAAATTTTTCCGAGTGTTTTTATTATTTTTATATATAAATTTATATACAAGCAACTTATTTGTTTGTGTAAAAATAAATACAATATTTATATAAAAACAAAAAAACGTCCGATTAAGTGTGACTTAATGCGATCTTCAACACGACTCTTTACCTCGTTGGCAGCGAAAAATGCACGAACTACAGACAATATAATCGTAGGTTCGATCCTGGTGTAAGTAAGCCAAGCTGATTATGGCTGGTAGCAAGGAACACGTGTTCATAGCTTACTTTTATGTACGTTGTTTTTGTTGTGTAGTAGTAGTAGTAGTAGTAGTAGTAGTAATAATAATGATGATGGTGGTGGTGGTGGTGGTGGTGGTGAAATGGAAACGTCAACGGTTGTGAATTTCCAGTGCTTCGTCGGATTATGACCGGAGCAAAGTTAACCTCCGTCGTTCGGGTCAGGGTGAGCCTTAAGGTTATCCCGGGTCCTAATCTGGAGAATTACCTGCATTTATTATTTGGCCATTTTCTTTAGTTCGTGTTAGGTATCTAACACATTTCGATTTTATTCTTGAATTTTGTAACCATTGATTTCAAATATTTTTCCATTATAAAGATTGGGGGAGGGGGGGGATCTATTTAAAAAAAGACGACCATAAAGGTAGAAGCGTGATTTTAGTATGGCGTTTGTCAAATGAATTCTACGAAATCGAACGGAACGAAACGAAAGGAGATTCGCCGTTCCGAATATCAGCCACGTACTAATTTTTTTTTTTTTTCATTCATTTCAGCTTTTTTTTTTTTCGAAGGGTTACTTTAAACTATGATTTCATTACGGATTATAATGAGATAACGTTTTTAAATGACACTTTTTTTAACCTAAGAACGTATAATACAAGAAAGCATTTTTGATTGAAATTTTTCCGAGTGTTTTTATTATTTTTATATATAAATTTATATACAAGCAACTTATTTGTTTGTGTAAAAATAAATACAATATTTATATAAAAACAAAAAAACGTCCGATTAAGTGTGACTTAATGCGATCTTCAACACGACTCTTTACCTCGTTGGCAGCGAAAAATGCACGAACTACAGACAATATAATCGTAGGTTCGATCCTGGTGTAAGTAAGCTAACCTGATTATGGCTGGTAGCAAGGAACACGTGTTCATAGCTTACTTTTATGTACGTTGTTTTTGTTGTGTAGTAGTAGTAGTAGTAATAATAATAATAATGATGATGATGATGATGATGATGATGATGATGATGATGATGGTGGTGGTGGTAGTGGTGGTTAAATGGAAATGTCAACGGTTGTGAATTTCCAGTGCTTCGTCGGATTATGACCGGAGCAAAGTAAACCTCCGTCGTTCGGGTCAGGGTGAGCCTTAAGGTTATCCCGGGTCCTAATCTGGAGAATTACCTGCATTTATTATTTGGCCATTTTCTTTAGTTCGTGTTATGGATCTAACACATTTCGATTTTATTCTTGAATTTTGTAACCATTGATTTCAAATATTTTTCCATTATAAAGATTGGGGGAGGGGGGGATCTATTTCAGAAAAGACGACCATAAAGGTAGAAGCGTGATTTTAGTATGGCGTTTGTCAAATGAATTCTACGAAATCGAACGGAACGAAAGGAGATTCGCCCTTCCGAATATCAGCCACGTAGTAATTTTTTTTTTTTTTCATTCATTTCAGCTTTTTTTTTTTTCGAAGGGTCACTTAAAACTATGATTTCATTACGGATTATAATGAGATAACGTTTTTAAATGACACTTTTTTTAACCTAAGAACGTATAATACAAGAAAGCATTTTTGATTGAAATTTTTCCGAGTGTTTTTATTATTTTTATATATAAATTTATATACAAGCAACTTATTTGTTTGTGTAAAAATAAATACAATATTTATATAAAAACAAAAAAACGTCCGATTAAGTGTGACTTAATGCGATCTTCAACACGACTCTTTACCTCGTTGGCAGCGAAAAATGCACGAACTACAGACAATATAATCGTAGGTTCGATCCTGGTGTAAGTAAGCCAAGCTGATTATGGCTGGTAGCAAGGAACACGTGTTCATAGCTTACTTTTATGTACGTTGTTTTTGTTGTGTAGTAGTAGTAGTAGTAGTAATGATGATGATAATGGTGGTGGTGGGTGTGGTGAAATGGAAACGTCAACGGTTGTGAATTTCCAGTGCTTCGTCGGATTATGACCCGAGCAAAGTT
>OY744550.1:26799946-26862446 GCA_963556195.1 Sepiola atlantica
TAATCAGATAACGTTTTTAAATGACACTTTTTTTAACCTAAGAACGTATAATACAAGAAAGCATTTTTGATTGAAATTTTTCCGAGTGTTTTTATTATTTTTATATATAAATTTATATACAAGCAACTTATTTGTTTGTGTAAAAATAAATACAATATTTATATAAAAACAAAAAAACGTCCGATTAAGTGTGACTTAATGCGATCTTCAACAGGACTCTTTACCTCGTTGGCAGCGAAAAATGCACGAACTACAGACAATATAATCGTAGGTTCGATCCTGGTGTAAGTAAGCCAAGCTGATTATGGCTGGTAGCAAGGAACACGTGTTCATAGCTTACTTTTATGTACGTTGTTTTTGTTGTGTAGTAGTAGTAGTAGTAGTAGTAGTAGTAATAATAATAATAATAATGATGATGATGATGATGATGATGATGATGATGGTGGTGGTGGTGGTGGTGGTAGTGCTGGTGGTGGTGGTGAAATGGAAACGTCAACGGTTGTGAATTTCCAGTGCTTCGTCGGATTATGACCCGAGCAAAGTTAACCTCCGTCGTTCGGGTCAGGGTGAGCCTTAAGGTTATCCCGGGTCCTAATCTGGAGAATTACCTGCATTTATTATTTGGCCATTTTCTTTAGTTCGTGTTAGGTATCTAACACATTTCGATTTTATTCTTGAATTTTGTAACCATTGATTTCAAATATTTTTCCATTATAAAGATTGGGGGAGGGGGGGATCTATTTCAGAAAAGACGACCATAAAGGTAGAAGCGTGATTTTAGTATGGCGTTTGTCAAATGAATTCTACGAAATCGAACGGAACGAAACGAAAGGAGATTCGCCGTTCCGAATATCAGCCACGTACTAATTTTTTTTTTTTTTCATTCATTTCAGCTTTTTTTTTTTTCGAAGGGTTACTTTAAACTATGATTTCATTACGGATTATAATGAGATAACGTTTTTAAATGACACTTTTTTAAACCTAAGAACGTATAATAGAAGAAAGCATTTTTGATTGAAATTTTTCCGAGTGTTTTTATTATTTTTCTATATAAATTTATATACAAGCAACTTATTTGTTTGTGTAAAAATAAATACAATATTTATATAAAAACAAAAAAACGTCCGATTAAGTGTGACTTAATGCGATCTTCAACACGACTCTTTACCTCGTTGGCAGCGAAAAATGCACGAACTACAGACAATATAATCGTAGGTTCGATCCTGGTGTAAGTAAGCCAAGCTGATTATGGCTGGTAGCAAGGAACACGTGTTCATAGCTTACTTTTATGTACGTTGTTTTTGTTGTGTAGTAGTAGTAGTAGTAGTAGTAATAATAATAATAATAATGATGATGATGATGATGATGATGATGATGGTGGTGGTGGTGGTGGTAGTGGTGGTGGTGGTGGTGAAATGAAACGTCAACGGTTGTGAATTTCCAGTGCTTCGTCGGATTATGACCCGAGCAAAGTTAACCTCCGTCGTTCGGGTCAGGGTGAGCCTTAAGGTTATCCCGGGTCCTAATCTGGAGAATTACCTGCATTTATTATTTGGCCATTTTCTTTAGTTCGTGTAAGGTATCTAACACATTTCGATTTTATTCTTGAATTTTGTAACCATTGATTTCAAATATTTTTCCATTATAAAGATTGGGGGAGGGGGGGATCTATTTCAGAAAAGACGACCATAAAGGTAGAAGCGTGATTTTAGTATGGCGTTTGTCAAATGAATTCTACGAAATCGAACGGAACGAAACGAAAGGAGATTCGCCGTTCCGAATATCAGCCACGTACTAATTTTTTTTTTTTTAATTCATTTCAGCTTTTTTTTTTTCGAAGGGTCACTTAAAACTATGATTTCATTACGGATTATAATCAGATAACGTTTTTAAATGACACTTTTTTTAACCTAAGAACGTATAATACAAGAAAGCATTTTTGATTGAAATTTTTCCGAGTGTTTTTATTATTTTTCTATATAAATTTATATACAAGCAACTTATTTGTTTGTGTAAAAATAAATACAATATTTATATAAAAACAAAAAAACGTCCGATTAAGTGTGACTTAATGCGATCTTCAACACGACTCTTTACCTCGTTGGCAGCGAAAAATGCACGAACTACAGACAATATAATCGTAGGTTCGATCCTGGTGTAAGTAAGCCAAGCTGATTATGGCTGGTAGCAAGGAACACGTGTTCATAGCTTACTTTTATGTACGTTGTTTTTGTTGTGTAGTAGTAGTAGTAGTAGTAGTAATAATAATAATAATAATGATGATGATGATGATGATGATGGTGGTGGTGGTGGTGGTAGTGGTGGTGGTGGTGGTGAAATGGAAACGTCAACGGTTGTGAATTTCCAGTGCTTCGTCGGATTATGACCCGAGCAAAGTTAACCTCCGTCGTTCGGGTCAGGGTGAGCCTGAAGGTTATCCTGGGTCCTAATCTGGAGAATTACCTACATTTATTATTTGGCCATTTTCTTTAGTTCGTGTTAGATATCTAACACATTTCGATTTTATTCTTGAATTTTGTAACCATTGATTTCAAATATTTTTCCATTATAAAGATTGGGGGAGGGGGGGATCTATTTCAGAAAAGACGACCATAAAGGTAGAAGCGTGATTTTAGTATGGCGTTTGTCAAATGAATTCTACGAAATCGAACGGAACGAAACGAAAGGAAATTCGCCGTTCCGAATATCAGCCACGTACTAATTTTTTTTTTTTTTCATTCATTTCAGCTTTTTTTTTTTTCGAAGGGTTACTTTAAACTATGATTTCATTACGGATTATAATGAGATAACGTTTTTAAATGACACTTTTTTTAACCTAAGAACGTATAATAGAAGAAAGCATTTTTGATTGAAATTTTTCCGAATGTTTTTATTATTTTTATATATAAATTTATATACAAGCAACTTATTTGTTTGTGTAAAAATAAATACAATATTTATATAAAAACAAAAAAACGTCCGATTAAGTGTGACTTAATGCGATCTTCAACACGACTCTTTACCTCGTTGGCAGCGAAAAATGCACGAACTACAGACAATATAATCGTAGGTTCGATCCTGGTGTAAGTAAGCCAAGCTGATTATAGCTGGTAGCAAGGAACACGTGTTCATAGCTTACTTTTATGTACGTTGTTTTTGTTGTGTAGTAGTAGTAGTAGTAGTAGTAATAATAATAATAATAATAATGATGATGATGATGATGATGATGATGATGATGATGATGGTGGTGGTGGTTGTGGTAGTGGTGGTGGTGGTGGTGAAATGAAACGTCAACGGTTGTGAATTTCCAGTGCTTCGTCGGATTATGACCCGAGCAAAGTTAACCTCCGTCGTTCGGGTCAGGGTGAGCCTTAAGGTTATCCCGGGTCCTAATCTGGAGAATTACCTGCATTTATTATTTGGCCATTTTCTTTAGTTCGTGTTAGGTATCTAACACATTTCGATTTTATTCTTGAATTTTGTAACCATTGATTTCAAATATTTTTCCATTATAAAGATTGGGGGAGGGGGGGATCTATTTCAGAAAAGACGACCATAAAGGTAGAAGCGTGATTTTAGTATGGCGTTTGTCAAATGAATTCTACGAAATCGAACGGAACGAAACGAAAGGAGATTCGCCGTTCCGAATATCAGCCACGTACTAATTTTTTTTTTTTTAATTCATTTCAGCTTTTTTTTTTTCGAAGGGTCACTTAAAACTATGATTTCATTACGGATTATAATGAGATAACGTTTTTAAATGACACTTTTTTTAACCTAAGAACGTATAATACAAGAAAGCATTTTTGATTGAAATTTTTCCGAGTGTTTTTATTATTTTTATATATAAATTTATATACAAGCAACTTATTTGTTTGTGTAAAAATAAATACAATATTTATATAAAAACAAAAAAACGTCCGATTAAGTGTGACTTAATGCGATCTTCAACACGACTCTTTACCTCGTTGGCAGCGAAAAATGCACGAACTACAGACAATATAATCGTAGGTTCGATCCTGGTGTAAGTAAGCCAAGCTGATTATGGCTGGTAGCAAGGAACACGTGTTCATAGCTTACTTTTATGTACGTTGTTTTTGTTGTGTAGTAGTAGTAGTAGTAGTAGTAGTAATAATAATAATAATAATGATGATGATGATGATGATGATGATGATGATGGTGGTGGTGGTGGTGGTGGTAGTGCTGGTGGTGGTGGTGAAATGGAAACGTCAACGGTTGTGAATTTCCAGTGCTTCGTCGGATTATGACCCGAGCAAAGTTAACCTCCGTCGTTCGGGTCAGGGTGAGCCTTAAGGTTATCCCGGGTCCTAATCTGGAGAATTACCTGCATTTATTATTTGGCCATTTTCTTTAGTTCGTGTTAGGTATCTAACACATTTCGATTTTATTCTTGAATTTTGTAACCATTGATTTCAAATATTTTTCCATTATAAAGATTGGGGGAGGGGGGGATCTATTTCAGAAAAGACGACCATAAAGGTAGAAGCGTGATTTTAGTATGGCGTTTGTCAAATGAATTCTACGAAATCGAACGGAACGAAACGAAAGGAGATTCGCCGTTCCGAATATCAGCCACGTACTAATTTTTTTTTTTTTTCATTCATTTCAGCTTTTTTTTTTTTCGAAGGGTTACTTTAAACTATGATTTCATTACGGATTATAATGAGATAACGTTTTTAAATGACACTTTTTTAAACCTAAGAACGTATAATAGAAGAAAGCATTTTTGATTGAAATTTTTCCGAGTGTTTTTATTATTTTTCTATATAAATTTATATACAAGCAACTTATTTGTTTGTGTAAAAATAAATACAATATTTATATAAAAACAAAAAAACGTCCGATTAAGTGTGACTTAATGCGATCTTCAACACGACTCTTTACCTCGTTGGCAGCGAAAAATGCACGAACTACAGACAATATAATCGTAGGTTCGATCCTGGTGTAAGTAAGCCAAGCTGATTATGGCTTGTAGCAAGCAACACGTGGTCATAGCTTACTTTTATATACGTTGTTTTTGTTGTGTAGTAGTAGTAGTAGTAGTAGTAATGATGATGATGATGATGATGATGATGATGATGACTATGATGATGATGATGATGATGGTGGTGGTGGTGGTGGTGGTGGTGGTGAAATGGAAACGTCAACGGTTGTGAATTTCCAGTGCTTCGTCGGATTATGACCCGAGCAAAGGTAACCTCCGTCGTTCGGGTCTGGGTGAGCCTTAAGGTTATCCCGGGTCCTAATCTGGAGAATTACCTGCATTTATTATGCGGCCATTTTCTTTAGTTCGTGTTAGGTATCTAACACATTTCGATTTTATTCTTGAATTTTGTAACCATTGATTTCAAATATTTTTCCATTATAAAGATTGGGGGAGGGGGGGATCTATTTCAGAAAAGACGACCATAAAGGTAGAAGCGTGATTTTAGTATGGCGTTTGTCAAATGAATTCTACGAAATCGAACGGAACGAAACGAAAGGAGATTCGCCGTTCCGAATATCAGCCACGTACTAATTTTTTTTTATTTTTCATTCATTTCAGCTTTTTTTTTTTTCGAAGGGTTACTTTAAACTATGATTTCATTACGGATTATAATGAGATAACGTTTTTAAATGACACTTTTTTTTAACCTAAGAACGTATAATACAAGAAAGCATTTTTGATTGAAATTTTTCCGAGTGTTTTTATTATTTTTATATATAAATTTATATACAAGCAACTTATTTGTTTGTGTAAAAATAAATACAATATTTATATAAAAACAAAAAAACGTCCGATTAAGTGTGACTTAATGCGATCTTCAACACGACTCTTTACCTCGTTGGCAGCGAAAAATGCACGAACTACAGACAATATAATCGTAGGTTCGATCCTGGTGTAAGTAAGCCAAGCTGTTTATGGCTGGTAGCAAGGAACACGTGTTCATAGCTTACTTTTATGTACGTTGTTTTTGTTGTGTAGTAGTAGTAGTAGTAATAATAATGATGATGATGATGATGATGATGATGATGATGGTGGTGGTGGTGGTGGTGGTGGTGGTGGTGAAATGTAAACGTCAACGGTTGTGAATTTCCAGTGCTTCGTCGGATTATGACCCGAGCAAAGTTAACCTCCGTCGTTCGGGTCAGGGTGAGCCTTAAGGTTATCCCGGGTCCCAATCTGGAGAATTACCTGCATTTATTATTTGGCCATTTTCTTTAGTTCGTGTTAGGTATCTAACACATTTCGGTTTTATTCTTGAATTTTGTAACCATTGATTTCAAATATTTTTCCAATATAAAGATTGGGGAGGGGGGATCTATTTCAGAAAAGACGACCATAAAGGTAGAAGCGTGATTTTAGTATGGCGTTTGTCAAATGAATTCTACGAAATCGAACGGAACGAAACGAAAGGAGATTCGCCGTTCCGAATATCAGCCACGTACTAATTTTTTTTTTTTTCATTCATTTCAGCTTTTTTTTTTTTCGAAGGGTTTCTTTAAACTATGATTTCATTACGGATTATAATGAGATAACGTTTTTAAATGACACTTTTTTTAACCTAAGAACGTATAATACAAGAAAGCATTTTTGATTGAAATTTTTCCGAGTGTTTTTATTATTTTTATATATAAATTTATATACAAGCAACTTATTTGTTTGTGTAAAAATAAATACAATATTTATATAAAAACAAAAAAACGTCCGATTAAGTGTGACTTAATGCGATCTTCAACACGACTCTTTACCTCGTTGGCAGCGAAAAATGCACGAACTACAGACAATATAATCGTAGGTTCGATCCTGGTGTAAGTAAGCCAAGCTGATTATGCTGGTAGCAAGCAACACGTGTTCATAGCTTACTTTTATGTACGTTGTTTTTGTTGTGTAGTAGTAGTAGTAGTAGTAGTAGTAGTAATAATAATAATAATAATGATGATGATGATGATGATGATGATGATGGTGGTAGTGGTGGTGGTGGTGGTGAAATGGAAACGTCAACGGTTGTGAATTTCCAGTGCTTCGTCGGATTATGACCCGAGCAAAGTTAACCTCCGTCGTTCGGGTCAGGAAGAGCCTTAAGGTTATCCCGGGTCCTAATCTGGAGAATTACCTGCATTTATTATTTGGCCATTTTCTTTAGTTCGTGTTAGGTATCTAACACATTTCGATTTTATTCTTGAATTTTGTAACCATTGATTTCAAATATTTTTCCATTATAAAGATTGGGGGAGGGGGGGATCTATTTCAGAAAAGACGACCATAAAGGTAGAAGCGTGATTTTAGTATGGCGTTTGTCAAATGAATTCTACGAAATCGAACGGAACGAAACGAAAGGAGATTCGCCGTTCCAAATATCAGCCACGTACTAATTTTTTTATTCATTTCAGCTTTTTTTTTTTTTCGAAGGGTTACTTTAAACTATGATTTCATTACGGATTATAATGAGATAACGTTTTTAAATGACACTTTTTTTAACCTAAGAACGTATAATACAAGAAAGCATTTTTGATTGAAATTTTTCCGAGTGTTTTTATTATTTTTATATATAAATTTATATACAAGAAACTTATTTGTTTGTGTAAAAATAAATACAATATTTATATAAAAACAAAAAAACGTCCGATTAAGTGTGACTTAATGCGATCTTCAACACGACTCTTTACCTCGTTGGCAGCGAAAAATGCACGAACTACAGACAATATAATCGTAGGTTCGATCCTGGTGTAAGTAAGCCAAGCTGATTATGGCTGGTAGCAAGGAACACGTGTTCATAGCTTACTTTTATGTACGTTGTTTTTGTTGTGTAGTAGTAGTAGTAGTAGTAGTAGTAATAATAATAATAATAATAATGATGATGATGATGATGATGATGATGATGATGATGATGATGGTGGTGGTGGTGGTAGTGGTGGTGGTGGTGGTGAAATGGAAACGTCAACGGTTGTGAATTTCCAGTGCTTCGTCGGATTATGACCCGAGCAAAGTTAACCTCCGTCGTTCGGGTCAGGGTGCGCCTTAAGGGTATCCCGGGTCCTAATCTGGAGAATTACCTGCATTTATTATTTGGCCATTTTCTTTAGTTCGTGTTAGGTATCTAACACATTTAGATTTTATTCTTGAATTTTGTAACCATTGATTTCAAATATTTTTCCATTATAAAGATTGGGGGAGGGGGGATCTATTTCAGAAAAGACGACCATAAAGGTAGAAGCGTGATTTTAGTATGGCGTGTGTCAAATGAATTCTACGAAATCGGACGGAACGAAACGAAAGGAGATTCGCCGTTCCGAATATCAGCCACGTACTAATTTTTTTTTTTTTTATTCATTTAAGCTTCTTTTTTTTTCGAAGGGTCACTTAAAACTATGATTTCATTACGGATTATTATGAGATAACGTTTTTAAATGACACTTTTTTTAACCTAAGAACGTATAATACAAGAAAGCATTTTTGATTGAAATTTTTCCGAGTGTTTTTATTATTTTTATATATAAATTTATATACAAGCAACTTATTTGTTTGTGTAAAAATAAATACAATATTTATATAAAAACAAAAAAACGTCCGATGAAGTGTGACTTAATGCGATCTTCAACACGACTCTTTACCTCGTTGGCAGCGAAAAATGCACGAACTACAGACAATATAATCGTAGGTTCGATCCTGGTGTAAGTAAGCCAAGCTGATTATGGCTGGTAGCAAGGAACACGTGTTCATAGCTTACTTTTATGTACGTTGTTTTTGTTGTGTAGTAGTAGTAGTAGTAGTAGTAATAATAATAATAATAATGATGATGATGATGATGATGATGATGATGATGATGATGATCATGATGGTGGTGGTGGTGGTAGTGGTGGTGGTGGTGGTGAAATGGAAACGTCAACGGTTGTGAATTTCCAGTGCTTCGTCGGATTATGACCCGAGCAAAGTTAACCTCCGTCGTTCGGGTCAGGGTGCGCCTTAAGGTTATCCCGGGTCCTAATCTGGAGAATTACCTGCATTTATTATTTGGCCATTTTCTTTAGTTCGTGTTAGGTATCTAACACATTTCGATTTTATTCTTGAATTTTGTAACCATTGATTTCAAATATTTTTCCATTATAAAGATTGGGGGAGGGGGGATCTATTTCAGAAAAGACGACCATAAAGGTAGAAGCGTGATTTTAGTATGGCGTTTGTCAAATGAATTCTACGAAATCGGACGGAACGAAACGAAAGGAGATTCGCCGTTCCGAATATCAGCCACGTACTAATTTTTTTTTTTTTTATTCATTTCAGCTTTTTTTTTTTTCGAAGGGTCACTTAAAACTATGATTTCATTACGGATTATAATGAGATAACGTTTTTAAATGACACTTTTTTTAACCTAAGAACGTATAATAGAAGAAAGCATTTTTGATTGAAATTTTTCCGAGTGTTTTTATTATTTTTCTATATAAATTTATATACAAGCAACTTATTTGTTTGTGTAAAAATAAATACAATATTTATATAAAAACAAAAAAACGTCCGATTAAGTGTGACTTAATGCGATCTTCAACACGACTCTTTACCTCGTTGGCAGCGAAAAATGCACGAACTACAGACAATATAATCGTAGGTTCGATCCTGGTGTAAGTAAGCCAAGCTGATTATGGCTTGTAGCAAGCAACACGTGGTCATAGCTTACTTTTATATACGTTGTTTTTGTTGTGTAGTAGTAGTAGTAGTAGTAGTAATGATGATGATGATGATGATGATGATGATGATGACTATGATGATGATGATGATGATGGTGGTGGTGGTGGTGGTGGTGAAATGGAAACGTCAACGGTTGTGAATTTCCAGTTCTTCGTCGGATTATGACCCGAGCAAAGGTAACCTCCGTCGTTCGGGTCTGGGTGAGCCTTAAGGTTATCCCGGGTCCTAATCTGGAGAATTACCTGCATTTATTATGCGGCCATTTTCTTTAGTTCGTGTTAGGTATCTAACACATTTCGATTTTATTCTTGAATTTTGTAACCATTGATTTCAAATATTTTTCCATTATAAAGATTGGGGGAGGGGGGGATCTATTTCAGAAAAGACGACCATAAAGGTAGAAGCGTGATTTTAGTATGGCGTTTGTCAAATGAATTCTACGAAATCGAACGGAACGAAACGAAAGGAGATTCGCCGTTCCGAATATCAGCCACGTACTAATTTTTTTTTTTTTTTCATTCATTTCAGCTTTTTTTTTTTTCGAAGGGTTACTTTAAACTATGATTTCATTACGGATTATAATGAGATAACGTTTTTAAATGACACTTTTTTTAACCTAAGAACGTATAATACAAGAAAGCATTTTTGATTGAAATTTTTCCGAGTGTTTTTATTATTTTTATATATAAATTTATATACAAGCAACTTATTTGTTTGTGTAAAAATAAATACAATATTTATATAAAAACAAAAAAACGTCCGATTAAGTGTGACTTAATGCGATCTTCAACACGACTCTTTACCTCGTTGGCAGCGAAAAATGCACGAACTACAGACAATATAATCGTAGGTTCGATCCTGGTGTAAGTAAGCCAAGCTGTTTATGGCTGGTAGCAAGGAACACGTGTTCATAGCTTACTTTTATGTACGTTGTTTTTGTTGTGTAGTAGTAGTAGTAGTAATAATAATGATGATGATGATGATGATGATGATGATGGTGGTGGTGGTGGTGGTGGTGGTGGTGGTGGTGGTGAAATGGAAACGTCAACGGTTGTGAATTTCCAGTGCTTCGTCGGATTATGACCCGAGCAAAGTTAACCTCCGTCGTTCGGGTCAGGGTGAGCCTTAAGGTTATCCCGGGTCCCAATCTGGAGAATTACCTGCATTTATTATTTGGCCATTTTCTTTAGTTCGTGTTAGGTATCTAACACATTTCGGTTTTATTCTTGAATTTTGTAACCATTGATTTCAAATATTTTTCCAATATAAAGATTGGGGAGGGGGGATCTATTTCAGAAAAGACGACCATAAAGGTAGAAGCGTGATTTTAGTATGGCGTTTGTCAAATGAATTCTACGAAATCGAACGGAACGAAACGAAAGGAGATTCGCCGTTCCGAATATCAGCCACGTACTAATTTTTTTTTTTTTTCATTCATTTCAGCTTTTTTTTTTTTCGAAGGGTTTCTTTAAACTATGATTTCATTACGGATTATAATGAGATAACGTTTTTAAATGACACTTTTTTTAACCTAAGAACGTATAATACAAGAAAGCATTTTTGATTGAAATTTTTCCGAGTGTTTTTATTATTTTTATATATAAATTTATATACAAGCAACTTATTTGTTTGTGTAAAAATAAATACAATATTTATATAAAAACAAAAAAACGTCCGATTAAGTGTGACTTAATGCGATCTTCAACACGACTCTTTACCTCGTTGGCAGCGAAAAATGCACGAACTACAGACAATATAATCGTAGGTTCGATCCTGGTGTAAGTAAGCCAAGCTGATTATGCTGGTAGCAAGCAACACGTGTTCATAGCTTACTTTTATGTACGTTGTTTTTGTTGTGTAGTAGTAGTAGTAGTAGTAGTAGTAGTAATAATAATAATAATAATGATGATGATGATGATGATGATGATGATGATGATGGTGGTAGTGGTGGTGGTGGTGGTGAAATGGAAACGTCAACGGTTGTGAATTTCCAGTGCTTCGTCGGATTATGACCCGAGCAAAGTTAACCTCCGTCGTTCGGGTCAGGAAGAGCCTTAAGGTTATCCCGGGTCCTAATCTGGAGAATTACCTGCATTTATTATTTGGCCATTTTCTTTAGTTCGTGTTAGGTATCTAACACATTTCGATTTTATTCTTGAATTTTGTAACCATTGATTTCAAATATTTTTCCATTATAAAGATTGGGGGAGGGGGGGATCTATTTCAGAAAAGACGACCATAAAGGTAGAAGCGTGATTTTAGTATGGCGTTTGTCAAATGAATTCTACGAAATCGAACGGAACGAAACGAAAGGAGATTCGCCGTTCCAAATATCAGCCACGTACTAATTTTTTTATTCATTTCAGCTTTTTTTTTTTTTCGAAGGGTTACTTTAAACTATGATTTCATTACGGATTATAATGAGATAACGTTTTTAAATGACACTTTTTTTAACCTAAGAACGTATAATACAAGAAAGCATTTTTGATTGAAATTTTTCCGAGTGTTTTTATTATTTTTATATATAAATTTATATACAAGCAACTTATTTGTTTGTGTAAAAATAAATACAATATTTATATAAAAACAAAAAAACGTCCGATTAAGTGTGACTTAATGCGATCTTCAACACGACTCTTTACCTCGTTGGCAGCGAAAAATGCACGAACTACAGAAAATATAATCGTAGGTTCGATCCTGGTGTAAGTAAGCCAAGCTGATTATGGCTGGTAGCAAGGAACACGTGTTCATAGCTTACTTTTATGTACGTTGTTTTTGTTGTGTAGTAGTAGTAGTAGTAGTAGTAGTAATAATAATAATAATAATAATGATGATGATGATGATGATGATGATGATGATGATGATGATGATGGTGGTGGTGGTGGTAGTGGTAGTGGTGGTGGTGGTGGTGAAATGGAAACGTCAACGGTTGTGAATTTCCAGTGCTTCGTCGGATTATGACCCGAGCAAAGTTAACCTCCGTCGTTCGGGTCAGGGTGCGCCTTAAGGGTATCCCGGGTCCTAATCTGGAGAATTACCTGCATTTATTATTTGGCCATTTTCTTTAGTTCGTGTTAGGTATCTAACACATTTAGATTTTATTCTTGAATTTTGTAACCATTGATTTCAAATATTTTTCCATTATAAAGATTGGGGGAGGGGGGATCTATTTCAGAAAAGACGACCATAAAGGTAGAAGCGTGATTTTAGTATGGCGTGTGTCAAATGAATTCTACGAAATCGGACGGAACGAAACGAAAGGAGATTCGCCGTTCCGAATATCAGCCACGTACTAATTTTTTTTTTTTTTATTCATTTAAGCTTCTTTTTTTTTCGAAGGGTCACTTAAAACTATGATTTCATTACGGATTATTATGAGATAACGTTTTTAAATGACACTTTTTTTAACCTAAGAACGTATAATACAAGAAAGCATTTTTGATTGAAATTTTTCCGAGTGTTTTTATTATTTTTATATATAAATTTATATACAAGCAACTTATTTGTTTGTGTAAAAATAAATACAATATTTATATAAAAACAAAAAAACGTCCGATGAAGTGTGACTTAATGCGATCTTCAACACGACTCTTTACCTCGTTGGCAGCGAAAAATGCACGAACTACAGACAATATAATCGTAGGTTCGATCCTGGTGTAAGTAAGCCAAGCTGATTATGGCTGGTAGCAAGGAACACGTGTTCATAGCTTACTTTTATGTACGTTGTTTTTGTTGTGTAGTAGTAGTAGTAGTAGTAGTAATAATAATAATAATAATGATGATGATGATGATGATGATGATGATGATCATGATGGTGGTGGTGGTGGTAGTGGTGGTGGTGGTGGTGAAATGGAAACGTCAACGGTTGTGAATTTCCAGTGCTTCGTCGGATTATGACCCGAGCAAAGTTAACCTCCGTCGTTCGGGTCAGGGTGCGCCTTAAGGTTATCCCGGGTCCTAATCTGGAGAATTACCTGCATTTATTATTTGGCCATTTTCTTTAGTTCGTGTTAGGTATCTAACACATTTCGATTTTATTCTTGAATTTTGTAACCATTGATTTCAAATATTTTTCCATTATAAAGATTGGGGGAGGGGGGATCTATTTCAGAAAAGACGACCATAAAGGTAGAAGCGTGATTTTAGTATGGCGTTTGTCAAATGAATTCTACGAAATCGGACGGAACGAAACGAAAGGAGATTCGCCGTTCCGAATATCAGCCACGTACTAATTTTTTTTTTTTTTATTCATTTCAGCTTTTTTTTTTTTCGAAGGGTCACTTAAAACTATGATTTCATTACGGATTATAATGAGATAACGTTTTTAAATGACACTTTTTTTAACCTAAGAACGTATAATACAAGAAAGCATTTTTGATTGAAATTTTTCCGAGTGTTTTTATTATTTTTCTATATAAATTTATATACAAGCAACTTATTTGTTTGTGTAAAAATAAATACAATATTTATATAAAAACAAAAAAACGTCCGATTAAGTGTGACTTAATGCGATCTTCAACACGACTCTTTACCTCGTTGGCAGCGAAAAATGCACGAACTACAGACAATATAATCGTAGGTTCGATCCTGGTGTAAGTAAGCCAAGCTGATTATGGCTGGTAGCAAGGAACACGTGTTCATAGCTTACTTTTATGTACGTTGTTTTTGTTGTGTAGTAGTAGTAGTAGTAGTAGTAATAATAATAATAATAATGATTATGATGATGATGATGATGATGATGATGATGATGATGATGATGATGATGATGGTGGTGGTGGTGGTAGTGGTGGTGGTGGTGGTGAAATGGAAACGTCAACGGTTGTGAATTTCCAGTGCTTCGTCGGATTATGACCCGAGCAAAGTTAACCTCCGTCGTTCGGGTCAGGGTGCGCCTTAAGGTTATCCCGGGTCCTAATCTGGAGAATTACCTGCATTTATTATTTGGCCATTTTCTTTAGTTCGTGTTAGGTATCTAACACATTTCGATTTTATTCTTGAATTTTGTAACCATTGATTTCAAATATTTTTCCATTATAAAGATTGGGGGAGGGGGGATCTATTTCAGAAAAGACGACCATAAAGGTAGAAGCGTGATTTTAGTATGGCGTTTGTCAAATGAATTCTACGAAATCGGACGGAACGAAACGAAAGGAGATTCGCCGTTCCGAATATCAGCCACGTACTAATTTTTGTTTTTTCATTCATTTCAGCTTTTTTTTTTTTCGAAGGGTCACTTAAAACTATGATTTCATTACGGATTATAATGAGATAACGTTTTTAAATGACACTTTTTTTAACCTAAGAACGTATAATACAAGAAAGCATTTTTGATTGAAATTTTTCCGAGTGTTTTTATTATTTTTCTATATAAATTTATATACAAGCAACTTATTTGTTTGTGTAAAAATAAATACAATATTTATATAAAAACAAAAAAACGTCCGATTAAGTGTGACTTAATGCGATCTTCAACACGACTCTTTACCTCGTTGGCAGCGAAAAATGCACGAACTACAGACAATATAATCGTAGGTTCGATCCTGGTGTAAGTAAGCCAAGCTGATTATGGCTGGTAGCAAGGAACACGTGTTCATAGCTTACTTTTATGTACGTTGTTTTTGTTGTGTAGTAGTAGTAGTAGTAATAATAATGATGATGATGATGATGATGATGATGATGATGATGATGATGGTGGTGGTGGTGGTGGTGGTGGTGAAATGGAAACGTCAACGGTTGTGAATTTCCAGTGCTTCGTCGGATTATGACCCGAGCAAAGTTAACCTCCGTCGTTCGGGTCTGGGTGAGCCTTAAGGTTATCCCGGGTCCCAATCTGGAGAATTACCTGCATTTATTATTTGGCCATTTTCTTTAGTTCGTGTAAGGTATCTAACACATTTCGATTTTATTCTTGAATTTTGTAACCATTGATTTCAAATATTTTTCCATAATAAAGATTGGGGGAGGGGGGGATCTATTTCAGAAAAGACGACCATAAAGGTAGAAGCGTGATTTTAGTATGGCGTTTGTCAAATGAATTCTACGAAATCGAACGGAACGAAACGAAAGGAGATTCGCCGTTCCGAATATCAGCCACGTACTAATTTTTTTTTTTTTTAATTCATTTCAGCTTTTTTTTTTGTCGAAGGGTCACTTAAAACTATGATTTCATTACGGATTATTATGAGATAACGTTTTTAAATGACACTTTTTTTAACCTAAGAACGTATAATACAAGAAAGCATTTTTGATTGAAATTTTTCCGAGTGTTTTTATTATTTTTCTATATAAATTTATATACAAGCAACTTATTTGTTTGTGTAAAAATAAATACAATATTTATATAAAAACAAAAAAACGTCCGATTAAGTGTGACTTAATGCGATCTTCAACACGACTCTTTACCTCGTTGGCAGCGAAAAATGCACGAACTACAGACAATATAATCGTAGGTTCGATCCTGGTGTAAGTAAGCCAAGCTGATTATGGCTGGTAGCAAAAAACACGTGTTCATAGCTTACTTTTATGTACGTTGTTTTTGTTGTGTAGTAGTAGTAGTAGTAATAATAATAATGATGATGATGATGATGATGATGATGATGATGATGATGATGATGATGATGATGATGGTGGTGGTGGTGGTAGTGGTGGTGGTGGTGGTGAAATGGAAACGTCAACGGTTGTGAATTTCCAGTGCTTCGTCGGATTATGACCCGAGCAAAGTTAACCTCCGTCGTTCGGGTCAGGGTGCGCCTTAAGGGTATCCCGGGTCCTAATCTGGAGAATTACCTGCATTTATTATTTGGCCATTTTCTTTAGTTCGTGTTAGGTATCTAACACATTTAGATTTTATTCTTGAATTTTGTAACCATTGATTTCAAATATTTTTCCATTATAAAGATTGGGGGAGGGGGGATCTATTTCAGAAAAGACGACCATAAAGGTAGAAGCGTGATTTTAGTATGGCGTGTGTCAAATGAATTCTACGAAATCGGACGGAACGAAACGAAAGGAGATTCGCCGTTCCGAATATCAGCCACGTACTAATTTTTTTTTTTTTTATTCATTTAAGCTTCTTTTTTTTTCGAAGGGTCACTTAAAACTATGATTTCATTACGGATTATAATGAGATAACGTTTTTAAATGACACTTTTTTTAACCTAAGAACGTATAATACAAGAAAGCATTTTTGATTGAAATTTTCCGAGTGTTTTTATTATTTTTATATATAAATTTATATACAAGCAACTTATTTGTTTGTGTAAAAATAAATACAATATTTATATAAAAACAAAAAAACGTCCGATTAAGTGTGACTTAATGCGATCTTCAACACGACTCTTTACCTCGTTGGCAGCGAAAAATGCACGAACTACAGACAATATAATCGTAGGTTCGATCCTGGTGTAAGTAAGCCAAGCTGATTATGGCTGGTAGCAAGGAACACGTGTTCATAGCTTACTTTTATGTACGTTGTTTTTGTTGTGTAGTAGTAGTAGTAGTAGTAGTAATAATAATAATAATAATGATGATGATGATGATGATGATGATGATGATGATGATGATGATGATGATGATGATGGTGGTGGTGGTGGTAGTGGTGGTGGTGGTGGTGAAATGGAAACGTCAACGGTTGTGAATTTCCAGTGCTTCGTCGGATTATGACCCGAGCAAAGTTAACCTCCGTCGTTCGGGTCAGGGTGCGCCTTAAGGTTATCCCGGGTCCTAATCTGGAGAATTACCTGCATTTATTATTTGGCCATTTTCTTTAGTTCGTGTTAGGTATCTAACACATTTCGATTTTATTCTTGAATTTTGTAACCATTGATTTCAAATATTTTTCCATTATAAAGATTGGGGGAGGGGGGATCTATTTCAGAAAAGACGACCATAAAGGTAGAAGCGTGATTTTAGTATGGCGTTTGTCAAATGAATTCTACGAAATCGGACGGAACGAAACGAAAGGAGATTCGCCGTTCCGAATATCAGCCACGTACTAATTTTTTTTTTTTAATTCATTTCAGCTTTTTTTTTTTTCGAAGGGTCACTTAAAACTATGATTTCATTACGGATTATAATGAGATAACGTTTTTAAATGACACTTTTTTTAACCTAAGAACGTATAATACAAGAAAGCATTTTTGATTGAAATTTTTCCGAGTGTTTTTATAATTTTTCTATATAAATTTATATACAAGCAACTTATTTGTTTGTGTAAAAATAAATACAATATTTATATAAAAACAAAAAAACGTCCGATTAAGTGTGACTTAATGCGATCTTCAACACGACTCTTTACCTCGTTGGCAGCGAAAAATGCACGAACTACAGACAATATAATCGTAGGTTCGATCCTGGTGTAAGTAAGCCAAGCTGATTATGGCTGGTAGCAAGGAACACGTGTTCATAGCTTACTTTTATGTACGTTGTTTTTGTTGTGTAGTAGTAGTAGTAATAGTAGTAGTAATAATAATAATAATAATGATGATGATGATGATGATGATGATGATGATGATGATGATGATGATGATGATGATGGTGGTAGTGGTGGTAGTGGTGGTGGTGGTGGTGAAATGGAAACGTCAACGGTTGTGAATTTCCAGTGCTTCGTCGGATTATGACCCGAGCAAAGTTAACCTCCGTCGTTCGGGTCAGGGTGCGCCTTAAGGTTATCCCGGGTCCTAATCTGGAGAATTACCTGCATTTATTATTTGGCCATTTTCTTTAGTTCGTGTTAGGTATCTAACACATTTCGATTTTATTCTTGAATTTTGTAACCATTGATTTCAAATATTTTTCCATTATAAAGATTGGGGGAGGGGGGATCTATTTCAGAAAAGACGACCATAAAGGTAGAAGCGTGATTTTAGTATGGCGTTTGTCAAATGAATTCTACGAAATCGGACGGAACGAAACGAAAGGAGATTCGCCGTTCCGAATATCAGCCACGTACTAATTTTTTTTTTTTCATTCATTTCAGCTTTTTTTTTTTTCGAAGGGTCACTTTAAACTATGATTTCATTACGGATTATAATGAGATAACGTTTTTAAATGACACTTTTTTAACCTAAGAACGTATAATACAAGAAAGCATTTTTGATTGAAATTTTTCCGAGTGTTTTTATTATTTTTATATATAAATTTATATACAAGCAACTTATTTGTTTGTGTAAAAATAAATACAATATTTATATAAAAACAAAAAAACGTCCGATTAAGTGTGACTTAATGCGATCTTCAACACGACTCTTTACCTCGTTGGCAGCGAAAAATGCACGAACTACAGACAATATAATCGTAGGTTCGATCCTGGTGTAAGTAAGCCAAGCTGATTATGGCTGGTAGCAAGGAACACGTGTTCATAGCTTACTTTTATGTACGTTGTTTTTGTTGTGTAGTAGTAGTAGTAGTAGTAATAATAATGATGATGATGATGATGATGATGATGGTGGTGGTGGTGGTGGTGGTGGTGAAATGGAAACGTCAACGGTTGTGAATTTCCAGTGCTTCGTCGGATTATGACCCGAGCAAAGTTAACCTCCGTCGTTCGGGTCTGGGTGAGCCTTAAGGTTATCCCGGGTCCCAATCTGGAGAATTACCTGCATTTATTATTTGGCCATTTTCTTTAGTTCGTGTAAGGTATCTAACACATTTCGATTTTATTCTTGAATTTTGTAACCATTGATTTCAAATATTTTTCCATAATAAAGATTGGGGGAGGGGGGGATCTATTTCAGAAAAGACGACCATAAAGGTAGAAGCGTGATTTTAGTATGGCGTTTGTCAAATGAATTCTACGAAATCGAACGGAACGAAACGAAAGGAGATTCGCCGTTCCGAATATCAGCCACGTACTAATTTTTTTTTTTTTTAATTCATTTCAGCTTTTTTTTTTTTCGAAGGGTCACTTAAAACTATGATTTCATTACGGATTATAATGAGATAACGTTTTTAAATGACACTTTTTTTAGCCTAAGAACGTATAATACAAGAAAGCATTTTTGATTGAAATTTTTCCGAGTGTTTTTATTATTTTTCTATATAAATTTATATACAAGCAACTTATTTGTTTGTGTAAAAATAAATACAATATTTATATAAAAACAAAAAAACGTCCGATTAAGTGTGACTTAATGCGATCTTCAACACGACTCTTTACCTCGTTGGCAGCGAAAAATGCACGAACTACAGACAATATAATCGTAGGTTCGATCCTGGTGTAAGTAAGCCAAGCTGATTATGGCTGGTAGCAAAAAACACGTGTTCATAGCTTACTTTTATGTACGTTGTTTTTGTTGTGTAGTAGTAGTAGTAGTAATAATAATAATGATGATGATGATGATGATGGTGGTGGTGGTGGTGGTGGTGGGGGTGAAATGGAAACGTCAACGGTTGTGAATTTCCAGTGCTTCGTCGGATTATAACCCGAGCAAAGTTAACCTCCGTCGTTCGGGTCAGGGTGAGCCTTAAGGTTATCCCGGGTCCCAATCTGGAGAATTACCTGCATTTATTATTTGGCCATTTTCTTTAGTTCGTGTTAGGTATCTAAAACATTTCGGTTTTATTCTTGAATTTTGTAACCATTGATTTCAAATATTTTTCCATTATAAAGATTGGGGGAGGGGGGGGATCTATTTCAGAAAAGACGACCATAAAGGTAGAAGCGTGATTTTAGTATGGCGTTTGTCAAATGAATTCTACGAAATCGGACGGAACGAAACGAAAGGAGATTCGCCGTTCCGAATATCAGCCACGTACTAATTTTTTTTTTTTTTAATTCATTTCAGCTTTTTTTTTTTTCGAAGGGTCACTTAAAACTATGATTTCATTACGGATTATAATGAGATAACGTTTTTAAATGACACTTTTTTTAACCTAAGAACGTATAATACAAGAAAGCATTTTTGATTGAAATTTTTCCGAGTGTTTTTATTATTTTTATATATAAATTTATATACAAGCAACTTATTTGTTTGTGTAAAAATAAATACAATATTTATATAAAAACAAAAAAACGTCCGATTAAGTGTGACTTAATGCGATCTTCAACACGACTCTTTACCTCGTTGGCAGCGAAAAATGCACGAACTACAGACAATATAATCGTAGGTTCGATCCTGGTGTAAGTAAGCCAAGCTGATTATGGCTGGTAGCAAGGAACACGTGTTCATAGCTTACTTTTATGTACGTTGTTTTTGTTGTGTAGTAGTAGTAGTAGTAGTAGTAGTAGTAATAATAATAATAATAATGATGATGATGATGATGATGATGATGATGATCGTGGTGGTGGTGGTAGTGGTGGTGGTGGTGGTGAAATGGAAACGTCAACGGTTGTGAATTTCCACTGCTTCGTCGGATTATGACCCGAGCAAAGTTAACCTCCGTCGTTCGGGTCAGGGTGCGCCTTAAGGTTATCCCGGGTCCTAATCTTGAGAATTACCTGCATTTATTATTTGGCCATTTTCTTTAGTTCGTGTTAGGTATCTAACACATTTCGATTTTATTCTTGAATTTTGTAACCATTGATTTCAAATATTTTTCCATTATAAAGATTGGGGGAGGGGGGATCTATTTCAGAAAAGACGACCATAAAGGTAGAAGCGTGATTTTAGTATGGCGTTTGTCAAATGAATTCTACGAAATCGGACGGAACGAAACGAAAGGAGATTCGCCGTTCCGAATATCAGCCACGTACTAATTTTTTTTTTTTTATTCATTTCAGCTTTTTTTTTTTTCGAAGGGTCACTTAAAACTATGATTTCATTACGGATTATAATGAGATAACGTTTTTAAATGACACTTTTTTTAACCTAAGAACGTATAATACAAGAAAGCATTTTTGATTGAAATTTTTCCGAGTGTTTTTATTATTTTTATATATAAATTTATATACAAGCAACTTATTTGTTTGTGTAAAAATAAATACAATATTTATATAAAAACAAAAAAACGTCCGATTAAGTGTGACTTAATGCGATCTTCAACACGACTCTTTACCTCGTTGGCAGCGAAAAATGCACGAACTACAGACAATATAATCGTAGGTTCGATCCTGGTGTAAGTAAGCCAAGCTGATTATGGCTGGTAGCAAGGAACACGTGTTCATAGCTTACTTTTATGTACGTTGTTTTTGTTGTGTAGTCGTAGTAGTAGTAATGATGATGATGATGATGATGATGATGATGATGGTGGTGGTGGTGGTGGTGAAATGGAAACGTCAACGGTTGTGAATTTCCAGTGCTTCGTCGGATTATGACCCGAGCAAAGTTAACCTCCGTCGTTCGGGTCTGGGTGAGCCTTAAAGTTATCCCGGGTCCCAATCTGGAGAATTACCTGCATTTATTATTTGGCCATTTTCTTTAGTTCGTGTTAGGTATCTAACACATTTCGATTTTATTCTTGAATTTTGTAACCATTGATTTCAAATATTTTTCCATTATAAAGATTGGGGAAGGGGGGGATCTATTTCAGAAAAGACGACCATAAAGGTAGAAGCGTGATTTTAGTATGGCGTTTGTCAAATGAATTCTACGAAATCGAACGGAACGAAACGAAAGGAGATTCGCCGTTCCGAATATCAGCCACGTACTAATTTTTTTTTTTTTAATTCATTTCAGCTTTTTTTTTTCGAAGGGTCACTTAAAACTATGATTTCATTACGGATTATAATGAGATAACGTTTTTAAATGACACTTTTTTTAACCTAAGAACGTATAATACAAGAAAGCATTTTTGATTGAAATTTTTCCGAGTGTTTTTATTATTTTTCTATATAAATTTATATACAAGCAACTTATTTGTTTGTGTAAAAATAAATACAATATTTATATAAAAACAAAAAAACGTCCGATTAAGTGTGACTTAATGCGATCTTCAACACGACTCTTTACCTCGTTGGCAGCGAAAAATGCACGAACTACAGACAATATAATCGTAGGTTCGATCCTGGTGTAAGTAAGCCAAGCTGATTATTGCTGGTAGCAAGGAACACGTGTTCATAGCTTACTTTTATGTACGTTGTTTTTGTTGTGTAGTAGTAGTAGTAGTAATAATAATAATGATGATGATGATGATGATGATGATGATGATGATGATGATGGTGGTGGTTGTGGTGGTGGTGGTTGGGGTGAAATGGAAACGTCAACGGTTGTGAATTTCCAGTGCTTCGTCGGATTATGACCCGAGCAAAGTTAACCTCCGTCGTTCGGGTCAGGGTGCGCCTTAAGGTTATCCCGGGTCCTAATCTGGAGAATTACCTGCATTTATTATTTGGCCATTTTCTTTAGTTCGTGTTAGGTATCTAACACATTTCGATTTTATTCTTGAATTTTGTAACCATTGATTTCAAATATTTTTCCATTATAAAGATTGGGGGAGGGGGGATCTATTTCAGAAAAGACGACCATAAAGGTAGAAGCGTGATTTTAGTATGGCGTTTGTCAAATGAATTCTACGAAATCGGACGGAACGAAACGAAAGGAGATTCGCCGTTCCGAATATCAGCCACGTACTAATTTTTTTTTTTTTATTCATTTCAGCTTTTTTTTTTTTCCAAGGGTCACTTAAAACTATGAATTCATTACGGATTATAATGAGATAACGTTTTTAAATGACACTTTTTTTTAACCTAAGAACGTATAATACAAGAAAGCATTTTTGATTGAAATTTTTCCGAGTGTTTTTATTATTTTTATATATAAATTTATATACAAGCAACTTATTTGTTTGTGTAAAAATAAATACAATATTTATATAAAAACAAAAAAACGTCCGATTAAGTGTGACTTAATGCGATCTTCAACACGACTCTTTACCTCGTTGGCAGCGAAAAATGCACGAACTACAGACAATATAATCGTAGGTTCGATCCTGGTGTAAGTAAGCCAAGCTGATTATGGCTGGTAGCAAGGAACACGTGTTCATAGCTTACTTTTATGTACGTTGTTTTTGTTGTGTAGTAGTAGTAGTAGTAATAATAATGATGATGATGATGATGATGATGATGGTGGTGGTGGTGGTGGTGGTGGTGGTGGTGTTGGTGAAATGGAAACGTCAACGGTTGTGAATTTCCAGTGCTTCGTCGGATTATGACCCGAGCAAAGTTAACCTCCGTCGTTCGGGTCAGGGTGAGCCTTAAGGTTATCCCGGGTCCCAATCTGGAGAATTACCTGCATTTATTATTTGGCCATTTTCTTTAGTTCGTGTTAGGTATCTAACACATTTCGATTTTATTCTTGAATTTTGTAACCATTGATTTCAAATATTTTTCCATTATAAAGATTGGGGGAGGGGTGGGATCTATTTCAGAAAAGACGACCATACAGGTAGAAGCGTGATTTTAGTATGGCGTTTGTCAAATGAATTCTACGAAATCGAACGGAACGAAACGAAAGGAGATTCGCCGTTCCGAATATCAGCCACGTACTAATTTTTTTATTCATTTCAGCGTTTTTTTTTATCGAAGGGTCACTTAAAACTATGATTTCATTACGGATTATAATGAGATAACGTTTTTAATGACACTTTTTTTAACCTAAGAACGTATAATACAAGAAAGCATTTTTGATTGAAATTTTTCCGAGTGTTTTTATTATTTTTATATATAAATTTATATACAGGCAACTTATTTGTTTGTGTAAAAATAAATACAATATTTATATAAAAACAAAAAAACGTCCGATTAAGTGTGACTTAATGCGATCTTCAACACGACGCTTTACCTCGTTGGCAGCGAAAAATGCACGAACTACAGACAATATAATCGTAGGTTCGATCCTGGTGTAAGTAAGCCAAGCTGATTATGGCTGGTAGCAAGGAACACGTGTTCATAGCTTACTTTTATGTACGTTGTTTTTGTTGTGTAGTAGTAGTAGTAGTAATAATAATGATGATGATGATGATGATGATGATGATGATGGTGGTGGTGGTGGTGGTGGTGGGGGTGAAATGGAAACGTCAACGGTTGTGAATTTCCAGTGCTTCGTCGGATTATGACCCGAGCAAAGTTAACCTCCGTCGTTCGGGTCAGGGTGAGCCTTAAGGTTATCCCGGGTCCCAATCTGGAGAATTACCTGCATTTATTATTTGGCCATTTTCTTTAGTTCGTGTTAGGTATCTAACACATTTCGATTTTATTCTTGAATTTTGTAACGATTGATTTCAAATATTTTTCCATTATAAAGATTGGGGGAGGGGTGGGATCTATTTCAGAAAAGACGACCATACAGGTAGAAGCGTGATTTTAGTATGGCGTTTGTCAAATGAATTCTACGAAATCGAACGGAACGAAACGAAAGGAGATTCGCCGTTCCGAATATCAGCTACGTACTAATTGTTTTATTCATTTCAGCTTTTTTTTTTATCGAAGGGTCACTTAAAACTATGATTTCATTACGGATTATAATGAGATAACGTTTTTAAATGACACTTTTTTTAACCTAAGAACGTATAATACAAGAAAGCATTTTTGATTGAAATTTTTCCGAGTGTTTTTATTATTTTTATATATAAATTTATATACAAGCAACTTATTTGTTTGTGTAAAAATAAATACAATATTTATATAAAAACAAAAAACGTCCGATTAAGTGTGACTTAATGCGATCTTCAACACGACGCTTTACCTCGTTGGCAGCGAAAAATGCACGAACTACAGACAATATAATCGTAGGTTCGATCCTGGTGTAAGTAAGCCAAGCTGATTATGGCTGGTAGCAAGGAACACGTGTTCATAGCTTACTTTTATGTACGTTGTTTTTGTTGTGTAGTAGTAGTAGTAGTAATGATGATGATGATGATGATGATGATGATGATGATGATGATGGTGGTGGTGGTGGTGGTGGTGGTGGTGGGGGTGAAATGGAAACGTCAACGGTTGTGAATTTCCAGTGCTTCGTCGGATTATGACCCGAGCAAAGTTAACCTCCGTCGTTCGGGTCAGGGTGAGCCTTAAGGTTATCCCGGGTCCCAATCTGGAGAATTACCTGCATTTATTATTTGGCCATTTTCTTTAGTTCGTGTTAGGTATCTAACACATTTCGATTTTATTCTTGAATTTTGTAACCATTGATTTCAAATATTTTTCCATTATAAAGATTGGGGGAGGGGTGGGATCTATTTCAGAAAAGACGACCATACAGGTAGAAGCGTGCTTTTAGTATGGCGTTTGTCAAATGAATTCTACGAAATCGAACGGAACGAAACGAAAGGAGATTCGCCGTTCCGAATATCAGCTACGTACTAATTGTTTTATTCATTTCAGCTTTTTTTTTATCGAAGGGTCACTTAAAACTATGATTTCATTACGGATTATAATGAGATAACGTTTTTAAATGACACTTTTTTTAACCTAAGAACGTATAATACAAGAAAGCATTTTTGATTTAAATTTTTCCGAGTGTTTTTATTATTTTTATATATAAATTTATATACAAGCAACTTATTTGTTTGTGTAAAAATAAATACAATATTTATATAAAACCAAAAAAACGTCCGATTAAGTGTGACTTAATGCGATCTTCAACACGACGCTTTACCTCGTTGGCAGCGAAAAATGCACGAACTACAGACAATATAATCGTAGGTTCGATCCTGCTGTAAGTAAGCCAAGCTGATTATGGCTGGTAGCAAGGAACACGTGTTCATAGCTTACTTTTATGTACGTTGTTTTTATTGTGTAGTAGTAGTAGTAGTAGTAGTAGTAGTAATAATAATAATAATGATGATGATGATGATGATGATGATGATGATGATGGTGGTGGTGGTGGTAGTGGTGGTGGTGGTGGTGAAATGGAAACGTCAACGGTTGTGAATTTCCAGTGCTTCGTCGGATTATGACCCGAGCAAAGTTAACCTCCGTCGTTCGGGTCAGGGTGCGCCTTAAGGTTATCCCGGGTCCTAATCTGGAGAATTACCTGCATTTATTATTTGGCCATTTTCTTTAGTTCGTGTTAGGTATCTAACACATTTCGATTTTATTCTTGAATTTTTTAACCATTGATTTCAAATATTTTTCCATTATAAAGATTGGGGGAGGGGGGATCTATTTCAGAAAAGACGACCATAAAGGTAGAAGCGTGATTTTAGTATGGCGTTTGTCAAATGAATTCTACGAAATCGGACGGAACGAAACGAAAGGAGATTCGCCGTTCCGAATATCAGCCACGTAGTAATTTTTTTTTTTTGTATTCATTTCAGCTTTTTTTTTTTTCGAAGGGTCACTTAAAACTATGATTTCATTACGGATTATAATGAGATAACGTTTTTAAATGACACTTTTTTTAACCTAAGAACGTATAATACAAGAAAGCATTTTTGATTGAAATTTTTCCGAGTGTTTTTATTATTTTTATATATAAATTTATATACAAGCAACTTATTTGTTTGTGTAAAAATAAATACAATATTTATATAAAAACAAAAAAACGTCCGATTAAGTGTGACTTAATGCGATCTTCAACACGACTCGTTACCTCGTTGGCAGCGAAAAATGCACGAACTACAGACAATATAATCGTAGGTTCGATCCTGGTGTAAGTAAGCCAAGCTGATTATGGCTGGTAGCAAGGAACACGTGTTCATAGCTTACTTTTATGTACGTTGTTTTTGTTGTGTAGTAGTAGTAGTAGTAATAATAATGATGATGATGATGATGATGATGATGATGGTGGTGGTGGTGGTGGTGGTGTTGGTGAAATGGAAACGTCAACGGTTGTGAATTTCCAGTGCTTCGTCGGATTATGACCCGAGCAAAGTTAACCTCCGTCGTTCGGGTCAGGGTGAGCCTTAAGGTTATCCCGGGTCCCAATCTGGAGAATTACCTGCATTTATTATTTGGCCATTTTCTTTAGTTCGTGTTAGGTATCTAACACATTTCGATTTTATTCTTGAATTTTGTAACCATTGATTTCAAATATTTTTCCATTATAAAGATTGGGGGAGGGGTGGGATCTATTTCAGAAAAGACGACCATACAGGTAGAAGCGTGATTTTAGTATGGCGTTTGTCAAATGAATTCTACGAAATCGAACGGAACGAAACGAAAGGAGATTCGCCGTTCCGAATATCAGCCACGTACTAATTTTTTTTTTTTTAATTCATTTCAGCTTTTTTTTTTCGAAGGGTCACTTAAAACTATGATTTCATTACGGATTATAATGAGATAACGTTTTTAAATGACACTTTTTTTAACCTAAGAACGTATAATACAAGAAAGCATTTTTGATTGAAATTTTTCCGAGTGTTTTTATTATTTTTCTATATAAATTTATATACAAGCAACTTATTTGTTTGTGTAAAAATAAATACAATATTTATATAAAAACAAAAAAACGTCCGATTAAGTGTGACTTAATGCGATCTTCAACACGACTCTTTACCTCGTTGGCAGCGAAAAATGCACGAACTACAGACAATATAATCGTAGGTTCGATCCTGGTGTAAGTAAGCCAAGCTGATTATGGCTGGTAGCAAGGAACACGTGTTCATAGCTTACTTTTATGTACGTTGTTTTTGTTGTGTAGTAGTAGTAGTAGTAATAATAATAATGATGATGATGATGATGATGATGATGATGATGGTGGTGGTGGTGGTGGTGGTGGTGGTGGGGGTGAAATGGAAACGTCAACGGTTGTGAATTTCCAGTGCTTCGTCGGATTATGACCCGAGCAAAGTTAACCTCCGTCGTTCGGGTCAAGGTGAGCCTTAAGGTTATCCCGGGTCCCAATCTGGAGAATTACCTGCATTTATTATTTGGCCATTTTCTTTAGTTCGTGTTAGGTATCTAACACATTTCGATTTTATTCTTGAATTTTGTAACCATTGATTTCAAATATTTTTCCATTATAAAGATTGGGGGAGGGGTGGGATCTATTTCAGAAAAGACGACCATACAGGTAGAAGCGTGATTTTAGTATGGCGTTTGTCAAATGAATTCTACGAAATCGAACGGAACGAAACGAAAGGAGATTCGCCGTTCCGAATATCAGCTACGTACTAATTGTTTTATTCATTTCAGCTTTTTTTTTTATCGAAGGGTCACTTAAAACTATGATTTCATTACGGATTATAATGAGATAACGTTTTTAAATGACACTTTTTTTAACCTAAGAACGTATAATACAAGAAAGCATTTTTGATTAAAATTTTTCCGAGTGTTTTTATTATTTTTATATATAAATTTATATACAAGCAACTTATTTGTTTGTGTAAAAATAAATACAATATTTATATAAAACCAAAAAAACGTCCGATTAAGTGTGACTTAATGCGATCTTCAACACGACTCTTTACCTCGTTGGCAGCGAAAAATGCACGAACTACAGACAATATAATCGTAGGTTCGATCCTGCTGTAAGTAAGCCAAGCTGATTATGGCTGGTAGCAAGGAACACGTGTTCATAGCTTACTTTTATGTACGTTGTTTTTGTTGTGTAGTCGTAGTAGTAGTAATGATGATGATGATGATGATGATGATGATGATGATGATGGTGGTGGTGGTGGTGGTGAAATGGAAACGTCAACGGTTGTGAATTTCCAGTGCTTCGTCGGATTATGACCCGAGCAAAGTTAACCTCCGTCGTTCGGGTCTGGGTGAGCCTTAAAGTTATCCCGGGTCCCAATCTGGAGAATTACCTGCATTTATTATTTGGCCATTTTCTTTAGTTCGTGTTAGGTATCTAACACATTTCGATTTTATTCTTGAATTTTGTAACCATTGATTTCAAATATTTTTCCATTATAAAGATTGGGGAAGGGGGGGATCTATTTCAGAAAAGACGACCATAAAGGTAGAAGCGTGATTTTAGTATGGCGTTTGTCAAATGAATTCTACGAAATCGAACGGAACGAAACGAAAGGAGATTCGCCGTTCCGAATATCAGCCACGTACTAATTTTTTTTTTTTTAATTCATTTCAGCTTTTTTTTTTCGAAGGGTCACTTAAAACTATGATTTCATTACGGATTATAATGAGATAACGTTTTTAAATGACACTTTTTTTAACCTAAGAACGTATAATACAAGAAAGCATTTTTGATTGAAATTTTTCCGAGTGTTTTTATTATTTTTATATATAAATTTATATACAAGCAACTTATTTGTTTGTGTAAAAATAAATACAATATTTATATAAAAACAAAAAAACGTCCGATTAAGTGTGACTTAATGCGATCTTCAACACGACTCTTTACCTCGTTGGCAGCGAAAAATGCACGAACTACAGACAATATAATCGTAGGTTCGATCCTGGTGTAAGTAAGCCAAGCTGATTATGGCTGGTAGCAAGGAACACGTGTTCATAGCTTACTTTTATGTACGTTGTTTTTGTTGTGTAGTAGTAGTAGTAGTAATAATAATAATGATGATGATGATGATGATGATGATGATGATGATGATGATGGTGGTGGTTGTGGTGGTGGTGGTGGGGGTGAAATGGAAACGTCAACGGTTGTGAATTTCCAGTGCTTCGTCGGATTATGACCCGAGCAAAGTTAACCTCCGTCGTTCGGGTCAGGGTGAGCCTTAAGGTTATCCCGGGTCCCAATCTGGAGAATTACCTGCATTTATTATTTGGCCATTTTCTTTAGTTCGTGTTAGGTATCTAACACATTTCGGTTTTATTCTTGAATTTTGTAACCATTGATTTCAAATATTTTTCCATTATAAAGATTGGGGGAGGGGGGGATCTATTTCAGAAAAGACGACCATAAAGGTAGAAGCGTGATTTTAGTATGGCCTTTGTCAAATGAATTCTACGAAATCGGACGGAACGAAACGAAAGGAGATTCGCCGTTCCGAATATCAGCCACGTACTAATTTTTTTTTTTTTTCATTCATTTCAGCTTTTTTTTTTTTCGAAGGGTCACTTAAAACTATGATTTCATTACGGATTATAATGAGATAACGTTTTTAAATGACACTTTTTTTAACCTAAGAACGTATAATACAAGAAAGCATTTTTGATTGAAATTTTTCCGAGTGTTTTTATTATTTTTATATATAAATTTATATACAAGCAACTTATTTGTTTGTGTAAAAATAAATACAATATTTATATAAAAACAAAAAAACGTCCGATTAAGTGTGACTTAATGCGATCTTCAACACGACTCTTTACCTCGTTGGCAGCGAAAAATGCACGAACTACAGACAATATAATCGTAGGTGCGATCCTGGTGTAAGTAAGCCAAGCTGATTATGGCTGGTAGCAAGGAACACGTGTTCGTAGCTTACTTTTATGTACGTTGTTTTTGTTGTGTAGTAGTAGTAGTAGTAGTAGTAATAATAATAATAATAATGATGATGATGATGATGATGATGATGATGGTGGTGGTGGTGGTAGTGGTGGTGGTGGTGGTGAAATGGAAACGTCAACGGTTGTGAATTTCCAGTGCTTCGTCGGATTATGACCCGAGCAAAGTTAACCTCCGTCGTTCGGGTCAGGGTGCGCCTTAAGGTTATCCCGGGTCCTAATCTGGAGAATTACCTGCATTTATTATTTGGCCATTTTCTTTAGTTCGTGTTAGGTATCTAACACATTTCGATTTTATTCTTGAATTTTGTAACCATTGATTTCAAATATTTTTCCATTATAAAGATTGGAGGGAGGGGGGATCTATTTCAGAAAAGACGACCATAAAGGTAGAAGCGTGATTTTAGTATGGCGTTTGTCAAATGAATTCTACGAAATCGGACGGAACGAAACGAAAGGAGATTCGCCGTTCCGAATATCAGCCACGTACTAATTTTTTTTTTTTTATTCATTTCAGCTTTTTTTTTTTTCCAAGGGTCACTTAAAACTATGAATTCATTACGGATTATAATGAGATAACGTTTTTAAATGACACTTTTTTTTAACCAAAGAACGTATAATACAAGAAAGCATTTTTGATTGAAATTTTCCGAGTGTTTTTATTATTTTTATATATAAATTTATATACAAGCAACTTATTTGTTTGTGTAAAAATAAATACAATATTTATATAAAAACAAAAAAACGTCCGATTAAGTGTGACTTAATGCGATCTTCAACACGACTCTTTACCTCGTTGGCAGCGAAAAATGCACGAACTACAGACAATATAATCGTAGGTTCGATCCTGGTGTAAGTAAGCCAAGCTGATTATGGCTGGTAGCAAGGAACACGTGTTCATAGCTTACTTTTATGTACGTTGTTTTTGTTGTGTAGTAGTAGTAGTAGTAATAATAATGATGATGATGATGATGATGATGATGATAGTGGTGGTGGTGGTGGTGGTGGTGGTGAAATGGAAACGTCAACGGTTGTGAATTTCCAGTGCTTCGTCGGATTATGACCCGAGCAAAGTTAACCTCCGTGGTTCGGGTCTGGGTGAGCCTTAAGGTTATCCCGGGTCCCAATCTGGAGAATTACCTGCATTTATTATTTGGCCATTTTCTTTAGTTCGTGTTAGGTATCTAACACATTTCGATTTTATTCTTGAATTTTGTAACCATTGATTTCAAATATTTTTCCATTATAAAGATTGGGGGAGGGGGGATCTATTTCAGAAAAGACGACCATAAAGGTAGAAGCGTGATTTTAGTATGGCGTTTGTCAAATGAATTCTACGAAATCGAACGGAACGAAACGAAAGGAGATTCGCCGTTCCGAATATCAGCCACGTACTAATTTTTTTTTTTTTTAATTCATTTCAGCTTTTTTTTTTTTCGAAGGGTCACTTAAAACTATGATTTCATTACGGATTATAATGAGATAACGTTTTTAAATGACACTTTTTTTAACCTAAGAACGTATAATACAAGAAAGCATTTTTGTTTGAAATTTTTCTGAGTGTTTTTATTATTTTTCTATATAAATTTATATACAAGCAACTTATTTGTTTGTGTAAAAATAAATACAATATTTATATAAAAACAAAAAAACGTCCGATTAAGTGTGACTTAATGCGATCTTCAACACGACTCTTCACCTCGTTGGCAGCGAAAAATGCACGAACTACAGACAATATAATCGTAGGTTCGATCCTGGTGTAAGTAAGCCAAGCTGATTATGGCTGGTAGCAAGGAACACGTGTTCATAGCTTACTTTTATGTACGTTGTTTTTGTTGTGTAGTAATAGTAGTAGTAATAATAATGATGATGATGATGATGATGATGATGATGATGGTGGTGGTGGTGGGGGTGAAATGGAAACGTCAACGGTTGTGAATTTCCAGTGCTTCGTCGGATTATGACCCGAGCAAAGTTAACCTCCGTCGTTCGGGTCAGGGTGAGCCTTAAGGTTATCCCGGGTCCCTATCTGGAGAATTACCTGCATTTATTATTTGGTCATTTTCTTTAGTTCGTGTTAGGTATCTAACACATTGCGATTTTATTCTTGAATTTTGTAACCATTGATTTCAAATATTTTTCCATTATAAAGATTGGGGGAGAGGTGGGATCTATTTCAGAAAAGACGACCATACAGGTAGAAGCGTGATTTTAGTATGGCGTTTGTCAAATGAATTCTACGAAATCGAACGGAACGAAACGAAAGGAGATTCGCCGTTCCGAATATCAGCTAAATACTAATTTTTTTATTCATTTCAGCTTTTTTTTATCGAAGGGTCACTTAAAACTATGATTTCATTACGGATTATAATGAGATAACGTTTTTAAATGACACTTTTTTTAACCTAAGAACGTATAATACAAGAAAGCATTTTTGATTGAAATTTTTCCGAGTGTTTTTATTATTTTTATATATAAATTTATATACAAGCAACTTATTTGTTTGTGTAAAAATAAATACAATATTTATATAAAAACAAAAAAACGTCCGATTAAGTGTGACTTAATGCGATCTTCAACACGACTCTTTACCTCGTTGGCAGCGAAAAATGCACGAACTACAGACAATATAATCGTAGGTTCGATCCTGGTGTAAGTAAGCCAAGCTGATTATGGCTGGTAGCAAGGAACACGTGTTCATAGCTTACTTTTATGTACGTTGTTTTTGTTGTGTAGTAGTAGTAGTAGTAATAATAATGATGATGATGATGATGATGATGATGATGATGATGATGATGATGGTGGTGGTGGTGGTGGTGGTGGTGGTGTTGGTGAAATGGAAACGTCAACGGTTGTTAATTTCCAGTGCTTCGTCGGATTATGACCCGAGCAAAGTTAACCTCCGTCGTTCGGGTCAGGGTGAGCCTTAAGGTTATCCCAGGTCCCAATCTGGAGAATTACCTGCATTTATTATTTGGCCATTTTATTTAGTTCGTGTTAGGTATCTAACACATTTCGATTTTATTCTTGAATTTTGTAACCATTGATTTCAAATATTTTTCCATTATAAAGATTGGGGGAGGGGTGGGATCTATTTCAGAAAAGACGACCATACAGGTAGAAGCGTGATTTTAGTATGGCGTTTGTCAAATGAATTCTACGAAATCGAACGGAACGAAACGAAAGGAGATTCGCCGTTCCGAATATCAGCCACGTACTAATTTTTTTATTCATTTCAGCTTTTTTTTTTATCGAAGGGTCACTTAAAACTATGATTTCATTACGGATTATAATGAGATAACGTTTTTAATGACACTTTTTTAAACCTAAGAACGTATAATACAAGAAAGCATTTTTGATTGAAATTTTTCCGAGTGTTTTTATTATTTTTATCTATAAATTTATATACAAGCAACTTATTTGTTTGTGTAAAAATAAATACAATATTTATATAAAAACAAAAAAACGTCCGATTAAGTGTGGCTTAATGCGATCTTCAACACGACGCTTTACCTCGTTGGCAGCGAAAAATGCACGAACTACAGACAATATAATCGTAGGTTCGATCCTGGTGTAAGTAAGCCAAGCTGATTATGGCTGGTAGCAAGGAACACGTGTTCATAGCTTACTTTTATGTACGTTGTTTTTGTTGTGTAGTAGTAGTAGTAGTAATAATAATGATGATGATGATGATGATGATGATGGTGGTGGTGGTGGTGGTGGTGTTGGTGAAATGGAAACGTCAACGGTTGTGAATTTCCAGTGCTTCGTCGGATTATGACCCGAGCAAAGTTAACCTCCGTCGTTCGGGTCAGGGTGAGCCTTAAGGTTATCCCGGGTCCCAATCTGGAGAATTACCTGCATTTATTATTTGGCCATTTTCTTTAGTTCGTGTTAGGTATCTAACACATTTCGATTTTATTCTTGAATTTTGTAACCATTGATTTCAAATATTTTTCCATTATAAAGATTGGGGGAGGGGGGATCTATTTCAGAAAAGACGACCATAAAGGTAGAAGCGTGATTTTAGTATGGCGTTTGTCAAATGAATTCTACGAAATCGAACGGAACGAAACGAAAGGAGATTCGCCGTTCCGAATATCAGCCACGTACTAATTTTTTTTTTTTTTAATTCATTTCAGCTTTTTTTTTTTTCGAAGGGTCACTTAAAACTATGATTTCATTACGGATTATAATGAGATAACGTTTTTAAATGACACTTTTTTTAACCTAAGAACGTATAATACAAGAAAGCATTTTTGTTTGAAATTTTTCTGAGTGTTTTTATTATTTTTCTATATAAATTTATATACAAGCAACTTATTTGTTTGTGTAAAAATAAATACAATATTTATATAAAAACAAAAAAACGTCCGATTAAGTGTGACTTAATGCGATCTTCAACACGACTCTTCACCTCGTTGGCAGCGAAAAATGCACGAACTACAGACAATATAATCGTAGGTTCGATCCTGGTGTAAGTAAGCCAAGCTGATTATGGCTGGTAGCAAGGAACACGTGTTCATAGCTTACTTTTATGTACGTTGTTTTTGTTGTGTAGTAATAGTAGTAGTAATAATAATGATGATGATGATGATGATGATGATGATGATGGTGGTGGTGGTGGGGGTGAAATGGAAACGTCAACAGTTGTGAATTTCCAGTGCTTCGTCGGATTATGACCCGAGCAAAGTTAACCTCCGTCGTTCGGGTCAGGGTGAGCCTTAAGGTTATCCCGGGTCCCTATCTGGAGAATTACCTGCATTTATTATTTGGTCATTTTCTTTAGTTCGTGTTAGGTATCTAACACATTGCGATTTTATTCTTGAATTTTGTAACCATTGATTTCAAATATTTTTCCATTATAAAGATTGGGGGAGAGGTGGGATCTATTTCAGAAAAGACGACCATACAGGTAGAAGCGTGATTTTAGTATGGCGTTTGTCAAATGAATTCTACGAAATCGAACGGAACGAAACGAAAGGAGATTCGCCGTTCCGAATATCAGCTAAATACTAATTTTTTTATTCATTTCAGCTTTTTTTTATCGAAGGGTCACTTAAAACTATGATTTCATTACGGATTATAATGAGATAACGTTTTTAAATGACACTTTTTTTAACCTAAGAACGTATAATACAAGAAAGCATTTTTGATTGAAATTTTTCCGAGTGTTTTTATTATTTTTATATATAAATTTATATACAAGCAACTTATTTGTTTGTGTAAAAATAAATACAATATTTATATAAAAACAAAAAAACGTCCGATTAAGTGTGACTTAATGCGATCTTCAACACGACTCTTTACCTCGTTGGCAGCGAAAAATGCACGAACTACAGACAATATAATCGTAGGTTCGATCCTGGTGTAAGTAAGCCAAGCTGATTATGGCTGGTAGCAAGGAACACGTGTTCATAGCTTACTTTTATGTACGTTGTTTTTGTTGTGTAGTAGTAGTAGTAGTAATAATAATGATGATGATGATGATGATGATGATGATGATGATGGTGGTGGTGGTGGTGGTGGTGTTGGTGAAATGGAAACGTCAACGGTTGTGAATTTCCAGTGCTTCGTCGGATTATGACCCGAGCAAAGTTAACCTCCGTCGTTCGGGTCAGGGTGAGCCTTAAGGTTATCCCAGGTCCCAATCTGGAGAATTACCTGCATTTATTATTTGGCCATTTTCTTTAGTTCGTGTTAGGTATCTAACACATTTCGATTTTATTCTTGAATTTTGTAACCATTGATTTCAAATATTTTTCCATTATAAAGATTGGGGGAGGGGTGGGATCTATTTCAGAAAAGACGACCATACAGGTAGAAGCGTGATTTTAGTATGGCGTTTGTCAAATGAATTCTACGAAATCGAACGGAACGAAACGAAAGGAGATTCGCCGTTCCGAATATCAGCCACGTACTAATTTTTTTATTCATTTCAGCTTTTTTTTTTATCGAAGGGTCACTTAAAACTATGATTTCATTACGGATTATAATGAGATAACGTTTTTAATGACACTTTTTTAAACCTAAGAACGTATAATACAAGAAAGCATTTTTGATTGAAATTTTTCCGAGTGTTTTTATTATTTTTATATATAAATTTATATACAAGCAACTTATTTGTTTGTGTAAAAATAAATACAATATTTATATAAAAACAAAAAAACGTCCGATTAAGTGTGGCTTAATGCGATCTTCAACACGACGCTTTACCTCGTTGGCAGCGAAAAATGCACGAACTACAGACAATATAATCGTAGGTTCGATCCTGGTGTAAGTAAGCCAAGCTGATTATGGCTGGTAGCAAGGAACACGTGTTCATAGCTTACTTTTATGTACGTTGTTTTTGTTGTGTAGTAGTAGTAGTAGTAATAATAATGATGATGATGATGATGATGATGATGGTGGTGGTGGTGGTGGTGGTGGGGGTGAAATGGAAACGTCAACGGTTGTGAATTTCCAGTGCTTCGTCGGATTATGACCCGAGCAAAGTTAACCTCCGTCGTTCGGGTCAGGGTGAGCCTTAAGGTTATCCCGGGTCCCAATCTGGAGAATTACCTGCATTTATTATTTGGCCATTTTCTTTAGTTCGTGTTAGGTATCTAACACATTTCGATTTTATTCTTGAATTTTGTAACCATTGATTTCAAATATTTTTCCATTATAAAGATTGGGGGAGGGGTGGGATCTATTTCAGAAAAGACGACCATACAGGTAGAAGCGTGATTTTAGTATGGCGTTTGTCAAATGAATTCTACGAAATCGAACGGAAAGAAACGAAAGGAGATTCGCCGTTCCGAATATCAGCTACGTACTAATTGTTTTATTCATTTCAGCTTTTTTTTTTATCGAAGGGTCACTTAAAACTATGATTTCATTACGGATTATAATGAGATAACGTTTTTAAATGACACTTTTTTTAACCTAAGAACCTATAATACAAGAAAGCATTTTTGATTGAAATTTTTCCGAGTGTTTTTATTATTTTTATATATAAATTTATATACAAGCAACTTATTTGTTTGTGTAAAAATAAATACAATATTTATATAAAAACAAAAAAACGTCCGATTAAGTGTGACTTAATGCGATCTTCAACACGACTCTTTACCTCGTTGGCAGCGAAAAATGCACGAACTACAGACAATATAATCGTAGGTTCGATCCTGGTGTAAGTAAACCAAGCTGATTATGGCTGGTAGCAAGGAACACGTGTTCATAGCTTACTTTTATTACGTTGTTTTTGTTGTGTAGTAGTAGTAGTAGTAATAATAATGATGATGATGATGATCATGATGATGATGATGATGATGATGATGATGATGGTGGTGGTGGTGGTGGTGGTGGTGGTGGTGAAATGGAAACGTCAACGGTTGTGAATTTCCAGTGCTTCGTCGGATTATGACCCGAGCAAAGTTAACCTCCGTCGTTCGGGTCAGGGTGAGCCTTAAGGTTATCCCGGGTCCTAATCTGGATAATTACCTGCATTTATTAAATGGGCCATTTTCTTTAGTTCGTGTTAGGTATCTAACACATTTCGATTTTATTCTTGAATTTTGTAACCATTGATTTCAAATATTTTTCCATTATAAAGATTGGGGGAGGGGGGGATCTATTTCAGAAAAGACGACCATAAAGGTAGAAGCGTGATTTTAGTATGGCGTTTGTCAAATGAATTCTACGAAATCGAACGGAACGAAACGAAAGGAGATTCGTCGTTCCGAATATCAGCCACGTACTAATTTTTTTTTTTTTATTCATTTCAGCTTTTTTTTGTTCGAAGGGTCACTTAAAACTATGATTTCATTACGGATTATAATGAGATAACGTTTTAAATGACACTTTTTTTAACCTAAGAACGTATAATACAAGAAAGCATTTTTGATTGAAATTTTTCCGAGTGTTTTTATTATTTTTATATATAAATTTATATACAAGCAACTTATTTGTTTGTGTAAAAATAAATACAATATTTATATAAAAACAAAAAAACGTCCGATTAAGTGTGACTTAATGCGATCTTCAACACGACTCTTTACCTCGTTGGCAGCGAAAAATGCACGAACTACAGACAATATAATCGTAGGTTCGATCCTGGTATAAGTAAGCCAAGCTTATTATGGCTGGTAGCAAGGAACACGTGTTCATAGCTTACTTTTATGTACGTTGTTTTTGTTGTGTAGTAGTAGTAGTAGTAGTAATAATAATGATGATGACGATGATGATGATGATGATGATTATGATGATGATGGTGGTGGTGGTGGTGGTGGTGAAATGGAAACGTCAACGATTGTGAATTTCCAGTGCTTCGTCGGATTATGACCCGAGCAAAGTTAACCTCCGTCGTTCGGGTCAGGGTGCGCCTTAAGGTTATCCCGGGTCCTAATCTGGAGAATTACCTGCATTTATTAAATGGGCCATTTTCTTTAGTTCGTGTTAGGTATCTAACACATTTCGATTTTATTCTTGAATTTTGTAACCATTGATTTCAAATATTTTTCCATTATAAAGATTGGGGGAGGGGGGGGGGATCTATTTCAGAAAAGACGACCATAAAGGTAGAAGCGTGATTTTAGTATGGCGTTTGTCAAATGAATTCTACGAAATCGAACGCAACGAAACGAAAGGAGATTCGCCGTTCCGAATATCAGCCACGTACTAATTTTTTTTTTTTTTATTCATTTCAGCTTTTTTTTTTTTCGAAGGGTCACTTAAAACTATGATTTCATTACGGATTATAATGAGATAACGTTTTTAAATGACACTTTTTTTAACCTAAGAACGTATAATACAAGAAAGCATTTTTGATTAAATTTTTCCGAGTGTTTTTATTATTTTTATATATAAATTTATATACAAGCAACTTATTTGTTTGTGTAAAAATAAATACAATATTTATATAAAAACAAAAAAACGTCCGATTAAGTGTGACTTAATGCGATCTTCACCACGACTCTTTACCTCGTTGGCAGCGAAAAATGCACGAACTACAGACAATATAATCGTAGGTTCGATCCTGGTGTAAGTAAGCCAAGCTGATTATGGCTGGTAGCAAGGAACACGTGTTGATAGCTTACTTTTATGTACGTTGTTTTTGTTGTGTAGTAGTAGTAGTAGTAGTAATAATAATGATGATGATGATGATGATGATGATGATGATGATGATGATGATGATGATGATGGTGGTGGTGGTGGTGGTGGTGAAATGGAAACGTCAACGGTTGTGAATTTCCAGTGCTTCGTCGGATTATGACCCGAGCAAAGTTAACCTCCGTCGTTCGGGTCAGGGTGAGCCTTAAGGTTATCCCGGGTCCCAATCTGGAGAATTACCTGCATTTATTATTTGGCCATTTTCTTTAGTTCGTGTTAGGTATCTAACACATTTCGATTTTATTCTTGAATTTTGTAACCATTGATTCTAAATATTTTTCCATTATAAAGATTGGGGGAGGGGGGATCTATTTCAGAAAAGACGACCATAAAGGTAGAAGCGTGATTTTAGTATGGCGTTTGTCAAATGAATTCTACGAAATCGAACGGAACGAAACGAAAGGAGATTCGCCGTTCCGAATATCAGCCACGTACTAATTTTTTTTTTTTATTCATTTCAGCTTTTTTTTTTTTCGAAGTGTCACTTAAAACTATGATTTCATTACGGATTATAATGAGATAACGTTTTTAAATGACACTTTTTTTAACCTAAGAACGTATAATACAAGAAAGCATTTTTGATTGAAATTTTTCCGAGTGTTTTTATTATTTTTATATATAAATTTATATACAAGCAACTTATTTGTTTGTGTAAAAATAAATACAATATTTATATAAAAACAAAAAAACGTCTGATTAAGTGTGACTTAATGCGATCTTCAACACGACTCTTTACCTCGTTGGCAGCGAAAAATGCACGAACTACAGACAATATAATCGTAGGTTCGATCCTGGTGTAAGTAAGCCAAGCTGATTATGGCTGGTAGCAAGGAACACGTGTTCATAGCTTACTTTTATGTACGTTGTTTTTGTTGTGTAGTAGTAGTAGTAGTAGTAATAATAATGATGATGATGATGGTGGTGGTGGTGGTGGTGAAATGGAAACGTCAACGGTTGTGAATTTCCAGTGCTTCGTCGGATTATGACCCGAGCAAAGTTAACCTCCGTCGTTCGGGTCAGGGTGAGCCTTAAGGTTATCCCGGGTCCTAATCTGGAGAATTACCTGCATTTATTAAATGGGCCATTTTCTTTAGTTCGTGTTAGGTATCTAACACATTTCGATTTTATTCTTGAATTTTGTAACCATTGATTTCAAATATTTTTCCATTATAAAGATTGGGGGAGGGGGGGGATCTATTTCAGAAAAGACGACCATAAAGGTAGAAGCGTGATTTTAGTATGGCGTTTGTCAAATGAATTCTACGAAATCGAACGGAACGAAACGAAAGGAGATTCGCCGTTCCGAATATCAGCCACGTACTAATTTTTTTTTTTTTTTATTCATTTCAGCTTTTTTTTTTTTCGAAGGGTCACTTAAAACTATGATTTCATTACGGATTATAATGAGATAACGTTTTTAAATGACACTTTTTTTAACCTAAGAACGTATAATACAAGAAAGCATTTTTGATTGAAATTTTTCCGAGTGTTTTTATTATTTTTATATATAAATTTATATACAAGCAACTTATTTGTTTGTGTAAAAATAAATACAATATTTATATAAAAACAAAAAAACGTCCGATTAAGTGTGACTTAATGCGATCTTCAACACGACTCTTTACCTCGTTGGCAGCGAAAAATGCACGAACTACAGACAATATAATCGTAGGTTCGATCCTGGTGTAAGTAAGCCAAGCTGATTATGGCTGGTAGCAAGGAACACGTGTTCATAGCTTACTTTTATGTACGTTGTTTTTGTTGTGTAGTAGTAGTAGTAGTAGTAATAATAATGATGATGATGATGATGATGATGATGATGAGGATGGTGGTGGTGGTGGTGGTGAAATGGAAACGTCAACGGTTGTGAATTTCCAGTGCTTCGTCGGATTATGACCCGAGCAAAGTTAACCTCCGTCGTTCGGGTCAGGGTGAGCCTTAAGGTTATCCCGGGTCCCAATCTGGAGAATTACCTGCATTTATTATTTGGCCATTTTCTTTAGTTCGTGTTAGGTATCTAACACATTTCGATTTTATTCTTGAATTTTGTAACCATTGATTTCAAATATTTTTCCATTATAAAGATTGGGGGAGGGGGGGATCTATTTCAGAAAAGACGACCATAAAGGTAGAAGCGTGATTTTAGTATGGCGTTTGTCAAATGAATTCTACGAAATCGAACGGAACGAAACGAAAGGAGATTCGCCGTTCCGAATATCAGCCACGTACTAATTTTTTTTTTTTTTTATTCATGTCAGCTTTTTTTTTTTCGAAGGGTCACTTAAAACTTTGATTTCATTACGGATTATAATGAGATAACGTTTTTAAATGACACTTTTTTTAACCTAAGAACGTATAATACAAGAAAGCATTTTTGATTGAAATTTTTCCGAGTGTTTTTATTATTTTAATATATGAATTTATATACAAGCAACTTATTTGTTTGTGTAAAAATAAATACAATATTTATATAAAAACAAAAAAACGTCCGATTAAGTGTGACTTAATGCGATCTTCAACACGACTCTTTACCTCGTTGGCAGCGAAAAATGCACGAATTACAGACAATATAATTGTAGGTTCGATCCTGGTGTAAGTAAGCCAAGCTGATTATGGCTGGTAGCAAGGAACACGTGTTCATAGCTTACTTTTATGTACGTGGTTTTTGTTGTGTAGTAGTAGTAGTAGTAGTAATAATAATGATGATGACGATGATGATGATGATGATGATGATGATGGTGGTGGTGGTGGTGGTGGTGGTGATTAAATGGAAACGTCAACGGTTGTGAATTTCCAGTGCTTCGTCGGATTATGACCCGAGCAAAGTTAACCTCCGTCGTTCGGGTCAGGGTGAGCCTTAAGGTTATCCCGGGTCCCAATCTGGAGAATTACCTGCATTTATTATTTGGCCATTTTCTTTAGTTCGTGTTAGGTATCTAACACATTTCGATTTTATTCTTGAATTTTGTAACCATTGATTCTAAATATTTTTCCATTATAAAGATTGGGGGAGGGGGGGATCTTTTTCAGAAAAGACGACCATAAAGGTAGAAGCGTGATTTTAGTATGGCGTTTGTCAAATGAATTCTACGAAATCGAACGGAACGAAACGAAAGGAGATTCGCCGTTCCGAATATCAGCCACGTACTAATTTTTTATTTTTTATTAATTTCAGCTTTTTTTTTTTTCGAAGGGTCACTTAAAACTATGATTTCATTACGGATTATAATGAGATAACGGTTTTAAATGACACTTTTTTTAACCTAAGAACGTATAATACAAGAAAGCATTTTTGATTGAAATTTTTCCGAGTGTTTTTATTATTTTTATATATAAATTTATATACAAGCAACTTATTTGTTTGTGTAAAAATAAATACAATATTTATATAAAAACAAAAAAACGTCCGATTAAGTGTGACTTAATGCGATCTTCAACACGACTCTTTACCTCGTTGGCAGCGAAAAATGCACGAATTACAGACAATATAATTGTAGGTTCGATCCTGGTGTAAGTAAGCCAAGCTGATTATGGCTGGTAGCAAGGAACACGTGTTCATAGCTTACTTTTATGTACGTGGTTTTTGTTGTGTAGTAGTAGTAGTAGTAGTAATAATAATGATGATGACGATGATGATGATGATGATGATGATGATGGTGGTGGTGGTGGTGGTGGTGGTGGTGGTGATTAAATGGAAACGTCAACGGTTGTGAATTTCCAGTGCTTCGTCGGATTATGACCCGAGCAAAGTTAACCTCCGTCGTTCGGGTCAGGGTGAGCCTTAAGGTTATCCCGGGTCCCAATCTGGAGAATTACCTGCATTTATTATTTGGCCATTTTCTTTAGTTCGTGTTAGGTATCTAACACATTTCGATTTTATTCTTGAATTTTGTAACCATTGATTCTAAATATTTTTCCATTATAAAGATTGGGGGAGGGGGGGATCTTTTTCAGAAAAGACGACCATAAAGGTAGAAGCGTGATTTTAGTATGGCGTTTGTCAAATGAATTCTACGAAATCGAACGGAACGAAACGAAAGGAGATTCGCCGTTCCGAATATCAGCCACGTACTAATTTTTTATTTTTTATTAATTTCAGCTTTTTTTTTTTTCGAAGGGTCACTTAAAACTATGATTTCATTACGGATTATAATGAGATAACGTTTTTAAATGACACTTTTTTTAACCTAAGAACGTATAATACAAGAAAGCATTTTTGATTGAAATTTTTGCGAGTGTTTTTATTATTTTTATATATAAATTTATATACAAGCAACTTATTTGTTTGTGTAAAAATAAATACAATATTTATATAAAAACAAAAAAACGTCCGATTAAGTGTGACTTAATGCGATCTTCAACACGACTCTTTACCTCGTTGGCAGCGAAAAATGCACGAACTACAGACAATATAATCGTAGGTTCGATCCTGGTGTAAGTAAGCCAAGCTGATTATGGCTGGTAGCAAGGAACACGTGTTCATAGCTTACTTTTATGTACGTTGTTTTTGTTGTGTAGTAGTAGTAGTAGTAGTAATAATAATGATGATGATGATGATGATGATGATGAGGATGGTGGTGGTGGTGGTGGTGAAATGGAAACGTCAACGGTTGTGAATTTCCAGTGCTTCGTCGGATTATGACCCGAGCAAAGTTAACCTCCGTCGTTCGGGTCAGGGTGAGCCTTAAGGTTATCCCGGGTCCCAATCTGGAGAATTACCTGCATTTATTATTTGGCCATTTTCTTTAGTTCGTGTTAGGTATCTAACACATTTCGATTTTATTCTTGAATTTTGTAACCATTGATTTCAAATATTTTTCCATTATAAAGATTGGGGGAGGGGGGGATCTATTTCAGAAAAGACGACCATAAAGGTAGAAGCGTGATTTTAGTATGGCGTTTGTCAAATGAATTCTACGAAATCGAACGGAACGAAACGAAAGGAGATTCGCCGTTCCGAATATCAGCCACGTACTAATTTTTTTTTTTTTTTATTCATGTCAGCTTTTTTTTTTTCGAAGGGTCACTTAAAACTTTGATTTCATTACGGATTATAATGAGATAACGTTTTTAAATGACACTTTTTTTAACCTAAGAACGTATAATACAAGAAAGCATTTTTGATTGAAATTTTTCCGAGTGTTTTTATTATTTTAATATATGAATTTATATACAAGCAACTTATTTGTTTGTGTAAAAATAAATACAATATTTATATAAAAACAAAAAAACGTCCGATTAAGTGTGACTTAATGCGATCTTCAACACGACTCTTTACCTCGTTGGCAGCGAAAAATGCACGAATTACAGACAATATAATTGTAGGTTCGATCCTGGTGTAAGTAAGCCAAGCTGATTATGGCTGGTAGCAAGGAACACGTGTTCATAGCTTACTTTTATGTACGTGGTTTTTGTTGTGTAGTAGTAGTAGTAGTAGTAATAATAATGATGATGACGATGATGATGATGATGATGATGATGATGGTGGTGGTGGTGGTGGTGGTGGTGGTGGTGATTAAATGGAAACGTCAACGGTTGTGAATTTCCAGTGCTTCGTCGGATTATGACCCGAGCAAAGTTAACCTCCGTCGTTCGGGTCAGGGTGAGCCTTAAGGTTATCCCGGGTCCCAATCTGGAGAATTACCTGCATTTATTATTTGGCCATTTTCTTTAGTTCGTGTTAGGTATCTAACACATTTCGATTTTATTCTTGAATTTTGTAACCATTGATTCTAAATATTTTTCCATTATAAAGATTGGGGGAGGGGGGGATCTTTTTCAGAAAAGACGACCATAAAGGTAGAAGCGTGATTTTAGTATGGCGTTTGTCAAATGAATTCTACGAAATCGAACGGAACGAAACGAAAGGAGATTCGCCGTTCCGAATATCAGCCACGTACTAATTTTTTATTTTTTATTAATTTCAGCTTTTTTTTTTTTCGAAGGGTCACTTAAAACTATGATTTCATTACGGATTATAATGAGATAACGGTTTTAAATGACACTTTTTTTAACCTAAGAACGTATAATACAAGAAAGCATTTTTGATTGAAATTTTTCCGAGTGTTTTTATTATTTTTCTATATAAATTTATATACAAGCAACTTATTTGTTTGTGTAAAAATAAATACAATATTTATATAAAAACAAAAAAACGTCCGATTAAGTGTGACTTAATGCGATCTTCAACACGACTCTTTACCTCGTTGGCAGCGAAAAATGCACGAATTACAGACAATATAATTGTAGGTTCGATCCTGGTGTAAGTAAGCCAAGCTGATTATGGCTGGTAGCAAGGAACACGTGTTCATAGCTTACTTTTATGTACGTGGTTTTTGTTGTGTAGTAGTAGTAGTAGTAGTAATAATAATGATGATGACGATGATGATGATGATGATGATGATGATGGTGGTGGTGGTGGTGGTGGTGGTGGTGGTGATTAAATGGAAACGTCAACGGTTGTGAATTTCCAGTGCTTCGTCGGATTATGACCCGAGCAAAGTTAACCTCCGTCGTTCGGGTCAGGGTGAGCCTTAAGGTTATCCCGGGTCCCAATCTGGAGAATTACCTGCATTTATTATTTGGCCATTTTCTTTAGTTCGTGTTAGGTATCTAACACATTTCGATTTTATTCTTGAATTTTGTAACCATTGATTCTAAATATTTTTCCATTATAAAGATTGGGGGAGGGGGGGATCTTTTTCAGAAAAGACGACCATAAAGGTAGAAGCGTGATCTAAGTATGGCGTTTGTCAAATGAATTCTACGAAATCGAACGGAACGAAACGAAAGGAGATTCGCCGTTCCGAATATCAGCCACGTACTAATTTTTTATTTTTTATTAATTTCAGCTTTTTTTTTTTTCGAAGGGTCACTTAAAACTATGATTTCATTACGGATTATAATGAGATAACGTTTTTAAATGACACTTTTTTTAACCTAAGAACGTATAATACAAGAAAGCATTTTTGATTGAAATTTTTCCGAGTGTTTTTATTATTTTTATATATAAATTTATATACAAGCAACTTATTTGTTTGTGTAAAAATAAATACAATATTTATATAAAAACAAAAAAACGTCCGATTAAGTGTGACTTAATGCGATCTTCAACACGACTCTTTACCTCGTTGGCAGCGAAAAATGCACGAACTACAGACAATATAATCGTAGGTTCGATCCTGGTGTAAGTAAGCCAAGCTGATTATGGCTGGTAGCAAGGAACACGTGTTCATAGCTTACTTTCATGTACGTTGTTTTTGTTGTGTAGTAGTAGTAGTAGTAGTAGTAATAATAATGATGATGACGATGATGATGATGATGATGATGATGATGATGATGGTGGTGGTGGTGGTGGTGGTGAAATGGAAACGTCAACGGTTGTGAATTTCCAGTGCTTCGTCGGATTATGACCCGAGCAAAGTTAACCTCCGTCGTTCGGGTCAGGGTGAGCCTTAAGGTTATCCCGGGTCCTAATCTGGAGAATTACCTGCATTTATTAAATGGGCCATTTTCTTTAGTTCGTGTTAGGTATCTAACACATTTCGATTTTATTCTCTAATTTTGTAACCATTGATTTCAAATATTTTTCCATTATAAAGATTGGGGGAGGGGGGGATCTATTTCAGAAAAGACGACCATAAAGGTAGAAGCGTGATTTTAGTATGGCGTTTGTCAAATGAATTCTACGAAATCGATCGGAACGAAACGAAAGGAGATTCGCCGTTCCGAATATCAGCCACGTACTAATTTTTTTTTTTTTATTCATTTCAGCTTTTTTTTTTTTTCGAAGGGTCACTTAAAACTATGATTTCATTACGGATTATAATGAGATAACGTTTTTAAATGACACTTTTTTTAACCTAAGAACGTATAATACAAGAAAGCATTTTTGATTGAAATTTTTCCGAGTGTTTTTATTATTTTTATATATAAATTTATATACAAGCAACTTATTTGTTTGTGTAAAAATAAATACAATATTTATATAAAAACAAAAAAACGTCCGATTAAGTGTGACTTAATGCGATCTTCAACACGACTCTTTACCTCGTTGGCAGCGAAAAATGCACGAACTACAGACAATATAATCGTAGGTTCGATCCTGGTGTAAGTAAGCCAAGCTGATTATGGCTGGTAGCAAGGAACACGTGTTCATAGCTTACTTTTATGTACGTTGTTTTTGTTGTGTAGTAGTAGTAGTAGTAGTAATAATAATGATGATGATGATGATGATGATGATGATGGTGGTGGTGGTGGTGGTGAAATGGAAACGTCAACGGTTGTGAATTTCCAGTGCTTCGTCGGATTATGACCCGAGCAAAGTTAACCTCCGTCGTTCGGGTCAGGGTGAGCCTTAAGGTTATCCCGGGTCCCAATCTGGAGAATTACCTGCATTTATTATTTGGCCATTTTCTTTAGTTCGTGTTAGGTATCTAACACATTTCGATTTTATTCTTGAATTTTGTAACCATTGAGTTCAAATATTTTTCCATTATAAAGATTGGGGGAGGGGGGGGATCTATTTCAGAAAAGACGACCATACAGGTAGAAGCGTGATTTTAGTATGGCGTTTGTCAAATGAATTCTACGAAATCGAACCGAACGAAACGAAAGGAGATTCGCCGTTCCGAATATCAGCCACGTACTAATTTTTTTATTCATTTCAGCTTTTTTTTTTTTTCGAAGGGTCACTTAAAACTATGATTTCATTACGGATTATACTGAGATAACGTTTTTAAATGACACTTTTTTTAACCTAAGAACGTATAATACAAGAAAGCATTTTTGATTGAAATTTTTCCGAGTGTTTTTATTATTTTTATATATGAATTTATATACAAGCAACTTATTTGTTTGTGTAAAAATAAATACAATATTTATATAAAAACAAAAAAACGTCCGATTAAGTGTGACTTAATGCGATCTTCAACACGACTCTTTACCTCGTTGGCAGCGAAAAATGCACGAACTACAGACAATATAATCGTAGGTTCGATCCTGGTGTAAGTAAGCCAAGCTGATTATGGCTGGTAGCAAGGAACACGTGTTCATAGCTTACTTTTATGTACGTGGTTTTTGTTGTGTAGTAGTAGTAGTAGTAGTAATAATAATGATGATGACGATGATGATTATGATGATGATGATGGTGGTGGTGGTGGTGGTGGTTAAATGGAAACGTCAACGGTTGTGAATTTCCAGTGTTTCGTCGGATTATGACCCGAGCAAAGTTAACCTCCGTCGTTCGGGTCAGGGTGCGCCTTAAGGTTGTCCCGGGTCCTAATCTGGAGAATTACCTGCATTTATTATTTGGCCATTTTCTTTAGTTCGTGTTAGGTATCTAACACATTTCGATTTTATTCTTGAATTTTGTAACCATTGATTTCAAATATTTTTCCAATGTAAAGATTGGGGGAGGGGGGGATCTATTTCAGAAAAGACGACCATAAAGGTAGAAGCGTGATTTTAGTATGGCGTTTGTCAAATGAATTCTACGAAATCGGACGGAACGAAACGAAAGGAGATTCGCCGTTCCGAATATCAGCCACGTACTAATTTTTTTTTTTTTATTCATTTCAGCTTTTTTTTTTTCGAAGGGTCACTTAAAACTATGATTTCATTACGGATTATAATGAGATAACGTTTTTAAATGACACTTTTTTTAACCTAAGAACGTATAATACAAGAAAGCATTTTTGATTGAAATTTTTCCGAGTGTTTTTATTATTTTTATATATAAATTTATATACAAGCAACTTATATGTTTGTGTAAAAATAAATACAATATTTATATAAATACAAAAAAACGTCCGATTAAGTGTGACTTAATGCGATCTTCAACACGACTCTTTACCTCGTTGGCAGCGAAAAATGCACGAACTACAGACAATATAATCGTAGGTTCGATCCTGGTGTAAGTAAGCCAAGCTGATTATGGCTGGTAGCAAGGAACACGTGTTCATAGCTTACTTTTATGTACGTTGTTTTTGTTGTGTAGTAGTAGTAGTAGTAGTAATAATGGTGATAGTGATGATGATGATGATGATGATGGTGGTGGTGGTGGTGGTGAAATGGAAACGTCAACGGTTGTGAATTGCCAGTGCTTCGTCGGATTATGACCCGAGCAAAGTTAACCTCCGTCGTTCGGGTCAGGGTGAGCCTTAAGGTTATCCCGGGTCCCAATCTGGAGAATTACCTGCATTTATTATTTGGCCATTTTCTTTAGTTCGTGTTAGGTATCTAACACATTTCGATTTTATTTTTGAATTTTGTAACCATTGATTTCAAATATTTTTCCATTATAAAGATTGGGGGAGGGGGGGATCTATTTCAGAAAAGACGACCATAAAGGTAGAAGCGTGATTTTAGTATGGCGTTTGTCAAATGAATTCTACGAAATCGAACGGAACGAAACGAAAGGAGATTAGCCGTTCCGAATATCAGCAACGTATAAATTTTTTTTTTTTATTCATTTCAGCTTTTTTTTTTTTCGAAGGGTCACTTAAAACTATGATTTCATTACGGATTATAATGAGATAACGTTTTTAAATGACACTTTTTTTAACCTAAGAACGTATAATACAAGAAAGCATTTTTGATTGAAATTTTTCCGAGTGTGTTTATTATTTTCATATATGAATTTATATACAAGCAACTTATTTGTTTGTGTAAAAATAAATACAATATTTATATAAAAACAAAAAAACGTCCGATTAAGTGTGACTTAATGCGATCTTCAACACGACTCTTTACCTCGTTGGCAGCGAAAAATGCACGAACTACAGACAATATAATCGTAGGTTCGATCCTGGTGTAAGTAAGCCAAGCTGATTATGGCTGGTAGCAAGGAACACGTGTTCATAGCTTACTTTTATGTACGTTGTTTTTGTTGTGTAGTAGTAGCAGTAGTAGTAATAATAATAATGATGATGATGATGATGATGATGATGATGATGGTGGTGGTGGTGGTGGTGGTGAAATGGAAACGTCAACGGTTGTGAATTTCCAGTGCTTCGTCGGATTATGACCCGAGCAAAGTTAACCTCCGTCGTTCGGGTCAGGGTGAGCCTTAAGGTTATCCCGGGTCCTAATCTGGAGAATTACCTGCATTTATTATTTGGCCATTTTCTTTAGTTCGTGTTAGGTATCTAACACATTTCGATTTTATTCTTGAATTTTGTAACCATTGATTTCAAATATTTTTCCATTATAAAGATTGGGGGAGGGGGGGGATCTATTTCAGAAAAGACGACCATAAAGGTAGAAGCGTGATTTTAGTATGGCGTTTGTCAAATGAATTCTACGAAATCGAACGGAACGAAACGAAAGGAGATTCGCCGTTCCGAATATCAGCCACGTACTAATTTTTTTTTTTTTATTCATTTGAGCTTTTTTTTTTTCGAAGGGTCACTAAAAACTATGATTTCATTACGGATTATAATGAGATAACGTTTTTAAATGACACTTTTTTTAACCTAAGAACGTATAATACAAGAAAGCATTTTTTATTGAATTTTTTCCGAGTGTTTTTATTATTTTTCTATATAAATTTATATACAAGCAACTTATTTGTTTGTGTAAAAATAAATACAATATTTATATAAAAACAAAAAAACGTCCGATTAAGTGTGACTTAATGCGATCTTCAACACGACTCTTTACCTCGTTGGCAGCGAAAAATGCACGAACTACAGACAATATAATCGTAGGTTCGATCCTGGTGTAAGTAAGCCAAGCTGATTATGGCTGGTAGCAAGGAACACGTGTTCATAGCTTACTTTTATGTACGTTGTTTTTGTTGTGTAGTAGTAGCAGTAGTAGTAATAATAATAATGATGATGATGATGATGATGATGATGATGATGGTGGTGGTGGTGGTGGTGGTGAAATGGAAACGTCAACGGTTGTGAATTTCCAGTGCTTCGTCGGATTATGACCCGAGCAAAGTTAACCTCCGTCGTTCGGGTCAGGGTGAGCCTTAAGGTTATCCCGGGTCCTAATCTGGAGAATTACCTGCATTAATTATTTGGCCATTTTCTTTAGTTCGTGTTAGGTATCTAACACATTTCGATTTTATTTTTGAATTTTGTAACCATTGATTTCAAATATTTTTCAATTATAAAGATTGGGGGAGGGGGGGATCTATTTCAGAAAAGACGACCATAAAGGTAGAAGCGTGATTTTAGTATGGCGTTTGTCAAATGAATTCTACGAAATCGAACGGAACGAAACGAAAGGAGATTCGCCGTTCCGAATATCAGCCACGTACTAATTTTTTTTTTTTTATTCATTTGAGCTTTTTTTTTTTCGAAGGGTCACTTAAAACTATGATTTCATTACGGATTATAATGAGATAACGTTTTTAAATGACACTTTTTTTAACCTAAGAACGTATAATACAAGAAAGCATTTTTTATTGAATTTTTTCCGAGTGTTTTTATTATTTTTCTATATAAATTTATATACAAGCAACTTATTTGTTTGTGTAAAAATAAATACAATATTTATATAAAAACAAAAAAACGTCCGATTAAGTGTGACTTAATGCGATCTTCAACACGACTCTTTACCTCGTTGGCAGCGAAAAATGCACGAACTACAGACAATATAATCGTAGATTCGATCCTGGTGTAAGTAAGCCAAGCTGATTATGGCTGGTAGCAAGGAACGCGTGTTCATAGCTTACTTTTATGTACGTTGTTTTTGTTGTGTAGTAATAGTAGTAGTAGTAATAATAATGATGATGATGATGATGATGATGATGATGATGGTGGTGGTGGTGGTGGTGGTGGTGGTGAAATGGAAACGTCAACGGTTGTGAATTTCCAGTGCTTCGTCGGATTATGACCCGAGCAAAGTTAACCTCCGTCGTTCGGGTCACGGTGAGCCTTATGGTTATCCCGGGTCCCAATCTGGAGAATTACCTGCATTTATTATTTGGCCATTTTCTTTAGTTCGTGTTAGGTATCTAACACATTTCGATTTTATTCTTGAATTTTGTAACCATTGATTTCAAATATTTTTCCATTATAAAGATTGGGGGAGGGGTGGGATCTATTTCAGAAAAGACGACCATACAGGTAGAAGCGTTGTTTTAGTATGGCGTTTGTCAAATGAATTCTACGAAATCGAACGGAACGAAACGAAAGGAGATTCGCCGTTCCGAATATCAGCTACGTACTAATTTTTTTATTCATTTCAGCTTTTTTTTTTATCGAAGGGTCACTTAAAACTATGATTTCATTACGGATTATAATGAGATAACGTTTTTAAATGACACTTTTTTTAACCTAAAAACGTATAATACAAGAAAGCATTTTTGATTGAAATTTTTCCGAGTGTTTTTATTATTTTTATATATAAATTTATATACAAGCAACTTATTTGTTTGTGTAAAAATAAATACAATATTTATATAAAAACAAAAAAACGTCCGATTAAGTGTGACTTAATGCGATCTTCAACACGACTCTTTACCTCGTTGGCAGCGAAAAATGCACGAACTACAGACAATATAATCGTAGGTTCGATCCTGGTGTAAGTAAGCCAAGCTGATTATGGCTGGTAGCAAGGAACACGTGTTCATAGCTTACTTTTATGTACGTTGTTTTTGTTGTGTAGTAGTAGTAGTAGTAATAATAATGATGATGATGGTGGTGGTGGTGGTGGTGGTGGTGGTGGTGAAATGGAAACGTCAACGGTTGTGAATTTCCAGTGCTTCGTCGGATTATGACCCGAGCAAAGTTAACCTCCGTCGTTCGGGTCAGGGTGAGCCTTAAGGTTATCCCGGGTCCCAATCTGGAGAATTACCTGCATTTATTATTTGGCCATTTTCTTTAGTTCGTGTTAGGTATCTAACACATTTCGATTTTATTCTTGAATTTTGTAACCATTGATTTCAAATATTTTTCCATTATAAAGATTGGGGGAGGGGGGATCTATTTCAGAAAAGACGACCATAAAGGTAGAAGCGTGATTTTAGTATGGCGTTTGTCAAATGAATTCTACGAAATCGAACGGAACGAAACGAAAGGAGATTCGCCGTTCCGAATATCAGCCACGTACTAATTTTTTTTTTTTTTATTCATTTCAGCTTTTTGTTTTTTCGAAGGGTCACTTAAAACTATGATTTCATTACGGATTATAATGAGATAACGTTTTTAAATGACACTTTTTTTAACCTAAGAACGTATAATACAAGAAAGCATTTTTGATTGAAATTTTTCCGAGTGTTTTTATTATTTTTCTATATAAATTTATATACAAGCAACTTATTTGTTTGTGTAAAAATAAATACAATATTTATATAAAAACAAAAAAACGTCCGATTAAGTGTGACTTAATGCGATCTTCAACACGACTCTTCACCTCGTTGGCAGCGAAAAATGCACGAACTACAGACAATATAATCGTAGGTTCGATCCTGGTGTAAGTAAGCCAAGCTGATTATGGCTGGTAGCAAGGAACACGTGTTCATAGCTTACTTTTATGTACGTTGTTTTTGTTGTGTAGTAGTAGTAGTAGTAGTAATAATGATGATCATGATTATGATGGTGGTGGTGGTGGTGGTGGTGGTGAAATGGAAACGTCAACGGTTGTGAATTTCCAGTGCTTCGTCGGATTATGACCCGAGCAAAGTTAACCTCCGTCGTTCGGGTCAGGAAGAGCCTTAAGGTTATCCCGGGTCCTAATCTGGAGAATTACCTGCATTTATTATTTGGTTATTTTCTTTAGTTCGTGTTAGGTATCTAACACATTTCGATTTTATTCTTGAATTTTGTAACCATTGATTTCAAATATTTTTCCATTATAACGATTGGGGGAGGGGGGGATCTATTTCAGAAAAGACGACCATAAAGGTAGAAGCGTGATTTTAGTATGGCGTTTGTCAAATTAATTCTACGAAATTGAAGGGAACGAAACGAAAGGAGATTAGCCGTTCCGAATATCAGCCACGTACTAATTTTTTTTTTTTATTCATTTCAGCTTATTTTTTTTTCGAAGGGTCACTTAAAACTATGATTTCATTACGGATTATAATGAGATAACGTTTTTAAATGACACTTTTTTTAACCTAAGAACGTATAATAGAAGAAAGCATTTTTGATTGAAATTTTTCCGAGTGTTTTTATTATTTTTATATATAAATTTATATACAAGCAACTTATTTGTTTGTGTAAAAATAAATACAATATTTATATAAAAACAAAAAAACGTCCGATTAAGTGTGACTTAATGCGATCTTCAACACGACTCTTTACCTCGTTGGCAGCGAAAAATGCACGAACTACAGACAATATAATCGTAGGTTCGATCCTGGTGTAAGTAAGCCAAGCTGATTATGGCTGGTAGCAAGGAACACGTGTTCATAGCTTACTTTTATGTACGTTGTTTTTGTTGTGTAGTAGTAGTAGTAGTAATAATAATGATGATGATGGTGGTGGTGGTGGTGGTGGTGGTGAAATGGAAACGTCAACGGTTGTGAATTTCCAGTGCTTCGTCGGATTATGACCCGAGCAAAGTTAACCTCCGTCGTTCGGGTCAGGGTGAGCCTTAAGGTTATCCCGGGTCCCAATCTGGAGAATTACCTGCATTTATTATTTGGCCATTTTCTTTAGTTCGTGTTAGGTATCTAACACATTTCGATTTTATTCTTGAATTTTGTAACCATTGATTTCAAATATTTTTCCATTATAAAGATTGGGGGAGGGGGGATCTATTTCAGAAAAGACGACCATAAAGGTAGAAGCGTGATTTTAGTATGGCGTTTGTCAAATGAATTCTACGAAATCGAACGGAACGAAACGAAAGGAGATTCGCCGTTCCGAATATCAGCCACGTACTAATTTTTTTTTTTTTTATTCATTTCAGCTTTTTGTTTTTTCGAAGGGTCACTTAAAACTATGATTTCATTACGGATTATAATGAGATAACGTTTTTAAATGACACTTTTTTTAACCTAAGAACGTATAATACAAGAAAGCATTTTTGATTGAAATTTTTCCGAGTGTTTTTATTATTTTTCTATATAAATTTATATACAAGCAACTTATTTGTTTGTGTAAAAATAAATACAATATTTATATAAAAACAAAAAAACGTCCGATTAAGTGTGACTTAATGCGATCTTCAACACGACTCTTTACCTCGTTGGCAGCGAAAAATGCACGAACTACAGACAATATAATCGTAGGTTCGATCCTGGTGTAAGTAAGCCAAGCTGATTATGGCTGGTAGCAAGGAACACGTGTTCATAGCTTACTTTTATGTACGTTGTTTTTGTTGTGTAGTAGTAGTAGTAGTAGTAATAATGATGATGATGATTATGATGGTGGTGGTGGTGGTGGTGGTGGTGAAATGGAAACGTCAACGGTTGTGAATTTCCAGTGCTTCGTCGGATTATGACCCGAGCAAAGTTAACCTCCGTCGTTCGGGTCAGGAAGAGCCTTAAGGTTATCCCGGGTCCTAATCTGGAGAATTACCTGCATTTATTATTTGGCCATTTTCTTTAGTTCGTGTTAGGTATCTAACACATTTCGATTTTATTCTTGAATTTTGTAACCATTGATTTCAAATATTTTTCCATTATAAAGATTGGGGGAGGGGGGGATCTATTTCAGAAAAGACGACCATAAAGGTAGAAGCGTGATTTTAGTATGGCGTTTGTCAAATTAATTCTACGAAATTGAAGGGAACGAAACGAAAGGAGATTAGCCGTTCCGAATATCAGCCACGTACTAATTTTTTTTTTTTTATTCATTTCAGCTTATTTTTTTTTCGAAGGGTCACTTAAAACTATGATTTCATTACGGATTATAATGAGATAACGTTTTTAAATGACACTTTTTTTAACCTAAGAACGTATAATACAAGAAAGCATTTTTGATTGAAATTTTTCCGAGTGTTTTTATTATTTTTATATATAAATTTATATACAAGCAACTTATTTGTTTGTGTAAAAATAAATACAATATTTATATAAAAACAAAAAAACGTCCGATTAAGTGTGACTTAATGCGATCTTCAACACGACTCTTTACCTCGTTGGCAGCGAAAAATGCACGAACTACAGACAATATAATCGTAGGTTCGATCCTGGTGTAAGTAAGCCAAGCTGATTATGGCTGGAGGCAAGGAACACGTGTTCATAGCTTACTTTTATGTACGTTGTTTTTGTTGTGTAGTAGTAGTAGTAGTAGTAGTAATAATAATGATGATGATGATTATGATGGTGGTGGTGGTGGTGGTGGTGGTGAAATGGAAACGTCAACGGTTGTGAATTTCCAGTGCTTCGTCGGATTATGACCCGAGCAAAGTTAACCTCCGTCGTTCGGGTCAGGAAGAGCCTTAAGGTTATCCCGGGTCCTAATCTGGAGAATTACCTGCATTTATTATTTGGCCATTTTCTTTAGGTAATGTTAGGTATCTAACACATTTCGATTTTATTTTTGAATTTAGTAACCATTGATTTCAAATATTTTTCCATTATAAAGATTGGGGGAGGGGGGATCTATTTCAGAAAAGACGACCATAAAGGTAGAAGCGTGATTTTAGTATGGCGTTTGTCAAATGAATTCTACGAAATCGAACGGAACGAAACGAAAGGAGATTAGCCGTTCCGAATATCAGCCACGTATAAATTTTTTTTTTTTTATTCATTTCAGCTTTTTTTTTTTTCGAAGGGTCACTTAAAACTATGATTTCATTACGGATTATAATGAGATAACGTTTTTAAATGACACTTTTTTTAACCTAAGAACGTATAATACAAGAAAGCATTTTTGATTGAAATTTTTCCGAGTGTGTTTATTATTTTCATATATGAATTTATATACAAGCAACTTATTTGTTTGTGTAAAAATAAATACAATATTTATATAAAAACAAAAAAACGTCCGATTAAGTGTGACTTAATGCGATCTTCAACACGACTCTTTACCTCGTTGGCAGCGAAAAATGCACGAACTACAGACAATATAATCGTAGATTCGATCCTGGTGTAAGTAAGCCAAGCTGATTATGGCTGGTAGCAAGGAACGCGTGTTCATAGCTTACTTTTATGTACGTTGTTTTTGTTGTGTAGTAATAGTAGTAGTAGTAATAATAATGATGATGATGATGATGATGATGATGATGATGATGATGGTGGTGGTGGTGGTGGTGGTGGTGAAATGGAAACGTCAACGGTTGTGAATTTCCAGTGCTTCGTCGGATTATGACCCGTGCAAAGTTAACCTCCGTCGTTCGGGTCAGGGTGAGCCTTAAGGTTATCCCGGGTCCTAATCTGGAGAATTACCTGCATTTATTATTTGGCCATTTTCTTTAGTTCGTGTTAGGTATCTAACACATTTCGATTTTATTCTTGAATTTTGTAACCATTGATTTCAAATATTTTTCTATTATAAAGATTGGGGGAGGGGGGGATCTATTTCAGAAAAGACGACCATACAGGTAGAAGCGTGATTTTAGTATGGCGTTTGTCAAATGAATTCTACGAAATCGAACGGAACGAAACGAAAGGAGATTCGCCGTTCCGAATATCAGCCACGTACTAATTTTTTTTTTTTTTATTCATTTCAGCTTTTTTTTTTTTCGAAGGGTCACTTAAAACTATGATTTCATTACGGATTATAATGAGATAACGTTTTTAAATGACACTTTTTTTAACCTAAGAACGTATAATACAAGAAAGCATTTTTGATTGAAATTTTTCCGAGTGTTTTTATTATTTTTATATATAAATTTATATACAAGCAACTTATTTGTTTGTGTAAAAATAAATACAATATTTATATAAAAACAAAAAAACGTCCGATTAAGTGTGACTTAATGCGATCTTCAACACGACTCTTTACCTCGTTGGCAGCGAAAAATGCACGAACTACAGACAATATAATCGTAGGTTCGATCCTGGTGTAAGTAAGCCAAGCTGATTATGGCTGGTAGCAAGGAACACGTGTTCATAGCTTACTTTTATGTACGTTGTTTTTGTTGTGTAGTAGTAGTAGTAGTAATAATAATGATGATGATGGTGGTGGTGGTGGTGGTGGTGAAATGGAAACGTCAACGGTTGTGAATTTCCAGTGCTTCGTCGGAGTATGACCCGAGCAAAGTTAACCTCCGTCGTTCGGGTCAGGGTGAGCCTTAAGGTTATCCCGGGTCCCAATCTGGAGAATTACCTGCATTTATTATTTGGCCATTTTCTTTAGTTCGTGTTAGGTATCTAACACATTTCAATTTTATTCTTGAATTTTGTAACCATTGATTTCAAATATTTTTCCATTATAAAGATTGGGGGAGGGGGGATCTATTTCAGAAAAGACGACCATAAAGGTAGAAGCGTGATTTTAGTATGGCGTTTGTCAAATGAATTCTACGAAATCGAACGGAACGAAACGAAAGGAGATTCGCCGTTCCGAATATCAGCCACGTACTAATTTTTTTTTTTTTTATTCATTTCAGCTTTTTGTTTTTTCGAAGGGTCACTTAAAACTATGATTTCATTACGGATTATAATGAGATAACGTTTTTAAATGACACTTTTTTTAACCTAAGAACGTATAATACAAGAAAGCATTTTTGATTGAAATTTTTCCGAGTGTTTTTATTATTTTTCTATATAAATTTATATACAAGCAACTTATTTGTTTGTGTAAAAATAAATACAATATTTATATAAAAACAAAAAAACGTCCGATTAAGTGTGACTTAATGCGATCTTCAACACGACTCTTTACCTCGTTGGCAGCGAAAAATGCACGAACTACAGACAATATAATCGTAGGTTCGATCCTGGTGTAAGTAAGCCAAGCTGATTATGGCTGGTAGCAAGGAACACGTGTTCATAGCTTACTTTTATGTACGTTGTTTTTGTTGTGTAGTAGTAGTAGTAGTAGTAATAATGATGATGATGATGATTATGATGGTGGTGGTGGTGGTGGTGGTGGTGGTGAAATGGAAACGTCAACGGTTGTGAATTTCCAGTGCTTCGTCGGATTATGACCCGAGCAAAGTTAACCTCCGTCGTTCGGGTCAGGAAGAGCCTTAAGGTTATCCCGGGTCCTAATCTGGAGAATTACCTGCATTTATTATTTGGCCATTTTCTTTAGTTCGTGTTAGGTATCTAACACATTTCGATTTTATTCTTGAATTTTGTAACCATTGATTTCAAATATTTTTCCATTATAAAGATTGGGGGAGGGGGGGATCTATTTCAGAAAAGACGACCATAAAGGTAGAAGCGTGATTTTAGTATGGCGTTTGTCAAATGAATTTTACGAAATCGAACGGAACGAAACGAAAGGAGATTCGCCGTTCCGAATATCAGCCACGTACTAATTTTTTTTTTTTTTTATTCATTTCAGCTTTTTTTTTTTTCGAAGGGTCACTTAAAACTATGATTTCATTACGGATTATAATGAGATAACGTTTTTAAATGACACTTTTTTTAACCTAAGAACGTATAATACAAGAAAGCATTTTTGATTGAAATTTTTCCGAGTGTTTTTATTATTTTTATATATAAATTTATATACAAGCAACTTATTTGTTTGTGTAAAAATAAATACAATATTTATATAAAAACAAAAAAACATCCGATTAAGTGTGACTTAATGCGATCTTCAACACGACTCTTTACCTCGTTGGCAGCGAAAAATGCACGAACTACAGACAATATAATCGTAGGTTCGATCCTGGTGTAAGTAAGCCAAGCTGATTATGGCTGGTAGCAAGGAACACGTGTTCATAGCTTACTTTTATGTACGTTGTTTTTGTTGTGTAGTAGTAGTAGTAGTAGTAATAATAATGATGATGATGATGATGATGATTATGATGGTGGTGGTGGTGGTGGTGAAATGGAAACGTCAACGGTTGTGAATTTCCAGTGCTTCGTCGGATTATGACCCGAGCAAAGTTAACCTCCGTCGTTCGGGTCAGGAAGAGCCTTAAGGTTATCCCGGGTCCTAATCTGGAGAATTACTTGCATTTATTATTTGGCCATTTTCTTTAGTTCGTGTTAGGTATCTAACACATTTCGATTTTATTCTTGAATTTTGTAACCATTGATTTCAAATATGTTTCCATTATAAAGATTGGGGGAGGGGGGGATCTATTTCAGAAAAGACGACCATAAAGGTAGAAGCGTGATTTTAGTATGGCGTTTGTCAAATGAATTCTACGAAATCGAACGGAACGAAACGAAAGGAGATTCGCCGTTCCGAATATCAGCCACGTACTAATTTTTTTTTTTTTATTCATTTCAGCTTTTTTTTTTTTCGAAGGGTCACTTAAAACTATGATTTCATTACAGATTATAATGAGATAACGTTTTTAAATGACACTTTTTTTAACCTAAGAACGTATAATACAAGAAAGCATTTTTGATTGAAATTTTTCCGAGTGTTTTTATTATTTTTATATATAAATTTATATACAAGCAACTTATTTGTTTGTGTAAAAATAAATACAATATTTATATAAAAACAAAAAAACGTCCGATTAAGTGTGACTTAATGCGATCTTCAACACGACTCTTTACCTCGTTGGCAGCGAAAAATGCACGACCTACAGACAATATAATCGTAGGTTCGATCCTCGTGTAAGTAAGACAAGCTGATTATGGCTGGTAGCAAGGAACACGTGTTCATAGCTTACTTTTATGTACGTTGTTTTTGTTGTGTAGTAGTAGTAGTAGTAATAATAATGATGATGATGATGATGGTGGTGATGGTGGTGGTGAAATGGAAACGTCAACGGTTGTGAATTTCCAGTGCTTCGTCGGATTATGACCGGAGCAAAGTTAACCTCCGTCGTTCGGGTCAGGGTGAGCCTTAAGGTTATCCCGGGTCCTAATCTGGAGAATTACCTGCATTTATTATTTGGCCATTTTCTTTAGTTCGTGTTAGGTATCTAACACATTTCGATTTTATTCTTGAATTTTGTAACCATTGATTTCAAATATTTTTCCATTATAAAGATTGGGGAAGGGGGGATCTATTTCAGAAAAGACGACCATAAAGGTAGAAGCGTGATTTTAGTATGGCGTTTGTCAAATGAATTCTACGAAATCGAACGGAACGAAACGAAAGGAGATTCGCCGTTCCGAATATCAGCCACGTACTAATTTTTTTTTTTTTTATTCATTTCAGCTTTTTTTTTTTCGAAGGGTCACTTAAAACTATGATTTCATTACGGATTATAATGAGATAACGTTTTTAAATGACACTTTTTAAACTTAAGAAAGCATTTTTGATTGAAATTTTTCCGAGTGTTTTTATTATTTTTATATATAAATTTATATACAAGCAACTTATTTGTTTGTGTAAAAATAAATACAATATTTATATAAAAACAAAAAAAACGTCCGATTAAGTGTGACTTAATGCGATCTTCAACACGACTCTTTACCTCGT
>OY744550.1:26869946-26992446 GCA_963556195.1 Sepiola atlantica
TCCTGGTGTAAGTAAGCCAAGCTGATTATGGCTGGTAGCAAGGAACACGTGTTCATAGCTTACTTTTATGTACGTTGTTTTTGTTGTGTAGTAGTAGTAGTAGTAATAATAATGATGATGATGATGATGATGGTGGTGGTGGTGGTGGTGAAATGGAAACGTCAACGGTTGTGAATTTCCAGTGCTTCGTCGGATTATGACCGGAGCAAAGTTAACCTCCGTCGTTCGGGTCAGGGTGAGCCTTAAGGTTATCCCGGGTCCTAATCTAGAGAATTACCTGCATTTATTATTTGGCCATTTTCTTTAGTTCGTGTTAGGTATCTAACACATTTCGATTTTATTCTTGAATTTTGTAACCATTGATTTCAAATATTTTTCCATTATAAAGATTGGGGGAGGGGGGATCTATTTCAGAAAAGACGACCATAAAGGTAGAAGCGTGATTTTAGTATGGCGTTTGTCAAATGAATTCTACGAAATCGAACGGAACGAAACGAAAGGAGATTCGCCGTTCCGAATATCAGCCACGTACTAATTTTTTTTTTTTTTATTCATTTCAGCTTTTTTTTTTTCGAAGGGTCACTTAAAACTATGATTTCATTACGGATTATAATGAGATAACGTTTTTAAATGACACTTTTTAAACTTAAGAAAGCATTTTTGATTGAAATTTTTCCGAGTGTTTTTATTATTTTTATATATAAATTTATATACAAGCAACTTATTTGTTTGTGTAAAAATAAATACAATATTTATATAAAAACAAAAAAAACGTCCGATTAAGTGTGACTTAATGCGATCTTCAACACGACTCTTTACCTCGTTGGCAGCGAAAAATGCACGAACTACAGACAATATAATCATAGGTTCGATCCTGGTGTAAGTAAGCCAAGCTGATTATGGCTGGTAGCAAGGAACACGTGTTCATAGCTTACTTTTATGTACGTTGTTTTTGTTGTGTAGTAGTAGTAGTAATAATAATAATGATGATGATGATGATGGTGGTGGTGGTGGTGAAATGGAAACGTCAACGGTTGTGAATTTCCAGTGCTTCGTCGGATTATGACCCGAGCAAAGTTAACCTCCGTCGTTCGGGTCAGGGTGAGCCTTAAGGTTATCCCGGGTCCTAATCTGGAGAATTACCTGCATTTATTATTTGGCCATTTTCTTTAGTTCGTGTTAGGTATCTAACACATTTCGATTTTATTCTTGAATTGTGTAACCATTGATTTCAAATATTTTTCCATTATAAAGATTGGGGGAGGGGGGATCTATTTCAGAAAAGACGACCATAAAGGTAGAAGCGTGATTTTAGTATGGCGTTTGTCAAATGAATTCTACGAAATCGAACGGAACGAAACGAAAGGAGATTCGCCGTTCCGAATATCAGCCACGTACTAATTTTTTTTTTTTTTATTCATTTCAGCTTTTTTTTTTTCGAAGGGTCACTTAAAACTATGATTTCATTACGGATTATAATGAGATAACGTTTTTAAATGACACTTTTTAAACTTAAGAAAGCATTTTTGATTGAAATTTTTCCGAGTGTTTTTATTATTTTTATATATAAATTTATATACAAGCAACTTATTTGTTTGTGTAAAAATAAATACAATATTTATATAAAAACAAAAAAAACGTCCGATTAAGTGTGACTTAATGCGATCTTCAACACGACTCTTTACCTCGTTGGCAGCGAAAAATGCACGAACTACAGACAATATAATCATAGGTTCGATCCTGGTGTAAGTAAGCCAAGCTGATTATGGCTGGTAGCAAGGAACACGTGTTCATAGCTTACTTTTATGTACGTTGTTTTTGTTGTGTAGTAGTAGTAGTAATAATAATAATGATGATGATGATGATGGTGGTGGTGGTGGTGAAATGGAAACGTCAACGGTTGTGAATTTCCAGTGCTTCGTCGGATTATGACCCGAGCAAAGTTAACCTCCGTCGTTCGGGTCAGGGTGAGCCTTAAGGTTATCCCGGGTCCTAATCTGGAGAATTACCTGCATTTATTATTTGGCCATTTTATTTAGTTCGTGTTAGGTATTGTCGGAATTTTCGTGTCGTTAACGAAAAACCGCTCTAAACGATGGTCATGTTATCTAGGACAATTATCATAAAAAAATTATAACAAGAGATAAGGAAAGCAGTAATACAAGATGTTCGTAAAAGTTAAAATATAGTTTTATTTACAAAAAAAGATAGCCTGGACTGCTTTTTTTTCCAAAGCTGGAATAAATAAATTATTCCTGGATAACATACAAAAAAATAAGAATCAAAAAAATACAACATCAGTATCTCTGAACATTAAGGTTAGATACAACAAAAATTGACACAATCAAAGTTAAGGAATAAATCCTTTTAAAACATGAACTTACTATAAAGTCCGTATTCTTACAAATCCATCAAAGGTCTCTTTTTTTTCTTTTCACCAAATTTACAATCAAAAGAAATAAAATTAACAAACCGTGCCGAAGTCCAACATTAATTTCCATGATAAAATTAACTCTTTTTTTATTTTATCAAACGTCTGTCCGAAAGTTCTTTTTCTTCTTCTTTTTTCAATATTTTCTTTTAGCAAATCCAACGCAACATGTATGGCACAAGAACAGTACACATTTCAAATAAACATAATACTCACTATTTTCCAGCGTTCGTCTTGAATGGTGAACACGCGCGTATGTGACTGATTCAACTGGCTCAGTTGAATATCTCAAATCGATCTGTGTGCAAAGACGACTAATCTCTATGATTCTTAATCTCTGATTAGAATCTTCTCGACAGCAAAGTATTTCACTTCTCGGGAGCCAATCTCTTCAACATAGGCAATTTCGTTCCCGGAGCTATCTCGTTCAACTTCATCTCCTTATTTCAAGTATCTGGCTTGAAACAACTTCCCAAGGACAATTCTTGACCGAGGGGAAAATATTACATAAACAACATGTAATTCATCCAAGAGATATCATATCTCTTAAATTTCCTCAAGCAGAAATTCTCTACAAATTTAACGTCCCCTCGTGGACGGAGAAACAGTTTTAACATGTGTCGAGCTCGGCGTCAACCTCTGTTCTTGAATTTAACGTCCCCACTTGGACGGAGAAACAGTTTTAACACGTCTTGTCATTCCGGTGTGCGACTCTGTTCTGATTAAATTTCGCGCCGATATATCCAGACACGACAAATTGCATCATTGCTAAAAATAGAAATCACGTGACACAACATGGCCTTCACAGCCTAACACCTACGCAATATCCATATGACCTTCGACCTGCACGTAGGCCCCCCTACCCTTCAACAAAGGGAAGTAACCGTTGACTTACTTAGAAAAACGTCTAGAAATTTCCACACTCTCCCGACAAAGAAAAAAAATGTACAATGTTTATACAAGTCTCATGTACACATCAATACCACAAATAATCATTATCCTGTTCACTCACCTTCTTGCGAGTTCGAATGGGTCTAGAATTGGAAGTCGAGGAATGATCTCCTCCAGCAACATCCGGCTGGACCACATCAGGAATCTCGGAACCACAAGGCTCTTCGGGAACCTCCGAGGCCAGATGGGAATGAGTAACCGACAACTCCATCGGAAAAAGGTGTCTCAAAGAATGTTCCTGAGAGGAACCATCTGCCTTCTTAATCAGGGCAGATCTAATATGAGAATCATCACCTGGAGTCAAACCTATCACTCTACCCAAGGACCAATATGGGCGAGCTTTGGCTGGGTTCTTAACAAGAACCACATCGCCTATCGCGATGACATCACCAAAATCAGATTGGTACAGATCACCACTCAGTTCTCTCAAGCTGAGCAGGTATTCTTCGTACCATAAAACCTTAAATTTCTTTAAGAGAAGATCCCTCTGTTTCAGCTTCTCCAAAAGGTCACTCCTAGAAGGAGGAGAATTCTCAAGAAAACATTCTTCAGAATTTATAAAAACAGTACTATTACAATACGGGCGAATAAACGCGTTTGGAGATATAATATCCAAACCATCATCTCCAGAACATCTATAAGTTAGAGGACGTGAGTTAATGGCATTCTGTATATCAGACAACACAGAAAGAAGTTCAAAATAACCCAACTTCTGCCGACTCACTAACTTATAAAGACAAACCTTCACCGTCTTAACAAGACGCTCCCAAACACTGCCGAACCAAGCAGAATATAAAGGTATCGTCTGGTGCTTGATGTCAAAGGTACTAAACTTCTCTTCGAACTCGTCAGACACCAGCACTTGCTTAATCAAACCGCATCCAGCAACGAATGATTTAGCATTGTCTGAGTATATATGGGAAGGCACCCCATAAATATTAAAAAATCTCACCAATGATAATATCACTGAGTGGGTAGACATGTCACCTACTAACTCCAAATGAACCGCCCTCACATTGAAGCACGTAAAAAGTAATATATACATTTTTTGCGGTCCCCTTTCATCTTCAACCCACAAGTGACCAGTAAAGTCTATCCCGGTATGGTTGAAGGGCTTCACAAAATTAACTCTGTGCTTAGGTAAATTGGTTACCTTGGGGTATTTGAAAGATACGGCATTGTATCTTTTACACAGAGCACAGGCAGAGATAACCGACTTCACTGCCTGCCTGGATTTATGTATCCAGAAACCTGACAAACGGAGTTTGCTGAGGGTAGCTGCAATACCCAAATGCTTACATTTGAGATGACAGTCCATAACAATCAAATCAGTTATATGACTGCCTCGAGGTAACAAAATCGGATGTAAAATTTCCGGAGGGTAAAGGCTGGCTTTACCAATCCTTCCCCCAGACCTTATCAAGCTTTTACCATCCAGGTAAAGATCCAACTTCGCCACCAACGGAGGAATCTCACGGTTGGAGGGGTTCAACAAAAAGGACTTTTCCCTGGGAAGAAGCAAGGATTGCTCCAACTTAAACAAATAAATTTTGGCCACTTGGCCTGGTTTCTATTAATTTAGCAGCCCCATACTGGAAAATGTAAGCCGCAAAGCCAAAGGCTTGTTGTGAAGCATCACAAAAGATTATTAACGTGGCAGGCGCAGAGGAATCAACAGCACATCTGGGGATCCTCACACTATGCAGATTCATCAACTCAGGAAACAACTTGTTCCAAGTGAGCTGCAAACTCTCCGGTATCTTCTGATCCCATGACACCTGAGTTTTCCATATCTCACTGAGTATTACCCTTCCCTTGATAGTCACAGGCAAAACAAGCCCCAAAGGGTCGAATATGGAAGAGTTCTGCGATAGGATGCCCCTTTTTGTATCAGCCGGCACATCCAAGGAACCGACCGCCACATGCAAATTATCCTGCACAGGATCATACTCATAACCCAACACCCTCTCCAGAGGAGAATCATGGGTGACAAAACTTTTGTCAGCTCTCATTCGAGTGGTCAAAACATCACTATTGGAATTACAGGACCTTAATGAAAAATTACCATCCTGCATGATACTCATTGCACTCATGTATAGGTCCAACAAAGTTTTCTGTGAATTGTGAGTTTTTATAAGATTATCCACATAAAAATTTTCCATAAGCATATCCCTACATAAACTATGAGGGTATTTTTCAACATGATGTCTAATGACGAAGTTGAGAATAAATGGGCTGGCCACAAACCCAAAAATCAAGGTTTTGTAACGATAACATACCAGTTTGTCATTCAATTTCACAAAAAAGCAAAACCGATTCTTATCTCTTTCGGTTTCCAACCGAATCATGAGAAAGGCCTTACGGACGTCAGCCAACAGGACATAACGGTCCATACGAAACTTCAACAATAACTCTAGCATATCCGTGAAAAGGTTAATTCCCGGATAGACACAATCATTTAGAGAGGGATGTCCACCTGTTCGCAACGAACAGTTGAACACCGGCCTTATCTTTGTGGTACTCTGACCATTAGCCTTAATAACCGGACGGTGAGGAATCCAAGTATAATGAGTGAAATCCTCTGGATTCACTTCCACTCTCTCAATAATATCCTCCCTCTCCTGCTCTAAGAAAACCTGGCAGTAGTCCTCATATAGACCCTGCCTCGTCAAACGAGTGACAACCTTATCAAGCACATTCAACGACACTTGATGGTTAGAAGGAACAGAAGGCAACTTTCCCTCGTCCCATGGCAAACTAACATAGTAGCAACTGTCTCGGTACGAGATCGAACTGCGAAAGGCATCAATTTTATTCTTGTCATAATCACTTACAGAGTTCTCAGTAACTCCTAGTGTTTCCAAACTAAAGAGCTTGTCCACGGCTCTTTCCACAGAAGAATCAACAAAACTATCGAAAGGGTCGAAATATTGAGACTTCGGCTCAAGCACAAAATAAACATGTGTCATAAGACACCGTGAGTGTTCGGACACAACTTGGCTGTAATTCGCGCCAACAACGGAGGCATCCGTTTTCTTCATAACAGGACTCACAAAATTGGACATATCTCCAAAAGGCACAATTCCTTGAGGAAACTCAAAAACAGACCCATTCATGAAGGGAGACAACTTCATGGGTCCCAAATACATCAGTAGGTCAACACCTACCAAACCATGTACAGTAATACAATCATTTTCAACATTTGAAAAGTCAGCAGCCAATTTCTCCCCACCCGCAATAATACTCTCAATAGCAGTAGACAGACCCCTGACGTGAAACTGAAGGTCCAAGCCTTCGTCCACCAAAAAGGGTATAACACACTCAGAGTTCGGCACTTTGACCCGCAACTCGAGTTCATTTAGGCTCCGTCTGGCCGTTCCGAGAAAAGTCTTAATAAAGAAGTCCCTTCTCCTTACAGGCATAGAACGGCAATTCAATAGGTCCAGAACTACATCAGACAAATAGGAGCGCTGGCTTCCTGAATCCAACAGACAACTGAAAGATTCCACAACTCCATTATTGACCACGTCAATTTTAATTATAGGCAGGAGAAGATTCACTTCTCCCACCTGGAGACAGGGGTTAGTATCCAGCCGAGACTTGTCAAAGTCAGGGCATAACGCACCTGCATGTTCGCAACTTTTACATTTCCAACAGGGGCGGAGACGACCACTTTTACCAGGGCACGCCTCGGCGTTATGGAACGGGCTAGTACAACGGGTACACAACTTAGCCAATTGGCATCGTTGTAACCGATCCCTTAGAGAGGGATACTTCTCGCAATAGTAAGCAATATGGCAGTCACTACTGCAAAGGAAACACTTATGTCGACTGGGTTTAGTTTTTACAAAAAAGTTCTCCAAAGTGGAGGGCTTCTTAACAGCACTAGCGGGCCTGAATCTAAAGGAACCAGACGAACGCGGTTTGGCGACGGGCTTTACCGTTTTAACCATCCTGGGTTTGACGATGTCCAACGTGCGCAACACCTCAGAATAATTATCAAAGATATCTCCCAGAGATGGGTAATTACCACCGACGGTATGAATCAGCTCCCGTCTCACAGAAATAGGAAGTTTTTCAAAAATAATGCTACTTAGCAACAGATTGCCGGGGGCCTCCTCCTCTAGAAAATCCATACCAAAGGAGTTTTTCAGCTCGTATATTTGAGCTTTCACCTTAGTTAGAAAGCTCTTCACCGAGTTAGTATCTGAATCCCCAAGAGGTTTAGCACTATGGAGATCTTTAAAAATAGAGTTTACAATAAACTTTTTATCTAAAAATTCTCTATCTAGGATCTCCATCGCTGCCTCAAAGTTGGCATCCGAGATGGAAAGATGTCCCACTATTCGGTGGGCATAGCCCCTGAGGTGATTTTTCAGAATAATCAACCTCGTGGACTCACTGGGTATATTTGACACGCAATTTTCGAACTCCTTCGAGAAGTTGAGATACGCCAATCTGTCGCGTTCCAAACTCATGGGGTCGAAAACAGGACAGACAAGTTTTGGTGTCACACTACAAAGGGACGCTTTAGGCTTCTCCCCTTCTCCATTATGTGGGGAGCCCTCATCCTTCCACATGCTCTCCAATTCGCTGAAACGTCGATCCACATGGATACGATATAACGTTTCGCTCCGACAGTTCTCAGACATCTCTTCGCGAGACTCACTCTCAATATAGGCACTTGTGATCTGCTCATTGAGCGAATCAATGGACGCAAAGAGTTCCTTAACCCTAACCTTCTGGGAAGAAACAAATTCCCGGTTCTCCCCCTCGCCACCCCCAAGAACATCAATAATAGTATCGACTTTAATTTTTACAATATCTCGCCTTTCTACAAGGAGATTAACAGTGGGGGTAGACGCCATTATGAACAAAATCCAATATGGCGATCAGGTGTGGGCTAACCTAAAATAGGCGCCAAACGTCTTCTCAATGGCGGGAAAATGACAACGTAAAATTATCTAAGTAAGATTCCTACAAAAAAAATGGAAAAAGGCTGTACTATAGTTAACCAAAGTCGTTCAAATGTAATTCTAACAATTCCACTTGTCAGTCAAAGCAAAATTCTCAAGGGAAAAATAATTACACAAAAATCATTCAATATCCAACATTCAACAGTTCACAAAAATGGCGACTTAGAATACGCGGGAAATTCACAAAAATGACTCCACGTGGCGAACAAAAATGGCGATCACTTTCAAAAATGCAATTTTCACATAAAATACATAAAAGAAAAAGAAAAAAAGCAGTCAGCTTGAAACAGTATTAAAACCTGAACATCTCGTATTTGACTACGTTTTAAGGAATGATAGGCTGCCGAATCCCGGGCAACACGTCTGTTACACGCAACTTGGCGCCAAAGGGAGAAAGGAGATTATAACTTGAAGTAAGTTCCTTCATTGACTTAGTACCAAAAAATAGCAATAGAAGAAACCCAATCCAAATTAGTAGCACATTTTCGAGTATTTTTTCCAACACGCGAAATATGAAACAAGAAGTAGAATGCTTTTAATAGAAAGAAATAGATATTATTCCAGTATATCGTTTCAATACGTTCATTGTAAAACGAAAATGGTACCCAAAAAAAAGCAGAATCGCTTTTAATAATAAAAAAGCAGAATGTCGGAATTTTCGTGTCGTTAACGAAAAACCGCTCTAAACGATGGTCATGTTATCTAGGACAATTATCATAAAAAAATTATAACAAGAGATAAGGAAAGCAGTAATACAAGATGTTCGTAAAAGTTAAAATATAGTTTTATTTACAAAAAAAGATAGCCTGGACTGCTTTTTTTTCCAAAGCTGGAATAAATAAATTATTCCTGGATAACATACAAAAAAATAAGAATCAAAAAAATACAACATCAGTATCTCTGAACATTAAGGTTAGATACAACAAAAATTGACACAATCAAAGTTAAGGAATAAATCCTTTTAAAACATGAACTTACTATAAAGTCCGTATTCTTACAAATCCATCAAAGGTCTCTTTTTTTTCTTTTCACCAAATTTACAATCAAAAGAAATAAAATTAACAAACCGTGCCGAAGTCCAACATAATTTCCATGATAAAATTAACTCTTTTTTTATTTTATCAAACGTCTGTCCGAAAGTTCTTTTTCTTCTTTTTTCAATATTTTCTTTTAGCAAATCCAACGCAACATGTATGGCACAAGAACAGTACACATTTCAAATAAACATAATACTCACTATTTTCCAGCGTTCGTCTTGAATGGTGAACACGCGCGTATGTGACTGATTCAACTGGCTCAGTTGAATATCTCAAATCGATCTGTGTGCAAAGACGACTAATCTCTATGATTCTTAATCTCTGATTAGAATCTTCTCGACAGCAAAGTATTTCACTTCTCGGGAGCCAATCTCTTCAACATAGGCAATTTCGTTCCCGGAGCTATCTCGTTCAACTTCATCTCCTTATTTCAAGTATCTGGCTTGAAACAACTTCCCAAGGACAATTCTTGACCGAGGGGAAAATATTACATAAACAACATGTAATTCATCCAAGAGATATCATATCTCTTAAATTTCCTCAAGCAGAAATTCTCTACAAATTTAACGTCCCCTCGTGGACGGAGAAACAGTTTTAACATGTGTCGAGCTCGGCGTCAACCTCTGTTCTTGAATTTAACGTCCCCACTTGGACGGAGAAACAGTTTTAACACGTCTTGTCATTCCGGTGTGCGACTCTGTTCTGATTAAATTTCGCGCCGATATATCCAGACACGACAAATTGCATCATTGCTAAAAATAGAAATCACGTGACACAACATGGCCTTCACAGCCTAACACCTACGCAATATCCATATGACCTTCGACCTGCACGTAGGCCCCCCCCTACCCTTCAACAAAGGGAAGTAACCGTTGACTTACTTAGAAAAACGTCTAGAAATTTCCACAGTATCTAACACATTTCGATTTTATTCTTGAATTTTGTAACCATTGATTTCAAATATTTTTCCATTATAAAGATTGGGGTAGGGGGGGATCTATTTCAGAAAAGACGACCATAAAGGTAGAAACGTGATTTTAGTATGGCGTTTGTCAAATGAATTCTACGAAATCGAACGGAACAAAACGAAAGGAGATTCGCCGTTCCGAATATCAGCCACGTACTAATTTTTTTTTTTTTTATTCATTTCAGCTTTTTTTTTTTCGAAGGGTCACTTAAAACTATGATTTCATTACGGATTATAATGAGATAACGTTTTTAAATGACACTTTTTTAACCTAAGAACGTATAATACAAGAAAGCATTTTTGATTGAAATTTTTCCGAGTGTTTTTATTATTTTTCTATATAAATTTATATACAAGCAACTTATTTGTTTGTGTAAAAATAAATACAATATTTATATAAAAACAAAAAAACGTCCGATTAAGTGTGACTTAATGCGATCTTCAACACGACTCTTTACCTCGTTGGCAGCGAAAAATGCACGAACTACAGACAATATAATCGTAGGTTCGATCCTGGTGTAAGTAAGCCAAGCTGATTATGGCTGGTAGCAAGGAACACGTGTTCATAGCTTACTTTTATGTACGTTGTTTTTGTTGTGTAGTAGTAGTAGTAGTAGTAATAATAATCATGATGATGATGATGATGTTGATGGTGATGGTGGTGGTGGTGGTGAAATCGAAATGTCAACGGTTGTGAATTTCCAGTGCTTCGTCGGATCATGACCCGAGCAAAGTTAACCTCCGTCGTTCGGGTCAGGGTGAGCCTTAAGGTTATCCCGGGTCCTAATCTGGAGAATTACCTGCATTTATTATTTGGCCATTTTCTTTAGTTCGTGTTAGGTATCTAACACATTTCGATTTTATTCTTGAATTTTGTAACCATTGATTTCAAATATGTTTCCATTATAAAGATTGGGGGAGGGGGGATCTATTTCAGAAAAGACGACCATAAAGGTAGAAGCGTGATTTTAGTATGGCGTTTGTCAAATGAATTCTACGAAATCGAACGGAACGAAACGAAAGGAGATTCGCCGTTCCGAATATCAGCCACGTACTAATTTTTTTTTTTTTATTCATTTCAGCTTTTTTTTTTTCGAAGGGTCACTTACAACTATGATTTCATTACGGATTATAATGAGATAACGTTTTTAAATGACACTTTTTTTAACCTAAGAACGTATAATACAAGAAAGCATTTTTGATTGAAATTTTTCCGAGTGTTTTTATTATTTTTCTATATAAATTTATATACAAGCAACTTATTTGTTTGTGTAAAAATAAATACAATATTTATATAAAAACAAAAAAACGTCCGATTAAGTGTGACTTAATGCGATCTTCAACACGACTCTTTACCTCGTTGGCAGCGAAAAATGCACGAACTACAGACAATATAATCGTAGGTTCGATCCTGGTGTAAGTAAGCCAAGCTGATTATGGCTGGTAGCAAGGAACACGTGTTCATAGCTTACTTTTATGTACGTTGTTTTTGTTGTGTAGTAGTAGTAGTAGTAGTAATAATAATCATGATGATGATGATGATGATGATGGTGATGGTGGTGGTGGTGGTGAAATCGAAACGTCAACGGTTGTGAATTTCCAGTGCTTCGTCGGATGATGACCCGAGCAAAGTTAACCTCCGTCGTTCGGGTCAGGGTGAGCCTTAAGGTTATCCCGGGTCCTAATCTGGAGAATTACCTGCATTTATTATTTGGCCATTTTCTTTAGTTCGTGTTAGGTATCTAACACATTTCGATTTTATTCTTGAATTTTGTAACCATTGATTTCAAATATGTTTCCATTATAAAGATTGGGGGAGGGGGGATCTATTTCAGAAAAGACGACCATAAAGGTAGAAGCGTGATTTTAGTATGGCGTTTGTCAAATGAATTCTACGAAATCGAACGGAACGAAACGAAAGGAGATTCGCCGTTCCGAATATCAGCCACGTACTAATTTTTTTTTTTTTTTATTCATTTCAGCTTTTTTTTTTTCGAAGGGTCACTTAAAACTATGATTTCATTACGGATTATAATGAGATAACGTTTTTAAATGACACTTTTTTAACCTAAGAACGTATAATACAAGAAAGCATTTTTGATTGAAATTTTTCCGAGTGTTTTTATTATTTTTCTATATAAATTTATATACAAGCAACTTATTTGTTTGTGTAAAAATAAATACAATATTTATATAAAAACAAAAAAACGTCCGATTAAGTGTGACTTAATGCGATCTTCAACACGACTCTTTACCTCGTTGGCAGCGAAAAATGCACGAACTACAGACAATATAATCGTAGGTTCGATCCTGGTGTAAGTAAGCCAAGCTGATTATGGCTGGTAGCAAGGAACACGTGTTCATAGCTTACTTTTATGTACGTTGTTTTTGTTGTGTAGTAGTAGTAGTAGTAGTAGTAGTAGTAGTAGTAATAATAATAATAATAATAATAATAATAATAATAATAATAATAATAATAATGATAATGATGATGATGATGATGAGGATGATGGTGGTGATGGTGAAATCGAAACGTCAACGGTTGTGAATTTCCAGTGCTTCGTCGGATTATGACAGGAGCAAAGTTAACCTCCGTCGTTCGGGTCAGGGTGAGCCTTAAGGTTATCCCGGGTCCTAATCTGGAGAATTACCTGCATTTATTATTTGGCCATTTTCTTTAGTTCGTGTTAGGTATCTAACACATTTCGATTTTATTCTTGAATTTTGTAACCATTGATTTCAAATATGTTTCCATTATAAAGATTGGGGGAGGGGGGATCTATTTCAGAAAAGACGACCATAAAGGTAGAAGCGTGATTTTAGTATGGCGTTTGTCAAATGAATTCTACGAAATCGAACGGAACGAAACGAAAGGAGATTCGCCGTTCCGAATATCAGCCACGTACTAATTTTTTTTTTTTTTATTCATTTCAGCTTTTTTTTTTTCGAAGGGTCACTTAAAACTATGATTTCATTACGGATTATAATGAGATAACGTTTTTAAATGACACTTTTTTAACCTAAGAACGTATAATACAAGAAAGCATTTTTGATTGAAATTTTTCCGAGTGTTTTTATTATTTTTCTATATAAATTTATATACAAGCAACTTATTTGTTTGTGTAAAAATAAATACAATATTTATATAAAAACAAAAAAACGTCCGATTAAGTGTGACTTAATGCGATCTTCAACACGACTCTTTACCTCGTTGGCAGCGAAAAATGCACGAACTACAGACAATATAATCGTAGGTTCGATCCTGGTGTAAGTAAGCCAAGCTGATTATGGCTGGTAGCAAGGAACACGTGTTCATAGCTTACTTTTATGTACGTTGTTTTTGTTGTGTAGTAGTAGTAGTAGTAGTAATAATAATCATGATGATGATGATGATGATGATGATGATGATGATCGTGGTGGTGGTGGTATTAGTGATGGTGAAATCGAAACGTCAACGGTTGTGAATTTCCAGTGCTTCGTCGGATTATGACCCGAGCAAAGTTAACCTCCGTCGTTCGGGTCAGGGTGAGCCTTAAGGTTATCCCGGGTCCTAATCTGGAGAATTACCTGCATTTATTATTTGGCCATTTTCTTTAGTTCGTGTTAGGTATTGTCGGAATTTTCGTGTCGTTAACGAAAAAGTGCTCTAAACGATGGTCATGTTATCTAGGACAATTATCATAAAAAAATTATAACAAGAGATAAGGAAAGCAGTAATACAAGATGTTCGTAAAAGTTAAAATATAGTTTTATTTACAAAAAAAGATAGCCTGGACTGCTTTTTTTTCCAAAGCTGGAATAAATAAATTATTCCTGGATAACATACAAAAAAATAAGAATAAAAAAAATACAACATCAGTATCTCTGAACATTAAGGTTAGATACAACAAAAATTGACACAATCAAAGTTAAGGAATAAATCCTTTTAAAACATGAACTTACTATAAAGTCCGTATTCTTACAAATCCATCAAAGGTCTCTTTTTTTTCTTTTCACCAAATTTACAATCAAAAGAAATAAAATTAACAAACCGTGCCGAAGTCCAACATTAATTTCCATGATAAAATTAACTCTTTTTTTATTTTATCAAACGTCTGTCCGAAAGTTCTTTTTCTTCTTCTTTTTTCAATATTTTCTTTTAGCAAATCCAACGCAACATGTATGGCACAAGAACAGTACACATTTCAAATAAACATAATACTCACTATTTTCCAGCGTTCGTCTTGAATGGTGAACACGCGCGTATGTGACTGATTCAACTGGCTCAGTTGAATATCTCAAATCGATCTGTGTGCAAAGACGACTAATCTCTATGATTCTTAATCTCTGATTAGAATCTTCTCGACAGCAAAGTATTTCACTTCTCGGGAGCCAATCTCTTCAACATAGGCAATTTCGTTCCCGGAGCTATCTCGTTCAACTTCATCTCCTTATTTCAAGTATCTGGCTTGAAACAACTTCCCAAGGACAATTCTTGACCGAGGGGAAAATATTACATAAACAACATGTAATTCATCCAAGAGATATCATATCTCTTAAATTTCCTCAAGCAGAAATTCTCTACAAATTTAACGTCCCCTCGTGGACGGAGAAACAGTTTTAACATGTGTCGAGCTCGGCGTCAACCTCTGTTCTTGAATTTAACGTCCCCACTTGGACGGAGAAACAGTTTTAACACGTCTTGTCATTCCGGTGTGCGACTCTGTTCTGATTAAATTTCGCGCCGATATATCCAGACACGACAAATTGCATCATTGCTAAAAATAGAAATCACGTGACACAACATGGCCTTCACAGCCTAACACCTACGCAATATCCATATGACCTTCGACCTGCACGTAGGCCCCCCTACCCTTCAACAAAGGGAAGTAACCGTTGACTTACTTAGAAAAACGTCTAGAAATTTCCACACTCTCCCGACAAAGAAAAAAAATGTACAATGTTTATACAAGTCTCATGTACACATCAATACCACAAATAATCATTATCCTGTTCACTCACCTTCTTGCGAGTTCGAATGGGTCTAGAATTGGAAGTCGAGGAATGATCTCCTCCAGCAACATCCGGCTGGACCACATCAGGAATCTCGGAACCACAAGGCTCTTCGGGAACCTCCGAGGCCAGATGGGAATGAGTAACCGACAACTCCATCGGAAAAAGGTGTCTCAAAGAATGTTCCTGAGAGGAACCATCTGCCTTCTTAATCAGGGCAGATCTAATATGAGAATCATCACCTGGAGTCAAACCTATCACTCTACCCAAGGACCAATATGGGCGAGCTTTGGCTGGGTTCTTAACAAGAACCACATCGCCTATCGCGATGACATCACCAAAATCAGATTGGTACAGATCACCACTCAGTTCTCTCAAGCTGAGCAGGTATTCTTCGTACCATAAAACCTTAAATTTCTTTAAGAGAAGATCCCTCTGTTTCAGCTTCTCCAAAAGGTCACTCCTAGAAGGAGGAGAATTCTCAAGAAAACATTCTTCAGAATTTATAAAAACAGTACTATTACAATACGGGCGAATAAACGCGTTTGGAGATATAATATCCAAACCATCATCTCCAGAACATCTATAAGTTAGAGGACGTGAGTTAATGGCATTCTGTATATCAGACAACACAGAAAGAAGTTCAAAATAACCCAACTTCTGCCGACTCACTAACTTATAAAGACAAACCTTCACCGTCTTAACAAGACGCTCCCAAACACTGCCGAACCAAGCAGAATATAAAGGTATCGTCTGGTGCTTGATGTCAAAGGTACTAAACTTCTCTTCGAACTCGTCAGACACCAGCACTTGCTTAATCAAACCGCATCCAGCAACGAATGATTTAGCATTGTCTGAGTATATATGGGAAGGCACCCCATAAATATTAAAAAATCTCACCAATGATAATATCACTGAGTGGGTAGACATGTCACCTACTAACTCCAAATGAACCGCCCTCACATTGAAGCACGTAAAAAGTAATATATACATTTTTTGCGGTCCCCTTTCATCTTCAACCCACAAGTGACCAGTAAAGTCTATCCCGGTATGGTTGAAGGGCTTCACAAAATTAACTCTGTGCTTAGGTAAATTGGTTACCTTGGGGTATTTGAAAGATACGGCATTGTATCTTTTACACAGAGCACAGGCAGAGATAACCGACTTCACTGCCTGCCTGGATTTATGTATCCAGAAACCTGACAAACGGAGTTTGCTGAGGGTAGCTGCAATACCCAAATGCTTACATTTGAGATGACAGTCCATAACAATCAAATCAGTTATATGACTGCCTCGAGGTAACAAAATCGGATGTAAAATTTCCGGAGGGTAAAGGCTGGCTTTACCAATCCTTCCCCCAGACCTTATCAAGCTTTTACCATCCAGGTAAAGATCCAACTTCGCCACCAACGGAGGAATCTCACGGTTGGAGGGGTTCAACAAAAAGGACTTTTCCCTGGGAAGAAGCAAGGATTGCTCCAACTTAAACAAATAAATTTTGGCCACTTGGCCTGGTTCCTATTAATTTAGCAGCCCCATACTGGAAAATGTAAGCCGCAAAGCCAAAGGCTTGTTGTGAAGCATCACAAAAGATTATTAACGTGGCAGGCGCAGAGGAATCAACAGCACATCTGGGGATCCTCACACTATGCAGATTCATCAACTCAGGAAACAACTTGTTCCAAGTGAGCTGCAAACTCTCCGGTATCTTCTGATCCCATGACACCTGAGTTTTCCATATCTCACTGAGTATTACCCTTCCCTTGATAGTCACAGGCAAAACAAGCCCCAAAGGGTCGAATATGGAAGAGTTCTGCGATAGGATGCCCCTTTTTGTATCAGCCGGCACATCCAAGGAACCGACCGCCACATGCAAATTATCCTGCACAGGATCATACTCATAACCCAACACCCTCTCCAGAGGAGAATCATGGGTGACAAAACTTTTGTCAGCTCTCATTCGAGTGGTCAAAACATCACTATTGGAATTACAGGACCTTAATGAAAAATTACCATCCTGCATGATACTCATTGCACTCATGTATAGGTCCAACAAAGTTTTCTGTGAATTGTGAGTTTTTATAAGATTATCCACATAAAAATTTTCCATAAGCATATCCCTACATAAACTATGAGGGTATTTTTCAACATGATGTCTAATGACGAAGTTGAGAATAAATGGGCTGGCCACAAACCCAAAAATCAAGGTTTTGTAACGATAACATACCAGTTTGTCATTCAATTTCACAAAAAAGCAAAACCGATTCTTATCTCTTTCGGTTTCCAACCGAATCATGAGAAAGGCCTTACGGACGTCAGCCAACAGGACATAACGGTCCATACGAAACTTCAACAATAACTCTAGCATATCCGTGAAAAGGTTAATTCCCGGATAGACACAATCATTTAGAGAGGGATGTCCACCTGTTCGCAACGAACAGTTGAACACCGGCCTTATCTTTGTGGTACTCTGACCATTAGCCTTAATAACCGGACGGTGAGGAATCCAAGTATAATGAGTGAAATCCTCTGGATTCACTTCCACTCTCTCAATAATATCCCCCCTCTCCTGCTCTAAGAAAACCTGGCAGTAGTCCTCATATAGACCCTGCCTCGTCAAACGAGTGACAACCTTATCAAGCACATTCAACGACACTTGATGGTTAGAAGGAACAGAAGGCAACTTTCCCTCGTCCCATGGCAAACTAACATAGTAGCAACTGTCTCGGTACGAGATCGAACTGCGAAAGGCATCAATTTTATTCTTGTCATAATCACTTACAGAGTTCTCAGTAACTCCTAGTGTTTCCAAACTAAAGAGCTTGTCCACGGCTCTTTCCACAGAAGAATCAACAAAACTATCGAAAGGGTCGAAATATTGAGACTTCGGCTCAAGCACAAAATAAACATGTGTCATAAGACACCGTGAGTGTTCGGACACAACTTGGCTGTAATTCGCGCCAACAACGGAGGCATCCGTTTTCTTCATAACAGGACTCACAAAATTGGACATATCTCCAAAAGGCACAATTCCTTGAGGAAACTCAAAAACAGACCCATTCATGAAGGGAGACAACTTCATGGGTCCCAAATACATCAATAGGTCAACACCTACCAAACCATGTACAGTAATACAATCATTTTCAACATTTGAAAAGTCAGCAGCCAATTTCTCCCCACCCGCAATAATACTCTCAATAGCAGTAGACAGACCCCTGACGTGAAACTGAAGGTCCAAGCCTTCGTCCACCAAAAAGGGTATAACACACTCAGAGTTCGGCACTTTGACCCGCAACTCGAGTTCATTTAGGCTCCTTCTGGCCGTTCCGAGAAAAGTCTAAATAAAGAAGTCCCTTCTCCTTACAGGCATAGAACGGCAATTCAATAGGTCCAGAACTACATCAGACAAATAGGAGCGCTGGCTTCCTGAATCCAACAGACAACTGAAAGATTCCACAACTCCATTATTGACCACGTCAATTTTAATTATAGGCAGGAGAAGATTCACTTCTCCCACCTGGAGACAGGGGTTAGTATCCAGCCGAGACTTGTCAAAGTCAGGGCATAACGCACCTGCATGTTCGCAACTTTTACATTTCCAACAGGGGCGGAGACGACCACTTTTACCAGGGCACGCCTCGGCGTTATGGAACGGGCTAGTACAACGGGTACACAACTTAGCCAATTGGCATCGTTGTAACCGATCCCTTAGAGAGGGATACTTCTCGCAATAGTAAGCAATATGGCAGTCACTACTGCAAAGGAAACACTTATGTCGACTGGGTTTAGTTTTTACAAAAAAGTTCTCCAAAGTGGAGGGCTTCTTAACAGCACTAGCGGGCCTGAATCTAAAGGAACCAGACGAACGCGGTTTGGCGACGGGCTTTACCGTTTTAACCATCCTGGGTTTGACGATGTCCAACGTGCGCAACACCTCAGAATAATTATCAAAGATATCTCCCAGAGATGGGTAATTACCACCGACGGTATGAATCAGCTCCCGTCTCACAGAAATAGGAAGTTTTTCAAAAATAATGCTACTTAGCAACAGATTGCCGGGGGCCTCCTCCTCTAGAAAATCCATACCAAAGGAGTTTTTCAGCTCGTATATTTGAGCTTTCACCTTAGTTAGAAAGCTCTTCACCGAGTTAGTATCTGAATCCCCAAGAGGTTTAGCACTATGGAGATCTTTAAAAATAGAGTTTACAATAAACTTTTTATCTAAAAATTCTCTATCTAGGATCTCCATCGCTGCCTCAAAGTTGGCATCCGAGATGGAAAGATGTCCCACTATTCGGTGGGCATAGCCCCTGAGGTGATTTTTCAGAATAATCAACCTCGTGGACTCACTGGGTATATTTGACACGCAATTTTCGAACTCCTTCGAGAAGTTGAGATACGCCAATCTGTCGCGTTCCAAACTCATGGGGTCGAAAACAGGACAGACAAGTTTTGGTGTCACACTACAAAGGGACGCTTTAGGCTTCTCCCCTTCTCCATTATGTGGGGAGCCCTCATCCTTCCACATGCTCTCCAATTCGCTGAAACGTCGATCCACATGGATACGATATAACGTTTCGCTCCGACAGTTCTCAGACATCTCTTCGCGAGACTCACTCTCAATATAGGCACTTGTGATCTGCTCATTGAGCGAATCAATGGACGCAAAGAGTTCCTTAACCCTAACCTTCTGGGAAGAAACAAATTCCCGGTTCTCCCCCTCGCCACCCCCAAGAACATCAATAATAGTATCGACTTTAATTTTTACAATATCTCGCCTTTCTACAAGGAGATTAACAGTGGGGGTAGACGCCATTATGAACAAAATCCAATATGGCGATCAGGTGTGGGCTAACCTAAAATAGGCGCCAAACGTCTTCTCAATGGCGGGAAAATGACAACGTAAAATTATCTAAGTAAGATTCCTACAAAAAAATGGAAAAAGGCTGTACTATAGTTAACCAAAGTCGTTCAAATGTAATTCTAACAATTCCACTTGTCAGTCAAAGCAAAATTCTCAAGGGAAAAATAATTACACAAAAATCATTCAATATCCAACATTCAACAGTTCACAAAAATGGCGACTTAGAATACGCGGGAAATTCACAAAAATGACTCCACGTGGCGAACAAAAATGGCGATCACTTTCAAAAATGCAATTTTCACATAAAATACATAAAAGAAAAAGAAAAAAAGCAGTCAGCTTGAAACAGTATTAAAACATGAACATCTCGTATTTGACTACGTTTTAAGGAATGATAGGCTGCCGAATCCCGGGCAACACGTCTGTTACACGCAACTTGGCGCCAAAGGGAGAAAGGAGATTATAACTTGAAGTAAGTTCCTTCATTGACTTAGTACCAAAAAATAGCAATAGAAGAAACCCAATCCAAATTAGTAGCACATTTTCGAGTATTTTTTCCAACACGCGAAATATGAAACAAGAAGTAGAATGCTTTTAATAGAAAGAAATAGATATTATTCCAGTATATCGTTTCAATACGTTCATTGTAAAACGAAAATGGTACCCAAAAAAAAGCAGAATCGCTTTTAATAATAAAAAAAGCAGAATGTCGGAATTTTCGTGTCGTTAACGAAAAACCACTCTAAACGATGGTCATGTTATCTAGGACAATTATCATAAAAAAATTATAACAAGAGATAAGGAAAGCAGTAATACAAAATGTTCGTAAAAGTTAAAATATAGTTTTATTTACAAAAAAAGATAGCCTGGACTGCTTTTTTTTCCAAAGCTGGAATAAATAAATTATTCCTGGATAACATACAAAAAAATAAGAATCAAAAAAATACAACATCAGTATCTCTGAACATTAAGGTTAGATACAACAAAAATTGACACAATCAAAGTTAAGGAATAAATCCTTTTAAAACATGAACTTACTATAAAGTCCGTATTCTTACAAATCAATCAAAGGTCTCTTTTTTTTCTTTTCACCAAATTTACAATCAAAAAAAATAAAATTAACAAACCGTGCCGAAGTCCAACATAATTTCCATGATAAAATTAACTCTTTTTTTATTTTATCAAACGTCTGTCCGAAAGTTCTTTTTCTTCTTCTTTTTTCAATATTTTCTTTTAGCAAATCCAACGCAACATGTATGGCACAAGAACAGTACACATTTCAAATAAACATAATACTCACTATTTTCCAGCGTTCGTCTTGAATGGTGAACACGCGCGTATGTGACTGATTCAACTGGCTCAGTTGAATATCTCAAATCGATCTGTGTGCAAAGACGACTAATCTCTATGATTCTTAATCTCTGATTAGAATCTTCTCGACAGCAAAGTATTTCACTTCTCGGGAGCCAATCTCTTCAACATAGGCAATTTCGTTCCCGGAGCTATCTCGTTCAACTTCATCTCCTTATTTCAAGTATCTGGCTTGAAACAACTTCCCAAGGACAATTCTTGACCGAGGGGAAAATATTACATAAACAACATGTAATTCATCCAAGAGATATCATATCTCTTAAATTTCCTCAAGCAGAAATTCTCTACAAATTTAACGTCCCCTCGTGGACGGAGAAACAGTTTTAACATGTGTCGAGCTCGGCGTCAACCTCTGTTCTTGAATTTAACGTCCCCACTTGGACGGAGAAACAGTTTTAACACGTCTTGTCATTCCGGTGTGCGACTCTGTTCTGATTAAATTTCGCGCCGATATATCCAGACACGACAAATTGCATCATTGCTAAAAATAGAAATCACGTGACACAACATGGCCTTCACAGCCTAACACCTACGCAATATCCATATGACCTTCGACCTGCACGTAGGCCCCCCTACCCTTCAACAAAGGGAAGTAACCGTTGACTTACTTAGAAAAACGTCTAGAAATTTCCAAAGTATCTAACACATTTCGATTTTATTCTTGAATTTTGTAACCATTCATTTCAAATATTTTTCCATTATAAAGATTGGGGGAGGGGGGGGATCTATTTCAGAAAAGACGACCATAAAGGTAGAAACGTGATTTTAGTATGGCGTTTGTCAAATGAATTCTACGAAATCGAACGGAACGAAACGAAAGGAGATTCGCCGTTCCGAATATCAGCCACGTACTAATTTTTTTTTTTTTATTCATTTCAGCTTTTTTTTTTCGAAGGGTCACTTAAAACTATGATTTCATTACGGATTATAATGAGATAACGTTTTTAAATGACACTTTTTTAACCTAAGAACGTATAATACAAGAAAGCATTTTTGATTGAAATTTTTCCGAGTGTTTTTATTATTTTTCTATATAAATTTATATACAAGCAACTTATTTGTTTGTGTAAAAATAAATACAATATTTATATAAAAACAAAAAAACGTCCGATTAAGTGTGACTTAATGCGATCTTCAACACGACTCTTTACCTCGTTGGCAGCGAAAAATGCACGAACTACAGACAATATAATCGTAGGTTCGATCCTGGTGTAAGTAAGCCAAGCTGATTATGGCTGGTAGCAAGGAACACGTGTTCATAGCTTACTTTTATTTACGTTGTTTTTGTTGTGTAGAAGTAGTAGTAGTAGTAATAATAATGATGATGATGATGATGATGATGATGATGATGATGGTGGTGGTGGTGAAATGGAAACGTCAACGGTTGTGAATTTCCAGTGCTTCGTCGGATTATGACAGGAGCAAAGTTAACCTCCGTCGTTCGGGTCAGGGTGAGCCTTAAGGTTATCCCGGGTCCTAATCTGGAGAATTACCTGCATTTATTATTTGGCCATTTTCTTTAGTTCGTGTTAGGTATCTAACACATTTCGATTTTATTCTTGAATTTTGTAACCATTCATTTCAAATATTTTTCCATTATAAAGATTGGGGGAGGGGGGGATCTATTTCAGAAAAGACGACCATAAAGGTAGAAGCGTGATTTTAGTATGGCGTTTGTCAAATGAATTCTACGAAATCGAACGGAACGAAACGAAAGGAGATTCGCCGTTCCGAATATCAGCCACGTACTAATTTTTTTTTTTTTTATTCATTTCAGCTTTTTTTTTTTCGAAGGGTCACTTAAAACTATGATTTCATTACGGATTATAATGAGATAACGTTTTTAAATGACACTTTTTTAACCTAAGAACGTATAATACAAGAAAGCATTTTTGATTGAAATTTTTCCGAGTGTTTTTATTATTTTTCTATATAAATTTATATACAAGCAACTTATTTGTTTGTGTAAAAATAAATACAATATTTATATAAAAACAAAAAAACGTCCGATTAAGTGTGACTTAATGCGATCTTCAACACGACTCTTTACCTCGTTGGCAGCGAAAAATGCACGAACTACAGACAATATAATCGTAGGTTCGATCCTGGTGTAAGTAAGCCAAGCTGATTATGGCTGGTAGCAAGGAACACGTGTTCATAGCTTACTTTTATGTACGTTGTTTTTGTTGTGTAGTAGTAGTAGTAGTAGTAATAATAATAATAATAATAATAATAATAATAATAATAATAATGATAATGATAATGATGATGATGATGATGATGAGGATGATGGTGGTGGTGGTTAAATGGAAACGTCAACGGTTGTGAATTTCCAGTGCTTCGTCGGATTATGACAGGAGCAAAGTTAACCTCCGTCGTTCGGGTCAGGGTGAGCCTTAAGGTTATCCCGGGTCCTAATCTGGAGAATTACCTGCATTTATTATTTGGCCATTTTCTTTAGTTCGTGTTAGGTATCTAACACATTTCGATTTTATTCTTGAATTTTGTAACCATTGATTTCAAATATTTTTCCATTATAAAGATTGTTTTTGTTGTGTAGTAGTAGTAGTAATAATAATAATCATGATGATGATGATGATGATGATGATGATGATGATGATGATAATGATGATTATTACGATGATGATGATGATGGTGGTGGTGGTGAAATGGAAACGTCAACGGTTGTGAATTTCCAGTGCTTCGTCGGATTATGACAGGAGCAAAGTTTACCTCCGTCGTTCGGGTCAGGGTGAGCCTTAAGGTTATCCCGGGTCCTAATCTGGAGAATTACCTGCATTTATTATTTGGCCATTTTCTTTAGTTCGTGTTAGGTATCTAACACATTTCGATTTTATTCTTGAATTTTGTAACCATTGATTTCAAATATTTTTCCATTATAAAGATTGGGGGAGGGGGGGGGGATCTATTTCAGAAAAGACGACCATAAAGGTAGAAGCGTGATTTTAGTATGGCGTTTGTCAAATGAATTCTACGAAATCGAACGGAACGAAACGAAAGGAGATTCGCCGTTCCGAATATCAGCCACGTACTAATTTTTTTTTTTTTATTCATTTCAGCTTTTTTTTTTTTCGAAGGGTCACTTAAAACTATGATTTCATTACGGATTATAATGAGATAACGTTTTTAAATGACACTTTTTTAACCTAAGAACGTATAATACAAGAAAGCATTTTTGATTGAAATTTTTCCGAGTGTTTTTATTATTTTTCTATATAAATTTATATACAAGCAACTTATTTGTTTGTGTAAAAATAAATACAATATTTATATAAAAACAAAAAAACGTCCGATTAAGTGTGACTTAATGCGATCTTCAACACGACTCTTTACCTCGTTGGCAGCGAAAAATGCACGAACTACAGACAATATAATCGTAGGTTCGATCCTGGTGTAAGTAAGCCAAGCTGATTATGGCTGGTAGCAAGGAACACGTGTTCATAGCTTACTTTTATGTACGTTGTTTTTAGTGTGTAGTAGTAGTAGTAGTAGTAGTAGTAGTAGTAGTAATAATAATAATAATAATAATAATAATAATAATAATGATGATGATAATGATGATGATGAGGATGATGGTGATGGTGGTGGTGGTAGTGGTGGTGATGGTGAAATCGAAACGTCAACGGTTGTGAATTTCCAGTGCTTCGTCGGATTATGACCCGAGCAAAGTTAACCTCCGTCGTTCGGGTCAGGGGGAGCCTTAAGGTTATCCCGGGTCCTAATCTGGAGAATTACCTGCATTTATTATTTGGCCATTTTCTTTAGTTCGTGTTAGGTATCTAACACATTTCGATTTTATTCTTGAATTTTGTAACCATTGATTTCAAATATGTTTCCATTATAAAGATTGGGGGAGGGGGGATCTATTTCAGAAAAGACGACCATAAAGGTAGAAGCGTGATTTTAGTATGGCGTTTGTCAAATGAATTCTACGAAATCGAACGGAACGAAACGAAAGGAGATTCGCCGTTCCGAATATCCGCCACGTACTAATTTTTTTTTTTTTTATTCATTTCAGCTTTTTTTTTTCGAAGGGTCACTTAAAACTATGATTTCATTACGGATTATAATGAGATAACGTTTTTAAATGACACTTTTATAACCTAAGAACGTATAATACAAGAAAGCATTTTTGATTGAAATTTTTCCGAGTGTTTTTATTATTTTTCTATATAAATTTATATACAAGCAACTTATTTGTTTGTGTAAAAATAAATACAATATTTATATAAAAACAAAAAAACGTCCGATTAAGTGTGACTTAATGCGATCTTCAACACGACTCTTTACCTCGTGGGCAGCGAAAAATGCACGAACTACAGACAATATAATCGTAGGTTCGATCCTGGTGTAAGTAAGCCAAGCTGATTATGGTTGGTAGCAAGGAACACGTGTTCATAGCTTACTTTTATGTACGTTGTTTTTGTTGTGTAGTAGTAGTAGTAGTAATAATAATAATAATGATGATGATGATGATGATGATGATGATGGTGGTGGTGGTGGATAAATGGAAACGTCAACGGTTGTGAATTTCCAGTGCTTCGTCGGATTATGACCGGAGCAAAGTTAACCTCCGTCGTTCGGGTCACGGTTAGCCTTAAGGTTATCCCCGGTCCTAATCTGGAGAATTACCTGCATTTATTATTTGGCCATTTTCTTTAGTTCGTGTTAGGTATCTAACACATTTCGATTTTATTCTTGAATTTTGTAACCATTGATTTCAAATATGTTTCCATTATAAAGATTGGGGGAGGGGGGATCTATTTCAGAAAAGACGACCATAAAGGTAGAAGCGTGATTTTAGTATGGCGTTTGTCAAATGAATTCTACGAAATCGAACGGAACGAAACGAAAGGAGATTCGCCGTTCCGAATATCAGCCACGTACTAATTTTTTTTTTTTTTATTCATTTCAGCTTTTTTTTTTCGAAGGGTCACTTAAAACTATGATTTCATTACGGATTATAATGAGATAACGTTTTTAAATGACACTTTTTTAACCTAAGAACGTATAATACAAGAAAGCATTTTTGATTGAAATTTTTCCGAGTGTTTTTATTATTTTTCTATATAAATTTATATACAAGCAACTTATTTGTTTGTGTAAAAATAAATACAATATTTATATAAAAACAAAAAAACGTCCGATTAAGTGTGACTTAATGCGATCTTCAACACGACTCTTTACCTCGTTGGCAGCGAAAAATGCACGAACTACAGACAATATAATCGTAGGTTCGATCCTGGTGTAAGTAAGCCAAGCTGATTATGGCTGGTAGCAAGGAACACGTGTTCATAGCTTACTTTTATGTACGTTGTTTTTGTTGTGTAGTAGTAGTAGTAGTAGTAGTAATAATAATCATGATGATAATGATGATGATGGTGGTGGTGGTGGTGGTGAAATGGAAACGTCAACGGTTGTGAATTTCCAGTGCTTCGTCGGATTATGACCCGAGCAAAGTTAACCTCCGTCGTTCGGGTCAGGGTGAGCCTTAAGGTTATCCCCGGTCCTAATCTGGAGAATTACCTGCATTTATTATTTGGCCATTTTCTTTAGTTCGTGTTAGGTATCTAACACATTTCGATTTTATTCTTGAATTTTGTAACCATTGATTTCAAATATGTTTCCATTATAAAGATTGGGGGAGGGGGGATCTATTTCAGAAAAGACGACCATAAAGGTAGAAGCGTGATTTTAGTATGGCGTTTGTCAAATGAATTCTACGAAATCGAACGGAACGAAACGAAAGGAGATTCGCCGTTCCGAATATCAGCCACGTACTAATTTTTTTTTTTTTATTCATTTCAGCTTTTTTTTTTCGAAGGGTCACTTAAAACTATGATTTCATTACGGATTATAATGAGATAACGTTTTTAAATGACACTTTTTTAACCTAAGAACGTATAATACAAGAAAGCATTTTTGATTGAAATTTTTCCGAGTGTTTTTATTAGTTTTCTATATAAATTTATATACAAGCAACTTATTTGTTTGTGTAAAAATAAATACAATATTTATATAAAAACAAAAAAACGTCCGATTAAGTGTGACTTAATGCGATCTTCAACACGACTCTTTACCTCGTTGGCAGCGAAAAATGCACGAACTACAGACAATATAATCGTAGGTTCGATCCTGGTGTAAGTAAGCCAAGCTGATTATGGCTGGTAGCAAGGAACACGTGTTCATAGCTTACTTTTATGTACGTTGTTTTTGTTGTGTAGTAGTAGTAGTAGTAATAATAATAATAATGATGATGATGATGATGATGATGATGATGATGATGATGATGGTGGTGGTCGTGGTGGTGATGGTGAAATCGAAACGTCAACGGTTGTGAATTTCCAGTGCTTCGTCGGATTATGACCCGAGCAAAGTTAACCTCCGTCGTTCGGGTCAGGGTTAGCCTTAAGGTTATCCCGGGTCCTAATCTGGAGAATTACCTGCATTTATTATTTGGCCATTTTCTTTAGTTCGTGTTAGGTATCTAACACATTTCGATTTTATTCTTAAATTTTGTAACCATTGATTTAAAATATTTTTCCATTATAAAGATTGGGGGAGGGGGGGATCTATTTCAGAAAAGACGACCATAAAGGTAGAAGCGTGATTTTAGTATGGCGTTTGTCAAATGAATTCTACGAAATCGAACGGAACGAAACGAAAGGAGATTCGCCGTTCCGAATATCAGCCACGTACTAATTTTTTTTTTTTTTATTCATTTCAGCTTTTTTTTTTTCGAAGGGTCACTTAAAACTATGATTTCATTACGGATTATAATGAGATAACGTTTTTAAATGAACCTTTTTTAACCTAAGAACGTATAATACAAGAAAGCATTTTTGATTGAAATTTTTCCGAGTGTTTTTATTATTTTTCTATATAAATTTATATACAAGCAACTTATTTGTTTGTGTAAAAATAAATACAATATTTATATAAAAACAAAAAAACATCCGATTAAGTGTGACTTAATGCGATCTTCAACACGACTCTTTACCTCGTTGGCAGCGAAAAATGCACGAACTACAGACAATATAATCGTAGGTTCGATCCTGGTGTAAGTAAGCCAAGCTGATTATGGCTGGTAGCAAGGAACACGTGTTCATAGCTTACTTTTATGTACGTTGTTTTTGTTGTGTAGTAGTAGTAGTAGTAATAATAATAATAATGATGATGATGATGATGATGATGATGATGATGATGATGATGATGATGATGATAATGATGATGATGATGATGGTGGTGGTGGTGAAATGGAACCATCAACGGTTGTGAATTTCCAGTGCTTCGTCGGATTATGACCCGAGCAAAGTTAACCTCCGTCGTTCGGGTCAGGGTGAGCCTTAAGGTTATCCCGGGTCCTAATCTGGAGAATTACCTGCATTTATTATTTGGCCATTTTCTTTAGTTCGTGTTAGGTATCTAACACATTTCGATTTTATTCTTGAATTTTGTAACCATTGATTTCAAATATTTTTCCATTATAAAGATTGGGGGAGGGGGGGATCTGTTTCAGAAAAGACGACCATAAAGTTAGGAGCGTGATTTTAGTATGGCGTTTGTCAAATGAATTCTACGAAATCGAACGGAACGAAACGAAAGGAGATTCGCCATTCCGAATATCAGCCACGTACTAATTTTTTTTTTTTTATTCATTTCAGCTTTTTTTTTTTCGAAGGGTCACTTAAAATTATGATTTCATTACGGATTATAATGAGATAACGTTTTTAAATGACACTTTTTTAACCTAAGAACGTATAATACAAGAAAGCATTTTTGATTGAAATTTTTCCGAGTGTTTTTATTATTTTTCTATATAAATTTATATACAAGCAACTTATTTGTTTGTGTAAAAATAAATACAATATTTATATAAAAACAAAAAAACATCCGATTAAGTGTGACTTAATGCGATCTTCAACACGACTCTTTACCTCGTTGGCAGCGAAAAATGCACGAACTACAGACAATATAATCGTAGGTTCGATCCTGGTGTAAGTAAGCCAAGCTGATTATGGCTGGTAGCAAGGAACACGTGTTCATAGCTTACTTTTATGTACGTTGTTTTTGTTGTGTAGTAGTAGTAGTTGTAGTAGTAATAATAATCATGATGATGATGATGATGATGATGATGATGATGATGGTGGTGGTGAAATCGAAACGTCAACGGTTGTGAATTTCCAGTGCTTCGTCGGATTATGACAGGAGCAAAGTTAACCTCCGTCGTTCGGGTCAGGGTGAGCCTTAAGGTTATCCCGGGTCCTAATCTGGAGAATTACCTGCATTTATTATTTGGCCATTTTCTTTAGTTCGTGTTAGGTATCTAACACATTTCGATTTTATTCTTGAATTTTGTAACCATTGATTTCAAATATGTTTCCATTATAAAGATTAGGGGAGGGGGGATCTATTTCAGAAAAGACGAGCATAAAGGTAGAAGCGTGATTTTAGTATGGCGTTTGTCAAATGAATTCTACGAAATCGAACGGAACGAAACGAAAGGAGATTCGCCGTTCCGAATATCAGCCACGTACTAATTTTTTTTTTTTTTATTCATTTCAGCTTTTTTTTTTTCGAAGGGTCACTTAAAACTTTGATTTCATTACGGATTATAATGAGATAACGTTTTTAAATGACACTTTTTTAACCTAAGAACGTATAATACAAGAAAGCATTTTTGATTGAAATTTTTCCGTGTGTTTTTATTATTTTTCTATATAAATTTATATACAAGCAACTTATTTGTTTGTGTAAAAATAAATACAATATTTATATAAAGACAAAAAAAACGTCCGATTAAGTGTGACTTAATGCGATCTTCAACACGACTCTTTACCTCGTTGGCAGCGAAAAATGCACGAACTACAGACAATATAATCGTAGGTTCGATCCTGGTGTAAGTAAGCCAAGCTGATTATGGCTGGTAGCAAGGAACACGTGTTCATAGCTTACTTTTATGTACGTTGTTTTTGTTGTGTAGTAGTAGTAGTAGTAATAATAATAATAATGATGACGATGATGATGATGATGATGATTATAATGATGATGATGATGATGATGATGATGATGATGATGGTGGTGGTGGTGAAATGGAAACGTCAACGGTTGTGAATTTCCAGTGCTTCGTCGGATTATGACCGGAGCAAAGTTAACCTCCGTCGTTCGGGTCAGGGTGAGCCTTAAGGTTATCCCGGGTCCTAATCTGGAGAATTACCTGCATTTATTATTTGGCCATTTTCTTTAGTTCGTGTTAGGTATCTAACACATTTCGATTTTATTCTTGAATTTTGTAACCATTGATTTCAAATATGTTTCCATTATAAAGATTGGGGGAGGGGGGATCTATTTCAGAAAAGACGAGCATAAAGGTAGAAGCGTGATTTTAGTATGGCGTTTGTCAAATGAATTCTACGAAATCGAACGGAACGAAACGAAAGGAGATTCGCCGTTCCGAATATCAGCCACGTACTAATTTTTTTTTTTTTTATTCATTTCAGCTTTTTTTTTTTCGAAGGGTCACTTAAAACTTTGATTTCATTACGGATTATAATCAGATAACGTTTTTAAATGACACTTTTTTAACCTAAGAACGTATAATACAAGAAAGCATTTTTGATTGAAATTTTTCCGTGTGTTTTTATTATTTTTCTATATAAATTTATATACAAGCAACTTATTTGTTTGTGTAAAAATAAATACAATATTTATATCAAGACAAAAAAAACGTCCGATTAAGTGTGACTTAATGCGATCTTCAACACGACTCTTTACCTCGTTGGCAGCGAAAAATGCACGAACTACAGACAATATAATCGTAGGTTCGATCCTGGTGTAAGTAAGCCAAGCTGATTATGGCTGGTAGCAAGGAACACGTGTTCATAGCTTACTTTTATGTACGTTGTTTTTGTTGTGTAGTAGTAGTAGTAGTAATAATAATAATAATGATGACGATGATGATGATGATGATGATTATAATGATGATGATGATGATGATGATGATGATGATGATGGTGGTGGTGGTGAAATGGAAACGTCAACGGTTGTGAATTTCCAGTGCTTCGTCGGATTATGACCGGAGCAAAGTTAACCTCCGTCGTTCGGGTCAGGGTGAGCCTTAAGGTTATCCCGGGTCCTAATCTGGAGAATTACCTGCATTTATTATTTGGCCATTTTCTTTAGTTCGTGTTAGGTATCTAACACATTTCGATTTTATTCTTGAATTTTGTAACCATTGATTTCAAATATTTTTCCATTATAAAGATTGGGGGAGGGGGGATCTGTTTCAGAAAAGACGACCATAAAGGTAGAAGCGTGATTTTAGTATGGCGTTTGTCAAATGAATTCTACGAAATCGAACGGAACGAAACGAAAGGAGATTCGCCGTTCCGAATATCAGCCACGTACTAATTTATTTTTTTTTATTCATTTCAGCTTTTTTTTTTCGAAGGGTCACTTAAAACTATGATTTCATTACGGATTATAATGAGATAACGTTTTTAAATGACACTTTTTTAACCTAAGAACGTATAATACAAGAAAGCATTTTTGATTGAAATTTTTCCGAGTGTTTTTATTATTTTTCTATATAAATTTATATACAAGCAACTTATTTGTTTGTGTAAAAATAAATACAATATTTATATAAAAACAAAAAAACGTCCGATTAAGTGTGACTTAATGCGATCTTCAACACGACTCTTTACCTCGTTGGCAGCGAAAAATGCACGAACTACAGACAATATAATCGTAGGTTCGATCCTGGTGTAAGTAAGCCAAGCTGATTATGGCTGGTAGCAAGGAACACGTGTTCATAGCTTACTTTTATGTACGTTGTTTTTGTTGTGTAGTAGTAGTAGTAGTAATAATAATAATAATGATGATGATGATGATGATGATGATGATGATGATGATGATGATGATGATGATGATGATAATGATGATGATGATGATGATGATGATGGTGGTGGTGGGGAAATGGAACCATTAACGGTTGTGAATTTCCAGTGCTTCGTCGGATTATCACCGGAGCAAAGTTAACCTCCGTCGTTCGGGTCAGGGTGAGCCTTAAGGTTATCCCGGGTCCTAATCTGGAGAATTACCTGCATTTATTATTTGGCCATTTTCTTTAGTTCGTGTTAGGTATCTAACACATTTCGATTTTATTCTTGAATTTTGTAACCATTGATTTCAAATATTTTTCCATTATAAAGATTGGGGGAGGGGGGATCTGTTTCAGAAAAGACGACCATAAAGGTAGAAGCGTGATTTTAGTATGGCGTTTGTCAAATGAATTCTACGAAATCGAACGGAACGAAACGAAAGGAGATTCGCCGTTCCGAATATCAGCCACGTACTAATTTTTTTTTTTTATTCATTTCAGCTTTTTTTTTTTCGAAGGGTCACTTAAAACTATGATTTCATTACGGATTATAATGAGATAACGTTTTTAAATGACACTTTTTTAACCTAAGAACGTATAATACAAGAAAGCATTTTTGATTGAAATTTTTCCGTGTGTTTTTATTATTTTTCTATATAAATTTATATACAAGCAACTTATTTGTTTGTGTAAAAATAAATACAATATTTATATAAAAACAAAAAAACGTCCGATTAAGTGTGACTTAATGCGATCTTCAACACGACTCTTTACCTCGTTGGCAGCGAAAAATGCACGAACTACAGACAATATAATCGTAGGTTCGATCCTGGTGTAAGTAAGCCAAGCTGATTATGGTTGGTAGCAAGGAACACGTGTTCATAGCTTACTTTTATGTACGTTGTTTTTGTTGTGTAGTAGTAGTAGTAGTAATAATAATAATAATGATGATAATGATGATGATTGTGGTGGTGGTGGTGGTGAAATGGAAACGTCAACGGTTGTGAATTTCCAGTGCTTCGTCGGATTATGACCCGAGCAAAGTTAACCTCCGTCGTTCGGGTCAGGGTGAGCCTTAAGGTTATCCCCGGTCCTAATCTGGAGAATTACCTGCATTTATTATTTGGCCATTTTCTTTAGTTCGTGTTAGGTATCTAACACATTTCGATTTTATTCTTGAATTTTGTAACCATTGATTTCAAATATTTTTCCATTATAAAGATTGGGGGAGGGGGGATCTATTTCAGAAAAGACGACCATAAAGGTAGAAGCGTGATTTTAGTATGGCGTTTGTCAAATGAATTCTACGAAATCGAACGGAACGAAACGAAAGGAGATTCGCCGTTCCGAATATCAGCCACGTACTAATTTTTTTTTTTTTATTCATTTCAGCTTTTTTTTTTCGAAGGGTCACTTAAAACTATGATTTCATTACGGATTATAATGAGATAACGTTTTTAAATGACACTTTTTTAACCTAAGAACGTATAATACAAGAAAGCATTTTTGATTGAAATTTTTCCGAGTGTTTTTATTATTTTTCTATATAAATTTATATACAAGCAACTTATTTGTTTGTGTAAAAATAAATACAATATTTATATAAAAACAAAAAAACGTCCGATTAAGTGTGACTTAATGCGATCTTCAACACGACTCTTTACCTCGTTGGCAGCGAAAAATGCACGAACTACAGACAATATAATCGTAGGTTCGATCCTGGTGTAAGTAAGCCAAGCTGATTATGGCTGGTAGCAAGGAACACGTGTTCATAGCTTACTTTTATGTACGTTGTTTTTGTTGTGTAGTAGTAGTAGTAGTAATAATAATAATAATGATGATGATGATGATGATGATGATGATGATGATGATGATGATGATGATAATGATGATGATGATGATGGTGGTGGTGGTGAAATGGAACCATCAACGGTTGTGAATTTCCAGTGCTTCGTCGGATTATGACCCGAGCAAAGTTAACCTCCGTCGTTCGGGTCAGGGTGAGCCTTAAGGTTATCCCGGGTCCTAATCTGGAGAATTACCTGCATTTATTATTTGGCCATTTTCTTTAGTTCGTGTTAGGTATCTAACACATTTCGATTTTATTCTTGAATTTTGTAACCATTGATTTCAAATATTTTTCCATTATAAAGATTGGGGGAGGGGGGCATCTGTTTCAGAAAAGACGACCATAAAGTTAGGAGCGTGATTTTAGTATGGCGTTTGTCAAATGAATTCTACGAAATCGAACGGAACGAAACGAAAGGAGATTCGCCATTCCGAATATCAGCCACGTACTAATTTTTTTTTTTTTATTCATTTCAGCTTTTTTTTTTTCGAAGGGTCACTTAAAATTATGATTTCATTACGGATTATAATGAGATAACGTTTTTAAATGACACTTTTTTAACCTAAGAACGTATAATACAAGAAAGCATTTTTGATTGAAATTTTTCCGAGTGTTTTTATTATTTTTCTATATAAATTTATATACAAGCAACTTATTTGTTTGTGTAAAAATAAATACAATATTTATATAAAAACAAAAAAACATCCGATTAAGTGTGACTTAATGCGATCTTCAACACGACTCTTTACCTCGTTGGCAGCGAAAAATGCACGAACTACAGACAATATAATCGTAGGTTCGATCCTGGTGTAAGTAAGCCAAGCTGATTATGGCTGGTAGCAAGGAACACGTGTTCATAGCTTACTTTTATGTACGTTGTTTTTGTTGTGTAGTAGTAGTAGTCGTAGTAGTAATAGTAATCATGATGATGATGATGATGATGATGATGATGATGATGATGATGGTGGTGGTGAAATCGAAACGTCAACGGTTGTGAATTTCCAGTGCTTCGTCGGATTATGACAGGAGCAAAGTTAACCTCCGTCGTTCGGGTCAGGGTGAGCCTTAAGGTTATCCCGGGTCCTAATCTGGAGAATTACCTGCATTTATTATTTGGCCATTTTCTTTAGTTCGTGTTAGGTATCTAACACATTTCGATTTTATTCTTGAATTTTGTAACCATTGATTTCAAATATGTTTCCATTATAAAGATTGGGGGAGGGGGGATCTATTTCAGAAAAGACGAGCATAAAGGTAGAAGCGTGATTTTAGTATGGCGTTTGTCAAATGAATTCTACGAAATCGAACGGAACGAAACGAAAGGAGATTCGCCGTTCCGAATATCAGCCACGTACTAATTTTTTTTTTTTTTATTCATTTCAGCTTTTTTTTTTTCGAAGGGTCACTTAAAACTTTGATTTCATTACGGATTATAATGAGATAACGTTTTTAAATGACACTTTTTTAACCTAAGAACGTATAATACAAGAAAGCATTTTTGATTGAAATTTTTCCGTGTGTTTTTATTATTTTTCTATATAAATTTATATACAAGCAACTTATTTGTTTGTGAAAAATAAATACAATATTTATATAAAGACAAAAAAAACGTCCGATTAAGTGTGACTTAATGCGATCTTCAACACGACTCTTTACCTCGTTGGCAGCGAAAAATGCACGAACTACAGACAATATAATCGTAGGTTCGATCCTGGTGTAAGTAAGCCAAGCTGATTATGGCTGGTGGCAAGGAACACGTGTTCATAGCTTACTTTTATGTACGTTGTTTTTGTTGTGTAGTAGTAGTAGTAGTAATAATAATAATAATGATGACGATGATGATGATGATGATGATTATAATGATGATGATGATGATGATGATGATGATGATGGTGGTGGTGGTGAAATGGAAACGTCAACGGTTGTGAATTTCCAGTGCTTCGTCGGATTATGACCGGAGCAAAGTTAACCTCCGTCGTTCGGGTCAGGGTGAGCCTTAAGGTTATCCCGGGTCCTAATCTGGAGAATTACCTGCATTTATTATTTGGCCATTTTCTTTAGTTCGTGTTAGGTATCTAACACATTTCGATTTTATTCTTGAATTTTGTAACCATTGATTTCAAATATGTTTCCATTATAAAGATTGGGGGAGGGGGGATCTATTTCAGAAAAGACGAGCATAAAGGTAGAAGCGTGATTTTAGTATGGCGTTTGTCAAATGAATTCTACGAAATCGAACGGAACGAAACGAAAGGAGATTCGCCGTTCCGAATATCAGCCACGTACTAATTTTTTTTTTTTATTCATTTCAGCTTTTTTTTTTCGAAGGGTCACTTAAAACTATTATTTCATTACGGATTATAATGAGATAACGTTTTTAAATGACACTTTTTTAACCTAAGAACGTATAATACAAGAAAGCATTTTTGATTGAAATTTTTCCGAGTGTTTTTATTATTTTTCTATATAAATTTATATACAAGCAACTTATTTGTTTGTGTAAAAATAAATACAATATTTATATAAAAACAAAAAAACATCCGATTAAGTGTGACTTAATGCGATCTTCAACACGACTCTTTACCTCGTTGGCAGCGAAAAATGCACGAACTACAGACAATATAATCGTAGGTTCGATCCTGGTGTAAGTAAGCCAAGCTGATTATGGCTGGTAGCAAGGAACACGTGTTCATAGCTTACTTTTATGTACGTTGTTTTTGTTGTGTAGTAGTAGTAGTAGTAGTAATAATAATCATGATGATGATGATGATGATGATGATGATGATTATAATGATGATGATGATGATGATGATGATGATGATGATGATGATGATGGTGGTGGTGGTGAAATCGAAACGTCAACGGTTGTGAATTTCCAGTGCTTCGTCGGATTATGACCGGAGCAAAGTTAACCTCCGTCGTTCGGGTCAGGGTGAGCCTTAAGGTTATCCCGGGTCCTAATCTGGAGAATTACCTGCATTTATTATTTGGCCATTTTCTTTAGTTCGTGTTAGGTATCTAACACATTTCGATTTTATTCTTGAATTTTGTAACCATTGATTTCAAATATTTTTCCATTATAAAGATTGGGGGAGGGGGGATCTGTTTCAGAAAAGACGACCATAAAGGTAGAAGCGTGATTTTAGTATGGCGTTTGTCAAATGAATTCTACGAAATCGAACGGAACGAAACGAAAGGAGATTCGCCGTTCCGAATATCAGCCACGTACTAATTTTTTTTTTTTATTCATTTCAGCTTTTTTTTTTTCGAAGGGTCACTTAAAACTATGATTTCATTACGGATTATAATGAGATAACGTTTTTAAATGACACTTTTTTAACCTAAGAACGTATAATACAAGAAAGCATTTTTGATTGAAATTTTTCCGAGTGTTTTTATTATTTTTCTATATAAATTTATATACAAGCAACTTATTTGTTTGTGTAAAAATAAATACAATATTTATATAAAGACAAAAAAAACGTCCGATAAAGTGTGACTTAATGCGATCTTCAACACGACTCTTTACCTCGTTGGCAGCGAAAAATGCACGAACTACAGACAATATAATCGTAGGTTCGATCCTGGTGTAAGTAAGCCAAGCTGATTATGGCTGGTAGCAAGGAACACGTGTTCATAGCTTACTTTTATGTACGTTGTTTTTGTTGTGTAGTAGTAGTAGTAGTAGTAGTAATAATAATCATGATGATGATGATGATGATGGTGGTGGTGGTGAAATGGAAACGTCAACGGTTGTGAATTTCCAGTGCTTCGTCGGATTATGACCCGAGCAAAGTTAACCTCCGTCGTTCGGGTCAGGGTGAGCCTTAAGGTTATCCCGGGTCCTAATCTGGAGAATTACCTGCATTTATTATTTGGCCATTTTCTTTAGTTCGTGTTAGGTATCTAACACATTTCGATTTTATTCTTGAATTTTGTAACCATTGATTTCAAATATGTTTCCATTATAAAGATTGGGGGAGGGGGGATCTATTTCAGAAAAGACGACCATAAAGGTAGAAGCGTGATTTTAGTATGGCGTTTGTCAAATGAATTCTACGAAATCGAACGGAACGAAACGAAAGGAGATTCGCCGTTCCGAATATCAGCCACGTACTAATTTTTTTTTTTTTATTAATTTCAGCTTTTTTTTTTTCGAAGGGTCACTTAAAACTATGATTTCATTACGGATTATAATGAGATAACGTTTTTAAATGACACTTTTTTAACCTAAGAACGTATAATACAAGAAAGCATTTTTGATTGAAATTTTCCGAGTGTTTTTATTATTTTTCTATATAAATTTATATACAAGCAACTTATTTGTTTGTGTAAAAATAAATACAATATTTATATAAAAACAAAAAAAACGTCCGATAATGCGATCTTCAACACGACTCTTTACCTCGTTGGCAGCGAAAAATGCACGAACTACAGACAATATAATCGTAGGTTCGATCCTGGTGTAAGTAAGCCAAGCTGATTATGGCTGGTAGCAAGGAACACGTGTTCATAGCTTACTTTTATGTACGTTGTTTTTGTTGTGTAGTAGTAGTAGTAGTAGTAGTAGTAGTAGTAGGAGTAATAATAATAATAATAATAATAATAATAATAATAATAATAATGATGATGATGATGATGATGAGGATGATGGTGGTGGTGGTGAAATGGAAACGTCAACGGTTGTGAATTTCCAGTGCTTCGTCGGATTATGACAGGAGCAAAGTTAACCTCCGTCGTTCGGGTCAGGGTGAGTCTTAAGGTTATCCCGGGGGTAATCTGGAGAATTACGTGCATTTATTATTTGGCCATTTTCCTTAGTTCGTGTTAGGTATCTAACACATTTCGATTTTATTCTTGAATTTTGTAACCATTGATTTCAAATATGTTTCCATTATAAAGATTGGGGGAGGGGGGATCTATTTCAGAAAAGACGAGCATAAAGGTAGAAGCGTGATTTTAGTATGGCGTTTGTCAAATGAATTCTACGAAATCGAACGGAACGAAACGAAAGGAGATTCGCCGTTCCGAATATCAGCCACGTACTAATTTTTTTTTTTTTTATTCATTTCAGCTTTTTTTTTTTCGAAGGGTCACTTAAAACTATGATTTCATTACGGATTATAATGAGATAACGTTTTTAAATGACACTTTTTTAACCTAAGAACGTATAATACAAGAAAGCATTTTAAATTGAAATTTTTCCGAGTGTTTTTATTATTTTTCTATATAAATTTATATACAAGCAACTTAATTGTTTGTGTAAAAATAAATACAATATTTATATAAAAACAAAAAAACGTCCGATTAAGTGTGACTTAATGCGATCTTCAACACGACTCTTTACCTCGTTGGCAGCGAAAAATGCACGAACTACAGACAATATAATCGTAGGTTCGATCCTGGTGTAAGTAAGCCAAGCTGATTATGGCTGGTAGCAAGGAACACGTGTTCATAGCTTACTTTTATGTACGTGGTTTTTGTTGTGTAGTAGTAGTAGTAGTAGTAGTAATAATAATCATGATGATGATGATGATGATGATGATGATGATGGTGGTGGTGGTGAAATCGAAACGTCAACGGTTGTGAATTTCCAGTGCTTCGTCGGATTATGACAGGAGCAAAGTTAACCTCCGTCGTTCGGGTCAGGGTGAGCCTTAAGGTTATCCCGGGTCCTAATCTGGAGAATTACGTGCATTTATTATTTGGCCATTTTCTTTAGTTCGTGTTAGGTATCTAACACATTTCGATTTTATTCTTGAATTTTGTAACCATTGATTTCAAATATGTTTCCATTATAAAGATTGGGGGAGGGGGGATCTATTTCAGAAAAGACGAGCATAAAGGTAGAAGCGTGATTTTAGTATGGCGTTTGTCAAATGAATTCTACGAAATCGAACGGAACGAAACGAAAGGAGATTCGCCGTTCCGAATATCAGCCACGTACTAATTTTTTTTTTTTTTTATTCATGTCAGCTTTTTTTTTTTCGAAGGGTCACTTAAAACTTTGATTTCATTACGGATTATAATGAGATAACGTTTTTAAATGACACCTTTTAACCTAAGAACGTATAATACAAGAAAGCATTTTTGATTGAAATTTTTCCGTGTGTTTTTATTATTTTTCTATATAAATTTATATACAAGCAACTTATTTGTTTGTGTAAAAATAAATACAATATTTATATAAAAACAAAAAAACGTCCGATTAAGTGTGACTTAATGCGATCTTCAACACGACTCTTTACCTCGTTGGCAGCGAAAAATGCACGAACTACAGACAATATAATCGTAGGTTCGATCCTGGTGTAAGTAAGCCAAGCTGATTATGGTTGGTAGCAAGGAACACGTGTTCATAGCTTACTTTTATGTACGTTGTTTTTGTTGTGTAGTAGTAGTAGTAGTAATAATAATAATAATGATGACGATGATGATGATGATGATGATTATAATGATGATGATGGTGGTGGTGGTGAAATGGAAACGTCAACGGTTGTGAATTTCCAGTGCTTCGTCGGATTATGACCGGAGCAAAGTTAACCTCCGTCGTTCGGGTCAGGGTGAGCCTTAAGGTTATCCCGGGTCCTAATCTGGAGAATTACCTGCATTTATTATTTGGCCATTTTCTTTAGTTCGTGTTAGGTATCTAACATATTTCGATTTTATTCTTGAATTTTGTAACCATTGATTTCAAATATTTTTCCATTACAAACATTGGGGGGAGGGGGGGGATCTATTTCAGAAAAGACGACCATAAAGGTAGAAGCGTGATTTTAGTATGGCGTTTGTCAAATGAATTCTACGAAATCGAACGGAACGAAACGAAGGAGATTCGCCGTTCCGAATATCAGCCACGTACTAATTTTTTTTTTTTTATTCATTTCAGCTTTTTTTTTTTCGAAGGGTCACTTAAACTATGATTTCATTACGGATTATAATGAGATAACGTTTTTAAATGACACTTTTTTAACCTAAGAACGTATAATACAAGAAAGCATTTTTGATTGAAATTTTTCCGAGTGTTTTTATTATTTTTATATATAAATTTATATACAAGCAACTTATTTGTTTGTGTAAAAATAAATACAATATTTATATAAAAACAAAAAAACGTCCGATTAAGTGTGACTTAATGCGATCTTCAACACGACTCTTTACCTCGTTGGCAGCGAAAAATGCACGAACTACAGAAAATATAATCGTAGGTTCGATCCTGGTGTAAGTAAGCCAAGCTGATTATGGCTGGTAGCAAGGAACACGTGTTCATAGCTTACTTTTATGTACGTTGTTTTTGTTGTGTAGTAGTAGTAGTAGTAATAATAATAATAATGATGATGATGATGATGATGATGATGATGATGGTGGTGGTGGTGGTGGTGGTGAAATGGAAACGTCAACGGTTGTGAATTTTCAGTGCTTCGTCGGATTATGACCCGAGCAAAGTTAACCTCCGTCGTTCGGGTCAGGGTGAGCCTTAAGGTTATCCCGGGTCCTAATCTGGAGAATTACCTGCATTTATTATTTGGCTATTTTCTTTAGTTCGTGTTAGGTATCTAACACATTTCGATTTTATTCTTGAATTTTGTAACCATTGATTTCAAATATGTTTCCATTATAAAGATTGGGGGAGGGGGGATCTATTTCAGAAAAGACGACCATAAAGGTAGAAGCGTGATTTTAGTATGGCGTTTGTCAAATGAATTCTACGAAATCGAACGGAACGAAACGAAAGGAGATTCGCCGTTCCGAATATCAGCCACGTACTAATTTTTTTTTTTTATTCATTTCAGCTTTTTTTTTTTCGAAGGGTCACTTACAACTATGATTTCATTACGGATTATAATGAGATAACGTTTTTAAATGACACTTTTTTAACCTAAGAACGTATAATACAAGAAAGCATTTTTGATTGAAATTTTTCCGAGTGTTTTTATTATTTTTCTATATAAATTTATATACAAGCAACTTATTTGTTTGTGTAAAAATAAATACAATATTTATATAAAAACAAAAAAACGTCCGATTAAGTGTGACTTAATGCGATCTTCAACACGACTCTTTACCTCGTTGGCAGCGAAAAATGCACGAACTACAGACAATATAATCGTAGGTTCGATCCTGGTGTAAGTAAGCCAAGCTGATTATGGCTGGTAGCAAGGAACACGTGTTCATAGCTTACTTTTATGTACGTTGTTTTTGTTGTGTAGACGGTAGTAGTAGTAGTAGTAGTAGGAGTAATAATAATAATAATAATAATAATAATAATGATGATGATGATGATGATGATGATGATGATGATGATGATGATGATGATGATGATGATGATGATGATGATGATGATGATGATGATGATGATGATGATGATGATGATGATGATGATGATGATGATGATGATGATGATGATGATGATGATGATGATGATGATGATGATGATGATGATGATGATGATGATGATGATGATGATGATGATGATGATGATGATGATGATGATGATGATGATGATGATGATGATGATGAGGAGGAGGAGGAGGAGGATGATGGTGGTGGTGGTGAAATGGAAACGTCAACGGTTGTGAATTTCCAGTGCTTCGTCGGATTATGACAGGAGCAAAGTTAACCTCCGTCGTTCGGGTCAGGGTGAGCCTTAAGGTTATCCCGGGGGCAATCTGGAGAATTACGTGCATTTATTATTTGGCCATTTTCCTTAGTTCGTGTTAGGTATCTAACACATTTCGATTTTATTCTTGAATTTTGTAACCATTGATTTCAAATATGTTTCCATTATAAAGATTGGGGGAGGGGGGATCTATTTCAGAAAAGACGAGCATAAAGGTAGAAGCGTGATTTCAGTATGGCGTTTGTCAAATGAATTCTACGAAATCGAACGGAACGAAACGAAAGGAGATTCGCCGTTCCGAATATCAGCCACGTACTAATTTTTTTTTTTTTTATTCATTTCAGCTTTTTTTTTTTCGAAGGGTCACTTAAAACTATGATTTCATTACGGATTATAATGAGATAACGTTTTTAAATGACACTTTTTTAACCTAAGAACGTATAATACAAGAAAGCATTTTAAATTGAAATTTTTCCGAGTGTTTTTATTATTTTTCTATATAAATTTATATACAAGCAACTTAATTGTTTGTGTAAAAATAAATACAATATTTATATAAAAACAAAAAAACGTCCGATTAAGTGTGACTTAATGCGATCTTCAACACGACTCTTTACCTCGTTGGCAGCGAAAAATGCACGAACTACAGACAATATAATCGTAGGTTCGATCCTGGTGTAAGTAAGCCAAGCTGATTATGGCTGGTAGCAAGGAACACGTGTTCATAGCTTACTTTTATGTACGTTGTTTTTGTTGTGTAGTAGTAGTAGTAGTAATAATAATAATGATGATGATGATGATGATGATGATGATAATGATGATGATGATGATGATGATGGTGGTGGTGGTGAAATGGAACCATCAACGGTTGTGAATTTCCAGTGCTTCGTCGGATTATGACCGGAGCAAAGTTAACCTCCGTCGTTCGGGTCAGGGTGAGCCTTAAGGTTATCCCGGGTCCTAATCTGGAGAATTACCTGCATTTATTATTTGGCCATTTTCTTTAGTTCGTGTTAGGTATCTAACACATTTCGATTTTATTCTTGAATTTTGTAACCATTGATTTCAAATATTTTTCCATTATAAAGATTGGGGGAGGGGGGGATCTGTTTCAGAAAAGACGACCATAAAGTTAGGAGCGTGATTTTAGTATGGCGTATGTCAAATGAATTCTACGAAATCGAACGGAACGAAACGAAAGGAGATTCGGCGTTCCGAATATCAGCCACGTACTAATTTTTTTTTTTTTATTCATTTCAGTTTTTTTTTTTCGAAGGGTCACTTAAAATTATGATTTCATTACGGATTATAATGAGATAACGTTTTTTAATGACACTTTTTTAACCTAAGAACGTATAATACAAGAAAGCATTTTTGATTGAAATTTTTCCGAGTGTTTTTATTATTTTTCTATATAAATTTATATACAAGCAACTTATTTGTTTGTGTAAAAATAAATACAATATTTATATAAAAACAAAAAAACATCCGATTAAGTGTGACTTAATGCGATCTTCAACACGACTCTTTACCTCGTTGGCAGCGAAAAATGCACGAACTACAGACAATATAATCGTAGGTTCGATCCTGGTGTAAGTAAGCCAAGCTGATTATGGCTGGTAGCAAGGAACACGTGTTCATAGCTTACTTTTATGTACGTTGTTTTTGTTGTGTAGTAGTAGTAGTAGTAGTAGTAATAATAATCATGATGATGATGATGATGATGATGATGATGATGATGGTGGTGGTGAAATCGAAACGTCAACGGTTGTGAATTTCCAGTGCTTCGTCGGATTATGACAGGAGCAAAGTTAACCTCCGTCGTTCGGGTCAGGGTGAGCCTTAAGGTTATCCCGGGTCCTAATCTGGAGAATTACCTGCATTTATTATTTGGCCATTTTCTTTAGTTCGTGTTAGGTATCTAACACATTTCGATTTTATTCTTGAATTTTGTAACCATTGATTTCAAATATGTTTCCATTATAAAGATTGGGGGAGGGGGGATCTATTTCAGAAAAGACGAGCATAAAGGTAGAAGCGTGATTTTAGTATGGCGTTTGTCAAATGAATTCTACGAAATCGAACGGAACGAAACGAAAGGAGATTCGCCGTTCCGAATATCAGCCACGTACTAATTTTTTTTATTTTTTATTCATGTCAGCTTTTTTTTTTTCGAAGGGTCACTTAAAACTTTGATTTCATTACGGATTATAATGAGATAACGTTTTTAAATGACACTTTTTTAACCTAAGAACGTATAATACAAGAAAGCATTTTAAATTGAAATTTTTCCGAGTGTTTTTATTATTTTTCTATATAAATTTATATACAAGCAACTTAATTGTTTGTGTAAAAATAAATACAATATTTATATAAAAACGAAAAAACGTCCGATTAAGTGTGACTTAATGCGATCTTCAACACGACTCTTTACCTCGTTGGCAGCGAAAAATGCACGAACTACAGACAATATAATCGTAGGTTCGATCCTGGTGTAAGTAAGCCAAGCTGATTATGGCTGGTAGCAAGGAACACGTGTTCATAGCTTACTTTTATGTACGTTGTTTTTGTTGTGTAGTAGTAGTAGTAGTAATAATAATAATGATGATGATGATGATGATGATGATGATGATGATAATGATGATGATGATGATGATGAAGGTGGTGGTGGTGAAATGGAACCATCAACGGTTGTGAATTTCCAGTGCTTCGTCGGATTATGACCGGAGCAAAGTTAACCTCCGTCGTTCGGGTCAGGGTGAGCCTTAAGGTTATCCCGGGTCCTAATCTGGAGAATTACCTGCATTTATTGTTTGGCCATTTTCTTTAGTTCGTGTTAGGTATCTAACACATTTCGATTTTATTCTTGAATTTTGTAACCATTGATTTCAAATATTTTTCCATTATAAAGATTGGGGGAGGGGGGGATCTGTTTCAGAAAAGACGACCATAAAGTTAGGAGCGTGATTTTAGTATGGCGTATGTCAAATGAATTCTACGAAATCGAACGGAACGAAACGAAAGGAGATTCGGCGTTCCGAATATCAGCCACGTACTAATTTTTTTTTTTTTATTCATTTCAGTTTTTTTTTTTCGAAGGGTCACTTAAAATTATGATTTCATTACGGATTATAATGAGATAACGTTTTTAAATGACACTTTTTTAACCTAAGAACGTATAATACAAGAAAGCATTTTTGATTGAAATTTTTCCGAGTGTTTTTATTATTTTTCTATATAAATTTATATACAAGCAACTTATTTGTTTGTGTAAAAATAAATACAATATTTATATAAAAACAAAAAAACATCCGATTAAGTGTGACTTAATGCGATCTTCAACACGACTCTTTACCTCGTTGGCAGCGAAAAATGCACGAACTACAGACAATATAATCGTAGGTTCGATCCTGGTGTAAGTAAGCCAAGCTGATTATGGCTGGTAGCAAGGAACACGTGTTCATAGCTTACTTTTATGTACGTTGTTTTTGTTGTGTAGTAGTAGTAGTAGTAGTAGTAATAATAATCATGATGATGATGATGATGATGATGATGGTGGTGGTGAAATCGAAACGTCAACGGTTGTGAATTTCCAGTGCTTCGTCGGATTATGACAGGAGCAAAGTTAACCTCCGTCGTTCGGGTCAGGGTGAGCCTTAAGGTTATCCCGGGTCCTAATCTGGAGAATTACCTGCATTTATTATTTGGCCATTTTCTTTAGTTCGTGTTAGGTATCTAACACATTTCGATTTTATTCTTGAATTTTGTAACCATTGATTTCAAATATGTTTCCATTATAAAGATTGGGGGAGGGGGGATCTATTTCAGAAAAGACGAGCATAAAGGTAGAAGCGTGATTTTAGTATGGCGTTTGTCAAATGAATTCTACGAAATCGAACGGAACGAAACGAAAGGAGATTCGCCGTTCCGAATATCAGCCACGTACTAATTTTTTTTATTTTTTATTCATGTCAGCTTTTTTTTTTTCGAAGGGTCACTTAAAACTTTGATTTCATTACGGATTATAATGAGATAACGTTTTTAAATGACACCTTTTAACCTAAGAACGTATAATACAAGAAAGCATTTTTGATTGAAATTTTTCCGTGTGTTTTTATTATTTTTCTATATAAATTTATATACAAGCAACTTATTTGTTTGTGTAAAAATAAATACAATATTTATATAAAAACAAAAAAACGTCCGATTAAGTGTGACTTAATGCGATCTTCAACACGACTCTTTACCTCGTTGGCAGCGAAAAATGCACGAACTACAGACAATATAATCGTAGGTTCGATCCTGGTGTAAGTAAGCCAAGCTGATTATGGTTGGTAGCAAGGAACACGTGTTCATAGCTTACTTTTATGTACGTTGTTTTTGTTGTGTAGTAGTAGTAGTAGTAATAATAATAATAATGATGACGATGATGATGATGATGATGATTATAATGATGATGATGGTGGTGGTGGTGAAATGGAAACGTCAACGGTTGTGAATTTCCAGTGCTTCGTCGGATTATGACCGGAGCAAAGTTAACCTCCGTCGTTCGGGTCAGGGTGAGCCTTAAGGTTATCCCGGGTCCTAATCTGGAGAATTACCTGCATTTATTATTTGGCCATTTTCTTTAGTTCGTGTTAGGTATCTAACATATTTCGATTTTATTCTTGAATTTTGTAACCATTGATTTCAAATATTTTTCCATTACAAACATTGGGGGAGGGGGGGGATCTATTTCAGAAAAGACGACCATAAAGGTAGAAGCGTGATTTTAGTATGGCGTTTGTCAAATGAATTCTACGAAATCGAACGGAACGAAACGAAAGGAGATTCGCCGTTCCGAATATCAGCCACGTACTAATTTTTTTTTTTTTATTCATTTCAGCTTTTTTTTTTCGAAGGGTCACTTAAAACTATGATTTCATTACGGATTATAATGAGATAACGTTTTTAAATGACACTTTTTTAACCTAAGAACGTATAATACAAGAAAGCATTTTTGATTGAAATTTTTCCGAGTGTTTTTATTATTTTTCTATATAAATTTATATACAAGCAACTTATTTGTTTGTGTGAAAATAAATACAATATTTATATAAAAACAAAAAAACATACGATTAAGGGTGACTTAATGCGATCTTCAACACGACTCTTTACCTCGTTGGCAGCGAAAAATGCACGAACTACAGACAATATAATCGTAGGTTCGATCCTGGTGTAAGTAAGCCAAGCTGATTATGGCTGGTAGCAAGGAACACGTGTTCATAGCTTACTTTTATGTACGTTGTTTTTGTTGTGTAGTAGTAGTAGTAGTAGTAGTAATAATAATCATGATGATGATGATGATGATGATGATGGTGGTGGTGAAATCGAAACGTCAACGGTTGTGAATTTCCAGTGCTTCGTCGGATTATGACAGGAGCAAAGTTAACCTCCGTCGTTCGGGTCAGGGTAAGCCTTAAGGTTATCCCGGGTCCTAATCTGGAGAATTACCTGCATTTATTATTTGGCCATTTTCTTTAGTTCGTGTTAGGTATCTAACACATTTCGATTTTATTCTTGAATTTTGTAACCATTGATTTCAAATATGTTTCCATTATAAAGATTGGGGGAGGGGGGATCTATTTCAGAAAAGACGAGCATAAAGGTAGAAGCGTGATTTTAGTATGGCGTTTGTCAAATGAATTCTACGAAATCGAACGGAACGAAACGAAAGGAGATTCGCCGTTCCGAATATCAGCCAGGTAATAATTTTTTTTTTTTTTATTCATTTCAGCTTTTTTTTTTTCGAAGGGTCACTTACAACTTTGATTTCATTACGGATTATAATGAGATAACGTTTTTAAATGACACTTTTTTAACCTAAGAACGTATAATACAAGAAAGCATTTTTGATTGAAATTTTTCCGTGTGTTTTTATTATTTTTCTATATAAATTTATATACAAGCAACTTATTTGTTTGTGTAAAAATAAATACAATATTTATATAAAAACAAAAAAACGTCCGATTAAGTGTGACTTAATGCGATCTTCAACACGACTCTTTACCTCGTTGGCAGCGAAAAATGCACGAACTACAGACAATATAATCGTAGGTTCGATCCTGGTGTAAGTAAGCCAAGCTGATTATGGCTGGTAGCAAGGAACACGTGTTCATAGCTTACTTTTATGTACGTTGTTTTTGTTGTGTAGTAGTAGTAGTAATAATAGTAATAATAATAATAATGATGATGATGATGATGATGATGATGATGATGATGATGATGATGGTGGTGGTGGTGGTAGTGGTGGTGGTGGTAGTGAAATGGAAGCGTCAACGGTTGTGAATTTCCAGTGCTTCGTCGGATTATGACCGGAGCAAAGTTAACCTCCGTCGTTCGGGTCAGGGTGAGCCTTAAGGTTATCCCGGGTCCTAATCTGGAGAATTACCTGCATTTATTATTTGGCCATTTTCTTTAGTTCGTGTTAGGTATCTAACATATTTCGATTTTATTCTTGAATTTTGTAACCATTGATTTCAAATATTTTTCCATCACAAACATTGGGGGGAGGGGGGGATCTATTTCAGAAAAGACGACCATAAAGGTAGAAGCGTGATTTTAGTATGGCGTTTGTCAAATGAATTCTACGAAATCGAACGGAACGAAACGAAAGGAGATTCGCCGTTCCGAATATCAGCCACGTACTAATTTTTTTTTTTTTATTCATTTCAGCTTTTTTTTTTTCGAAGGGTCACTTAAAACTATGATTTCATTACGGATTATAATGAGATAACGTTTTTAAATGATACTTTTTTAACCTAAGAACGTATAATACAAGAAAGCATTTTTGATTGAAATTTTTCCGAGTGTTTTTATTATTTTTCTATATAAATTTATATACAAGCAACTTATTTGTTTGTGTAAAAATAAATACAATATTTATATAAAAACAAAAAAACGTCCGATTAAGTGTGACTTAATGCGATCTTCAACACGACTCTTTACCTCGTTGGCAGCGAAAAATGCACGAACTACAGACAATATAATCGTAGGTTCGATCCTGGTGTAAGTAAGCCAAGCTGATTATGGTTGGTAGCAAGAAACACGTGTTCATAGCTTACTTTTATGTACGTTGTTTTTGTTGTGTAGTAGTCGTAGTAGTAGTAATAATAATCATGATGATGATGATGATGATGATGATGGTGGTAGTGAAATGGAAACGTCAACGGTTGTGAATTTCCAGTGCTTCGTCGGATTATGACAGGAGCAAAGTTAACCTCCGTCGTTCGGGTCAGGGTGAGCCTTAAGGTTATCCCGGGTCCTAATCTGGAGAATTACCTGCATTTATTATTTGGCCATTTTCTTTAGTTCGTGTTAGGTATCTAACACATTTCGATTTTATTCTTGAATTTTGTAACCATTGATTTCAAATATGTTTCCATTATAAAGATTGGGGGAGGGGGGATCTATTTCAGAAAAGACGAGCATAAAGGTAGAAGCGTGATTTTAGTATGGCGTTTGTCAAATGAATTCTACGAAATCGAACGGAACGAAACGAAAGGAGATTCGCCGTTCCGAATATCAGCCACGTACTAATTTTTTTTTTTTTTATTCATTTCAGCTTTTTTTTTTTCGAAGGGTCACTTAAAACTTTGATTTCATTACGGATTATAATGAGATAACGTTTTTAAATGACACTTTTTTAACCTAAGAACGTATAATACAAGAAAGCATTTTTGATTGAAATTTTTCCGTGTGTTTTTATTATTTTTCTATATAAATTTATATACAAGCAACTTATTTGTTTGTGTAAAAATAAATACAATATTTATATAAAAACAAAAAAACGTCCGATTAAGTGTGACTTAATGCGATCTTCAACACGACTCTTTACCTCGTTGGCAGCGAAAAATGCACGAACTACAGACAATATAATCGTAGGTTCGATCCTGGTGTAAGTAAGCCAAGCTGATTATGGTTGGTAGCAAGGAACACGTGTTCATAGCTTACTTTTATGTACGTTGTTTTTGTTGTGTAGTAGTAGTAGTAGTAATAATAATAATAATGATGACGATGATGATGATGATGATGATTATAATGATGATGATGATGATGATGGTGGTGGTGGTGAAATGGAAACGTCAACGGTTGTGAATTTCCAGTGCTTCGTCGGATTATGACCGGAGCAAAGTTAACCTCCGTCGTTCGGGTCAGGGTGAGCCTTAAGGTTATCCCGGGTCCTAATCTGGAGAATTACCTGCATTTATTATTTGGCCATTTTCTTTAGTTCGTGTTAGGTATCTAACATATTTCGATTTTATTCTTGAATTTTGTAACCATTGATTTCAAATATTTTTCCATTACAAACATTGGGGGAGGGGGGGGATCTATTTCAGAAAAGACGACCATAAAGGTAGAAGCGTGATTTTAGTATGGCGTTTGTCAAATGAATTCTACGAAATCGAACGGAACGAAACGAAAGGAGATTCGCCGTTCCGAATATCAGCCACGTACTAATTTTTTTTTTTTTATTCATTTCAGCTTTTTTTTTTTCGAAGGGTCACTTAAAACTATGATTTCATTACGGATTATAATGAGATAACGTTTTTAAATGACACTTTTTTAACCTAAGAACGTATAATACACGAAAGCATTTTTGATTGAAATTTTTCCGAGTGTTTTTATTATTTTTCTATATAAATTTATATACAAGCAACTTATTTGTTTGTGTAAAAATAAATACAATATTTATATAAAAACAAAAAAACGTCCGATTAAGTGTGACTTAATGCGATCTTCAACACGACTCTTTACCTCGTTGGCAGCGAAAAATGCACGAACTACAGACAATATAATCGTAGGTTCGATCCTGGTGTAAGTAAGCCAAGCTGATTATGGTTGGTAGCAAGGAACACGTGTTCATAGCTTACTTTTATGTACGTTGTTTTTGTTGTGTAGTAGTAGTAGTAGTAATAATAATAATAATGATGATGATGATGATGATGATGATGATGATGATGATGATGGTGGTGGTGGTGGTGGTGAAATGGAAACGTCAACGGTTGTGAATTTCCAGTGCTTCGTCGGATTATGACCGGAGCAAAGTTAACCTCCGTCGTTCGGGTCAGGGTGAGCCTTAAGGTTATCCCGGGTCCTTATCTGGAGAATTACCTGCATTTATTATTTGGCTATTTTCTTTAGTTCGTGTTAGGTATCTAACACATTTCGATTTTATTCTTGAATTTTGTAACCATTGATTTCAAATATTTTTCAATTATAAAGATTGGGGGAGGGGGGGGGGATCTATTTCAGAAAAGACGACCATAAAGGTAGAAGCGTGATTTTAGTATGGCGTTTGTCAAAGTAATTCTACGAAATCGAAGGGAACGAAACGAAAGGAGATTCGCCGTTCCGAATATCAGCCACGTACTAATTTTTTTTTTTTTATTCATTTCAGCTTTTTTTTTTTCGAAGGGTCACTTAAAACTATGATTTCATTACGGATTATAATGAGATAACGTTTTTAAATGACACTTTTTTAACCTAAGAACGTATAATACAAGAAAGCATTTTTGATTGAAATTTTTCCGAGTGTTTTTATTATTTTTCTATATAAATTTATATACAAGCAACTTATTTGTTTGTGTAAAAATAAATACAATATTTATATAAAAACAAAAAAAACGTCCGATTAAGTGTTAAGTGTGACTTAATGCGATCTTCAACACGACTCTTTACCTCGTTGGCAGCGAAAAATGCACGAACTACAGACAATATAATCGTAGGTTCGATCCTGGTGTAAGTAAGCCAAGCTGATTATGGTTGGTAGCAAGGAACACGTGTTCATAGCTTACTTTTATGTATGTTGTTTTTGTTGATGTGTAGTAGTAGTAGTAGTAGTAGTAGTAGTAGTAGTAATAATAATAATAATAATAATAATAATAATGATGATGATGATGATGATGATGATGATGATGATGATGGTGGTGGTTGTGAAATGGAAACGTCAACGGTTGTTAATTTCCAGTGCTTCGTCGGATTATGACAGGAGCAAAGTTAACCTCCGTCGTTCGGGTCAGGGTGAGCCTTAAGGTTATCCCGGGTCCTAATCTGGAGAATTACCTGCATTTATTATTTGGCCATTTTCTTTAGTTCGTGTTAGGTATCTAACACATTTCGATTTTATTCTTGAATTTTGTAACCATTGATTTCAAATATGTTTCCATTATAAAGATTGGGGGAGGGGGGATCTATTTCAGAAAAGACGACTATAAAGGTAGAAGCGTGATTTTAGTATGGCGTTTGTCAAATTAATTCTACGAAATCGAACGGAACGAAACGAAAGGAGATTCGCCGTTCCGAATATCAGCCACGTACTAATTTTTTTTTTTTTATTCATTTCAGCTTTTTTTTTTCGAAGGGTCACTTACAACTATGATTTCATTACGGATTATAATGAGATAACGTTTTTAAATGACACTTTTTTAACCTAAGAACGTATAATACAAGAAAGCATTTTTGATTGAAATTTTTCCGAGTGTTTTTATTATTTTTCTATATAAATTTATATACAAGCAACTCATTTGTTTGTGTAAAAATAAATACAATATTTATATAAAAACAAAAAAACGTCCGATTAAGTGTGACTTAATGCGATCTTCAACACGACTCTTTACCTCGTTGGCAGCGAAAAATGCACGAACTACAGACAATATAATCGTAGGTTCGATCCTGGTGTAAGTAAGCCAAGCTGATTATGGCTGGTAGCAAGGAACACGTGTTCATAGCTTACTTTTATGTACGTTGTTTTTGTTGTGTATTAGTAGTAGTAGTAATACTAATCATGATGATGATGATGATGATGATGATGATGATGATGATGATAATGATGATGACGATGGTGGTGGTGGTGAAATGGAAACGTCAACGGTTGTGAATTTCCAGTGCTTCGTCGGATTATGACCGGAGCAAAGTTAACCTCCGTCGTTCGGGTCAGGGTGAGCCTTAAGGTTATCCCGGGTCCTAATCTGGAGAATTACCTGCATTTATTATTTGGCCATTTTCTTTAGTTCGTGTTAGGTATCTAACACATTTCGATTTTATTCTTAAATTTTGTAACCATTGATTTAAAATATTTTTCCATTATAAAGATTGGGGGAGGGGGGGGGGATCTATTTCAGAAAAGACGACCATAAAGGTAGAAGCGTGATTTTAGTATGGCGTTTGTCAAATGAATTCTACGAAATCGAACGGAACGAAACGAAAGGAGATTCGCCGTTCCGAATATCAGCCACGTACTAATTTTTTTTTTTTTATTCATTTCAGCTTTTTTTTTTTCGAAGGGTCACTTAAAACTATGATTTCATTACGGATTATAATGAGATAACGTTTTTAAATGACACTTTTTTAACCTAAGAACGTATAATACAAGAAAGCATTTTTGATTGAAATTTTTCCGAGTGTTTTTATTATTTTTCTATATAAATTTATATACAAGCAACTTATTTGTTTGTGTAAAAATAAATACAATATTTATATAAAAACAAAAAAACCTCCGATTAAGTGTGACTTAATGCGATCTTCAACACGACTCTTTACCTCGTTGGCAGCGAAAAATGCACGAACTACAGACAATATAATCGTAGGTTCGATCCTGGTGTAAGTAAGCCAAGCTGATTATGGTTGGTAGCAAGGAACACGTGTTCATAGCTTACTTTTATGTACGTTGTTTTTGTTGTGTAGTAGTAGTAGTAGTAATAATAATCATGATGATGATTATGATGATGATGATGATGATAATGATGATGATGATGGTGGTGGTGGTGAAATGGAAACGTCAACGGTTGTGAATTTCCAGTGCTTCGTCGGATTATGACCGGAGCAAAGTTAACCTACGTCGTTCGGGTCAGGGTCCTAATCTGGAGAATTACCTGCATTTATTATTTAGCCATTTTCTTTAGTTCGTGTTAGGTATCTAACACATTTCGATTTTATTCTTGAATTTTGTAACCATTGATTTCAAATATGTTTCCATTATAAAGATTGGGGGAGGGGGGATCTATTTCAGAAAAGACGACCATAAAGGTAGAAGCGTGATTTTAGTATGGCGTTTGTCAAATTAATTCTACGAAATCGAACGGAACGAAACGAAAGGAGATTCGCCATTCCGAATATCAGCCACGTACTAATTTTTTTTTTTTTTTATTCATTTCAGCTTTTTTTTTTTCGAAGGGTCACTTAAAACTATGATTTCATTACGGATTATAATGAGATAACGTTTTTAAATGACACTTTTTTAACCTAAGAACGTATAATACAAGAAAGCATTTTAAATTGAAATTTTTCCGAGTGTTTTTATTATTTTTATATATAAATTTATATACAAGCAACTTATTTGTTTGTGTAAAAATAAATACAATATTTATATAAAAACAAAAAAACGTCCGATTAAGTGTGACTTAATGCGATCTTCAACACGACTCTTTACCTCGTTGGCAGCGAAAAATGCACGAACTACAGACAATATAATCGTAGGTTCGATCCTGGTGTAAGTAAGCCAAGCTGATTATGGCTGGTAGCAAGGAACACGTGTTCATAGCTTACTTTTATGTACGTTGTTTTTGTTGTGTAGTAGTAGTAGTAGTAATAATAATAATAATGATGATGATGATGATGATTATGATGATGATGATGATAATGATGATGATGATGATGGTGGTGGTTGTGAAATGGAACCATCAACGGTTGTGACTTTCCAGTGCTTCGTCGGATTATGACCGGAGCAAAGTTAACCTCCGTCGTTCGGGTCAGGGTGAGCCTTAAGGTTATCCCGGGTCCTAATCTGGAGAATTACCTGCATTTATTATTTGGCCATTTTCTTTAGTTCGTGTTAGGTATCTAACACATTTCGATTTTATTCTTGAATTTTGTAACCATTGATTTCAAATATTTTTCCATTATAAAGATTGGGGGAGGGGGGGATCTGTTTCAGAAAAGACGACCATAAAGTTAGGAGCGTGATTTTAGTATGGCGTTTGTCAAATGAATTCTACGAAATCGAACGGAACGAAACGAAAGGAGATTCGCCGTTCCGAATATCAGCCACGTACTAATTTTTTTTTTTTTATTCATTTCAGCTTTTTTTTTTTCGAAGGGTCACTTAAAATTATGATTTCATTACGGATTATAATGAGATAACGTTTTTAAATGACACTTTTTTAACCTAAGAACGTATAATACAAGAAAGCATTTTTGATTGAAATTTTTCCGAGTGTTTTTATTATTTTTCTATATAAATTTATATACAAGCAACTTATTTGTTTGTGTAAAAATAAATACAATATTTATATAAAAACAAAAAAACGTCCGATTAAGTGTGACTTAATGCGATCTTCAACACGACTCTTTACCTCGTTGGCAGCGAAAAATGCACGAACTACAGACAATATAATCGTAGGTTCGATCCTGGTGTAAGTAAGCCAAGCTGATTATGGCTGGTAGCAAGGAACACGTGTTCATAGCTTACTTTTATGTACGTTGTTTTTGTTGTGTAGTAGTAGTAGTAGTAATAATAATAATGATGATGATGATGATGATGATGATGATGATGATGATAATGATGATGATGATGATGATGATGGTGGTGGTGGTGAAATGGAACCATCAACGGTTGTGAATTTCCAGTGCTTCGTCGGATTATGACCGGAGCAAAGTTAACCTCCGTCGTTCGGGTCAGGGTGAGCCTTAAGGTTATCCCGGGTCCTAATCTGGAGAATTACCTGCATTTATTATTTGGCCATTTTCTTTAGTTCGTGTTAGGTATCTAACACATTTCGATTTTATTCTTGAATTTTGTAACCATTGATTTCAAATATTTTTCCATTATAAAGATTGGGGGAGGGGGGGATCTGTTTCAGAAAAGACGACCATAAAGTTAGGAGCGTGATTTTAGTATGGCGTATGTCAAATGAATTCTACGAAATCGAACGGAACGAAACGAAAGGAGATTCGGCGTTCCGAATATCAGCCACGTACTAATTTTTTTTTTTTTATTCATTTCAGTTTTTTTTTTTCGAAGGGTCACTTAAAATTATGATTTCATTACGGATTATAATGAGATAACGTTTTTAAATGACACTTTTTTAACCTAAGAACGTATAATACAAGAAAGCATTTTTGATTGAAATTTTTCCGAGTGTTTTTATTATTTTTCTATATAAATTTATATACAAGCAACTTATTTGTTTGTGTAAAAATAAATACAATATTTATATAAAAACAAAAAAACATCCGATTAAGTGTGACTTAATGCGATCTTCAACACGACTCTTTACCTCGTTGGCAGCGAAAAATGCACGAACTACAGACAATATAATCGTAGGTTCGATCCTGGTGTAAGTAAGCCAAGCTGATTATGGCTGGTAGCAAGGAACACGTGTTCATAGCTTACTTTTATGTACGTTGTTTTTGTTGTGTAGTAGTAGTAGTAGTAGTAGTAATAATAATCATGATGATGATGATGATGATGATGGTGGTGGTGGTGAAATCGAAACGTCAACGGTTGTGAATTTCCAGTGCTTCGTCGGATTATGACAGGAGCAAAGTTAACCTCCGTCGTTCGGGTCAGGGTGAGCCTTAAGGTTATCCCGGGTCCTAATCTGGAGAATTACCTGCATTTATTATTTGGCCATTTTCTTTAGTTCGTGTTAGGTATCTAACACATTTCGATTTTATTCTTGAATTTTGTAACCATTGATTTCAAATATTTTTCCATTATAAAGATTGGGGGAGGGGGGGATCTGTTTCAGAAAAGACGACCATAAAGGTAGAAGCGTGATTTTAGTATGGCGTTTGTCAAATTAATTCTACGAAATCGAACGGAACGAAACGAAAAGAAAATTCGCCGTTCCGAATATCAGCCACGTACTAATTTTTTTTTTTTTATTCATTTCAGCTTTTTTTTTTTCGAAGGGTCACTTACAACTATGATTTCATTACGGATTATAATGAGATAACGTTTTTAAATGACACTTTTTTAACCTAAGAACGTATAATACAAGAAAGCATTTTTGATTGAAATTTTTCCGAGTGTTTTTATTATTTTTCTATATAAATTTATATACAAGCAACTCATTTGTTTGTGTAAAAATAAATACAATATTTATATAAAAACAAAAAAACGTCCGATTAAGTGTGACTTAATGCGATCTTCAACACGACTCTTTACCTCGTTGGCAGCGAAAAATGCACGAACTACAGACAATATAATCGTAGGTTCGATCCTGGTGTAAGTAAGCCAAGCTGATTATGGCTGGTAGCAAGGAACACGTGTTCATAGCTTACTTTTATGTACGTTGTTTTTGTTGTGTAGTAGTAGTAGTAGTAATAATAATCATGATGATGATTATGATGATGATGATGATGATAATGATGATGATGATGGTGGTGGTGGTGAAATGGAAACGTCAACGGTTGTGAATTTCCAGTGCTTCGTCGGATTATGACCGGAGCAAAGTTAACCTACGTCGTTCGGGTCAGGGTCCTAATCTGGAGAATTACCTGCATTTATTATTTAGCCATTTTCTTTAGTTCGTGTTAGGTATCTAACACATTTCGATTTTATTCTTGAATTTTGTAACCATTGATTTCAAATATGTTTCCATTATAAAGATTGGGGGAGGGGGGATCTATTTCAGAAAAGACGACCATAAAGGTAGAAGCGTGATTTTAGTATGGCGTTTGTCAAATTAATTCTACGAAATCGAACGGAACGAAACGAAAGGAGATTCGCCATTCCGAATATCAGCCACGTACTAATTTTTTTTTTTTTTATTCATTTCAGCTTTTTTTTTTTCGAAGGGTCACTTAAAACTATGATTTCATTACGGATTATAATGAGATAACGTTTTTAAATGACACTTTTTTAACCTAAGAACGTATAATACAAGAAAGCATTTTTGATTGAAATTTTTCCGAGTGTTTTTATTATTTTTCTATATAAATTTATATACAAGCAACTTATTTGTTTGTGTAAAAACAAATACAATATTTATATAAAAACAAAAAAACATCCGATTAAGTGTGACTTAATGCGATCTTCAACACGACTCTTTACCTCGTTGGCAGCGAAAAATGCACGAACTACAGACAATATAATCGTAGGTTCGATCCTGGTGTAAGTAAGCCAAGCTGATTATGGCTGGTAGCAAGGAACACGTGTTCATAGCTTACTTTTATGTACGTTGTTTTTGTTGTGTAGTAGTAGTAGTAGTAGTAGTAATAATAATCATGATGATGATGATGATGATGATGATGATGATGATGGTGGTGGTGAAATCGAAACGTCAACGGTTGTGAATTTCCAGTGCTTCGTCGGATTATGACAGGAGCAAAGTTAACCTCCGTCGTTCGGGTCAGGGTGAGCCTTAAGGTTATCCCGGGTCCTAATCTGGAGAATTACCTGCATTTATTATTTGGCCATTTTCTTTAGTTCGTGTTAGGTATCTAACACATTTCGATTTTATTCTTGAATTTTGTAACCATTGATTTCAAATATGTTTCCATTATAAAGATTGGGGGAGGGGGGATCTATTTCAGAAAAGACGACCATAAAGGTAGAAGCGTGATTTTAGTATGGCGTTTGTCAAATTAATTCTACGAAATCGAACGGAACGAAACGAAAGGAGATTCGCCGTTCCGAATATCAGCCACGTACTAATTTTTTTTTTTTTATTCATTTCAGCTTTTTTTTTTTCGAAGGGTCACTTACAACTATGATTTCATTACGGATTATAATGAGATAACGTTTTTAAATGACACTTTTTTAACCTAAGAACGTATAATACAAGAAAGCATTTTTGATTGAAATTTTTCCGAGTGTTTTTATTATTTTTCTATATAAATTTATATACAAGCAACTCATTTGTTTGTGTAAAAATAAATACAATATTTATATAAAAACAAAAAAACGTCCGATTAAGTGTGACTTAATGCGATCTTCAACACGACTCTTTACCTCGTTGGCAGCGAAAAATGCACGAACTACAGACAATATAATCGTAGGTTCGATCCTGGTGTAAGTAAGCCAAGCTGATTATGGCTGGTAGCAAGGAACACGTGTTCATAGCTTACTTTTATGTACGTTGTTTTTGTTGTTGTGTAGTAGTAGTAGTAGTAGTAGTAGTAGTAATAATAATAATAATAATAATAATAATAATGATGATGAGTATGATTATGATTATGATGATGATGAGGATGATGGTGGTGGTGGTGAAATGGAAACGTCAACGGTTGTGAATTTCCAGTGCTTCGTCGGATTATGACAGGAGCAAAGTTAACCTCCGTCGTTCGGGTCAGGGTGAGCCTTAAGGTTATCCCGGGTCCTAATCTGGAGAATTACCTGCATTTATTATTTGGCCATTTTCTTTAGTTCGTGTTAGGTATCTAACACATTTCGATTTTATTCTTAAATTTTGTAACCATTGATTTCAAATATTTTTCCATTATAAAGATTGGGGGAGGGGGGGGATCTATTTCAGAAAAGACGACCATAAAGGTAGAAGCATGATTTTAGTATGGCGTTTGTCAAATGAATTCTACGAAATCGAATGGAACGAAACGAAAGGAGATTCGCCGTTCCGAATATCAGCCACGTACTAATTTTTTTTTTTTTATTCATTTCAGCTTTTTTTTTTTCGAAGGGTCACTTAAAACTATGATTTCATTACGGATTATAATGAGATAACGTTTTTAAATGACACTTTTTTAACCTAAGAACGTATAATACAAGAAAGCATTTTTGATTGAAATTTTTCCGAGTGTTTTTATTATTTTTCTATATAAATTTATATACAAGCAACTTATTTGTTTGTGTAAAAATAAATACAATATTTATATAAAAACAAAAAAACGTCCGATTAAGTGTGACTTAATGCGATCTTCAACACGACTCTTTACCTCGTTGGCAGCGAAAAATGCACGAACTACAGACAATATAATCGTAGGTTCGATCCTGGTGTAAGTAAGCCAAGCTGATTATGGTTGGTAGCAAGGAACACGTGTTCATAGCTTACTTTTATGTACGTTGTTTTTGTTGTGTAGTAGTAGTAGTAGTAATAATAATCATGATGATGATTATGATGATGATGATGATGATAATGATGATGATGATGGTGGTGGTGGTGAAATGGAAACGTCAACGGTTGTGAATTTCCAGTGCTTCGTCGGATTATGACCGGAGCAAAGTTAACCTACGTCGTTCGGGTCAGGGTCCTAATCTGGAGAATTACCTGCATTTATTATTTAGCCATTTTCTTTAGTTCGTGTTAGGTATCTAACACATTTCGATTTTATTCTTGAATTTTGTAACCATTGATTTCAAATATGTTTCCATTATAAAGATTGGGGGAGGGGGGATCTATTTCAGAAAAGACGACCATAAAGGTAGAAGCGTGATTTTAGTATGGCGTTTGTCAAATTAATTCTACGAAATCGAACGGAACGAAACGAAAGGAGATTCGCCATTCCGAATATCAGCCACGTACTAATTTTTTTTTTTTTTATTCATTTCAGCTTTTTTTTTTTCGAAGGGTCACTTAAAACTATGATTTCATTACGGATTATAATGAGATAACGTTTTTAAATGACACTTTTTTAACCTAAGAACGTATAATACAAGAAAGCATTTTAAATTGAAATTTTTCCGAGTGTTTTTATTATTTTTATATATAAATTTATATACAAGCAACTTATTTGTTTGTGTAAAAATAAATACAATATTTATATAAAAACAAAAAAACGTCCGATTAAGTGTGACTTAATGCGATCTTCAACACGACTCTTTACCTCGTTGGCAGCGAAAAATGCACGAACTACAGACAATATAATCGTAGGTTCGATCCTGGTGTAAGTAAGCCAAGCTGATTATGGCTGGTAGCAAGGAACACGTGTTCATAGCTTACTTTTATGTACGTTGTTTTTGTTGTGTAGTAGTAGTAGTAGTAATAATAATAATAATGATGATGATGATGATGATTATGATGATGATGATGATAATGATGATGATGATGATGGTGGTGGTGGTGAAATGGAACCATCAACGGTTGTGACTTTCCAGTGCTTCGTCGGATTATGACCGGAGCAAAGTTAACCTCCGTCGTTCGGGTCAGGGTGAGCCTTAAGGTTATCCCGGGTCCTAATCTGGAGAATTACCTGCATTTATTATTTGGCCATTTTCTTTAGTTCGTGTTAGGTATCTAACACATTTCGATTTTATTCTTGAATTTTGTAACCATTGATTTCAAATATTTTTCCATTATAAAGATTGGGGGAGGGGGGGATCTGTTTCAGAAAAGACGACCATAAAGTTAGGAGCGTGATTTTAGTATGGCGTTTGTCAAATGAATTCTACGAAATCGAACGGAACGAAACGAAAGGAGATTCGCCGTTCCGAATATCAGCCACGTACTAATTTTTTTTTTTTTATTCATTTCAGCTTTTTTTTTTTCGAAGGGTCACTTAAAATTATGATTTCATTACGGATTATAATGAGATAACGTTTTTAAATGACACTTTTTTAACCTAAGAACGTATAATACAAGAAAGCATTTTTGATTGAAATTTTTCCGAGTGTTTTTATTATTTTTCTATATAAATTTATATACAAGCAACTTATTTGTTTGTGTAAAAATAAATACAATATTTATATAAAAACAAAAAAACGTCCGATTAAGTGTGACTTAATGCGATCTTCAACACGACTCTTTACCTCGTTGGCAGCGAAAAATGCACGAACTACAGACAATATAATCGTAGGTTCGATCCTGGTGTAAGTAAGCCAAGCTGATTATGGCTGGTAGCAAGGAACACGTGTTCATAGCTTACTTTTATGTACGTTGTTTTTGTTGTGTAGTAGTAGTAGTAGTAATAATAATAATGATGATGATGATGATGATGATGATGATGATGATGATGATGATAATGATGATGATGATGATGATGATGGTGGTGGTGGTGAAATGGAACCATCAACGGTTGTGAATTTCCAGTGCTTCGTCGGATTATGACCGGAGCAAAGTTAACCTCCGTCGTTCGGGTCAGGGTGAGCCTTAAGGTTATCCCGGGTCCTAATCTGGAGAATTACCTGCATTTATTATTTGGCCATTTTCTTTAGTTCGTGTTAGGTATCTAACACATTTCGATTTTATTCTTGAATTTTGTAACCATTGATTTCAAATATTTTTCCATTATAAAGATTGGGGGAGGGGGGGATCTGTTTCAGAAAAGACGACCATAAAGTTAGGAGCGTGATTTTAGTATGGCGTATGTCAAATGAATTCTACGAAATCGAACGGAACGAAACGAAAGGAGATTCGGCGTTCCGAATATCAGCCACGTACTAATTTTTTTTTTTTTATTCATTTCAGTTTTTTTTTTTCGAAGGGTCACTTAAAATTATGATTTCATTACGGATTATAATGAGATAACGTTTTTAAATGACACTTTTTTAACCTAAGAACGTATAATACAAGAAAGCATTTTTGATTGAAATTTTTCCGAGTGTTTTTATTATTTTTCTATATAAATTTATATACAAGCAACTTATTTGTTTGTGTAAAAATAAATACAATATTTATATAAAAACAAAAAAACATCCGATTAAGTGTGACTTAATGCGATCTTCAACACGACTCTTTACCTCGTTGGCAGCGAAAAATGCACGAACTACAGACAATATAATCGTAGGTTCGATCCTGGTGTAAGTAAGCCAAGCTGATTATGGCTGGTAGCAAGGAACACGTGTTCATAGCTTACTTTTATGTACGTTGTTTTTGTTGTGTAGTAGTAGTAGTAGTAGTAGTAATAATAATCATGATGATGATGATGATGATGATGATGATGATGATGGTGGTGGTGAAATCGAAACGTCAACGGTTGTGAATTTCCAGTGCTTCGTCGGATTATGACAGGAGCAAAGTTAACCTCCGTCGTTCGGGTCAGGGTGAGCCTTAAGGTTATCCCGGGTCCTAATCTGGAGAATTACCTGCATTTATTATTTGGCCATTTTCTTTAGTTCGTGTTAGGTATCTAACACATTTCGATTTTATTCTTGAATTTTGTAACCATTGATTTCAAATATGTTTCCATTATAAAGATTGGGGGAGGGGGGATCTATTTCAGAAAAGACGAGCATAAAGGTAGAAGCGTGATTTTAGTATGGCGTTTGTCAAATGAATTCTACGAAATCGAACGGAACGAAACGAAAGGAGATTCGCCGTTCCGAATATCAGCCACGTACTAATTTTTTTTATTTTTTATTCATGTCAGCTTTTTTTTTTTCGAAGGGTCACTTAAAACTTTGATTTCATTACGGATTATAATGAGATAACGTTTTTAAATGACACTTTTTTAACCTAAGAACGTATAATACAAGAAAGCATTTTAAATCGAAATTTTTCCGAGTGTTTTTATTATTTTTCTATATAAATTTATATACAAGCAACTTAATTGTTTGTGTAAAAATAAATACAATATTTATATAAAAACAAAAAAACGTCCGATTAAGTGTGACTTAATGCGATCTTCAACACGACTCTTTACCTCGTTGGCAGCGAAAAATGCACGAACTACAGACAATATAATCGTAGGTTCGATCCTGGTGTAAGTAAGCCAAGCTGATTATGGCTGGTAGCAAGGAACACGTGTTCATAGCTTACTTTTATGTACGTTGTTTTTGTTGTGTAGTAGTAGTAGTAGTAATAATAATAATGTTATGATGATGATGATGATGATGATGATGATAATGATGATGATGATGATGATGATGGTGGTGGTGGTGAAATGGAACCATCAACGGTTGTGAATTTCCAGTGCTTCGTCGGATTATGACCGGAGCAAAGTTAACCTCCGTCGTTCGGGTCAGGGTGAGCCTTAAGGTTATCCCGGGTCCTAATCTGGAGAATTACCTGCATTTATTATTTGGCTATTTTCTTTAGTTCGTGTTAGGTATCTAACACATTTCGATTTTATTCTTGAATTTTGTAACCATTGATTTCAAATATTTTTCCATTATAAAGATTGGGGGAGGGGGGGATCTGTTTCAGAAAAGACGACCATAAAGTTAGGAGCGTGATTTTAGTATGGCGTATGTCAAATGAATTCTACGAAATCGAACGGAACGAAACGAAAGGAGATTCGGCGTTCCGAATATCAGCCACGTACTAATTTTTTTTTTTTTATTCATTTCAGTTTTTTTTTTTCGAAGGGTCACTTAAAATTATGATTTCACTACGGATTATAATGAGATAACGTTTTTAAATGACACTTTTTTAACCTAAGAACGTATAATACAAGAAAGCATTTTTGATTGAAATTTTTCCGAGTGTTTTTATTATTTTTCTATATAAATTTATATACAAGCAACTTATTTGTTTGTGTAAAAATAAATACAATATTTATATAAAAACAAAAAAACATCCGATTAAGTGTGACTTAATGCGATCTTCAACACGACTCTTTACCTCGTTGGCAGCGAAAAATGCACGAACTACAGACAATATAATCGTAGGTTCGATCCTGGTGTAAGTAAGCCAAGCTGATTATGGCTGGTAGCAAGGAACACGTGTTCATAGCTTACTTTTATGTACGTTGTTTTTGTTGTGTAGTAGTAGTAGTAGTAGTAGTAATAATAATCATGATGATGATGATGATGATGATGATGATGGTGGTGGTTAAATCGAAACGTCAACGGTTGTGAATTTCCAGTGCTTCGTCGGATTATGACAGGAGCAAAGTTAACCTCCGTCGTTCGGGTCAGGGTGAGCCTTAAGGTTATCCCGGGTCCTAATCTGGAGAATTACCTGCATTTATTATTTGGCCATTTTCTTTAGTTCGTGTTAGGTATCTAACACATTTCGATTTTATTCTTGAATTTTGTAACCATTGATTTCAAATATGTTTCCATTATAAAGATTGGGGGAGGGGGGATCTATTTCAGAAAAGACGAGCATAAAGGTAGAAGCGTGATTTTAGTATGGCGTTTGTCAAATGAATTCTACGAAATCGAACGGAACGAAACGAAAGGAGATTCGCCGTTCCGAATATCAGCCACGTACTAATTTTTTTTATTTTTTATTCATGTCAGCTTTTTTTTTTTCGAAGGGTCACTTAAAACTTTGATTTCATTACGGATTATAATGAGATAACGTTTTTAAATGACACCTTTTAACCTAAGAACGTATAATACAAGAAAGCATTTTTGATTGAAATTTTTCCGTGTGTTTTTATTATTTTTCTATATAAATTTATATACAAGCAACTTATTTGTTTGTGTAAAAATAAATACAATATTTATATAAAAACAAAAAAACGTCCGATTAAGTGTGACTTAATGCGATCTTCAACACGACTCTTTACCTCGTTGGCAGCGAAAAATGCACGAACTACAGACAATATAATCGTAGGTTCGATCCTGGTGTAAGTAAGCCAAGCTGATTATGGTTGGTAGCAAGGAACACGTGTTCATAGCTTACTTTTATGTACGTTGTTTTTGTTGTGTAGTAGTAGTAGTAGTAATAATAATGATAATGATGACGATGATGATGATGATGATGATTATAATGATGATGATGGTGGTGGTGGTGAAATGGAAACGTCAACGGTTGTGAATTTCCAGTGCTTCGTCGGATTATGACCGGAGCAAAGTTAACCTCCGTCGTTCGGGTCAGGGTGAGCCTTAAGGTTATCCCGGGTCCTAATCTGGAGAATTACCTGCATTTATTATTTGGCCATTTTCTTTAGTTCGTGTTAGGTATCTAACATATTTCGATTTTATTCTTGAATTTTGTAACCATTGATTTCAAATATTTTTCCATTACAAACATTGGGGGAGGGGGGGGATCTATTTCAGAAAAGACGACCATAAAGGTAGAAGCGTGATTTTAGTATGGCGTTTGTCAAATGAATTCTACGAAATCGAACGGAACGAAACGAAAGGAGATTCGCCGTTCCGAATATCAGCCACGTACTAATTTTTTTTTTTTTTATTCATTTCAGCTTTTTTTTTTTCGAAGGGTCACTTAAAACTATGATTTCATTACGGATTATAATGAGATAACGTTTTTAAATGACACTTTTTTAACCTAAGAACGTATAATACAAGAAAGCATTTTTGATTGAAATTTTTCCGAGTGTTTTTATTATTTTTCTATATAAATTTATATACAAGCAACTTATTTGTTTGTGTGAAAATAAATACAATATTTATATAAAAACAAAAAAACATCCGATTAAGGGTGACTTAATGCGATCTTCAACACGACTCTTTACCTCGTTGGCAGCGAAAAATGCACGAACTACTGACAATATAATCGTAGGTTCGATCCTGGTGTAAGTAAGCCAAGCTGATTATGGCTGGTAGCAAGGAACACGTGTTCATAGCTTACTTTTATGTACGTTGTTTTTGTTGTGTAGTAGTAGTAGTAGTAGTAATAATAATCATGATGATGATGATGATGATGATGATGATGGTGGTGGTGAAATCGAAACGTCAACGGTTGTGAATTTCCAGTGCTTCGTCGGATTATGACAGGAGCAAAGTTAACCTCCGTCGTTCGGGTCAGGGTAAGCCTTAAGGTTATCCCGGGTCCTAATCTGGAGAATTACCTGCATTTATTATTTGGCCATTTTCTTTAGTTCGTGTTAGGTATCTAACACATTTCGATTTTATTCTTGAATTTTGTAACCATTGATTTCAAATATGTTTCCATTATAAAGATTGGGGGAGGGGGGATCTATTTCAGAAAAGACGAGCATAAAGGTAGAAGCGTGATTTTAGTATGGCGTTTGTCAAATGAATTCTACGAAATCGAACGGAACGAAACGAAAGGAGATTCGCCGTTCCGAATATCAGCCACGTAATAATTTTTTTTTTTTTTATTCATTTCAGCTTTTTTTTTTTCGAAGGGTTACTTACAACTTTGATTTCATTACGGATTATAATGAGATAACGTTTTTAAATGACACTTTTTTAACCTAAGAACGTATAATACAAGAAAGCATTTTTGATTGAAATTTTTCCGTGTGTTTTTATTATTTTTCTATATAAATTTATATACAAGCAACTTATTTGTTTGTGTAAAAATAAATACAATATTTATATAAAAACAAAAAAACGTCCGATTAAGTGTGACTTAATGCGATCTTCAACACGACTCTTTACCTCGTTGGCAGCGAAAAATGCACGAACTACAGACAATATAATCGTAGGTTCGATCCTGGTGTAAGTAAGCCAAGCTGATTATGGTTGGTAGCAAGGAACACGTGTTCATAGCTTACTTTTATGTACGTTGTTTTAGTTGTGTAGTAGTAGTAGTAGTAATAATAATAATAATGATGACGATGATGATGATGATGATGATTATAATGATGATGATGATGATGATGGTGGTGGTGGTGAAATGGAAACGTCAACGGTTGTGAATTTCCAGTGCTTCGTCGGATTATGACCGGAGCAAAGTTAACCTCCGTCGTTCGGGTCAGGGTGAGCCTTAAGGTTATCCCGGGTCCTAATCTGGAGAATTACCTGCATTTATTATTTGGCCATTTTCTTTAGTTCGTGTTAGGTATCTAACATATTTCGATTTTATTCTTGAATTTTGTAACCATTGATTTCAAATATTTTTCCATCACAAACATTGGGGGGAGGGGGGGATCTATTTCAGAAAAGACGACCATAAAGGTAGAAGCGTGATTTTAGTATGGCGTTTGTCAAATGAATTTTACGAAATCGAACGGAACGAAACGAAAGGAGATTCGCCGTTCCGAATATCAGCCACGTACTAATTTTTTTTTTTTTATTCATTTCAGCTTTTTTTTTTTCGAAGGGTCACTTAAAACTATGATTTCATTACGGATTATAATGAGATAACGTTTTTAAATGACACTTTTTTAACCTAAGAACGTATAATACAAGAAAGCATTTTTGATTGAAATTTTTCCGAGTGTTTTTATTATTTTTCTATATAAATTTATATACAAGCAACTTATTTGTTTGTGTAAAAATAAATACAATATTTATATAAAAACAAAAAAACGTCCGATTAAGTGTGACTTAATGCGATCTTCAACACGACTCTTTACCTCGTTGGCAGCGAAAAATGCACGAACTACAGACAATATAATCGTAGGTTCGATCCTGGTGTAAGTAAGCCAAGCTGATTATGGTTGGTAGCAAGGAACACGTGTTCATAGCTTACTTTTATGTACGTTGTTTTTGTTGTGTAGTAGTAGTAGTAGTAATAATAATAATAATGATGATGATGATGATGATGATGATGATGATGATGATGATGATGGTGGTGGTGGTGAAATGGAAACGTCAACGGTTGTGAATTTCCAGTGCTTCGTCGGATTATGACCGGAGCAAAGTTAACCTCCGTCGTTCGGGTCAGGGTGAGCCTTAAGGTTATCCCGGGTCCTAATCTGGAGAATTACCTGCATTTATTATTTGGCTATTTTCTTTAGTTCGTGTTAGGTATCTAACACATTTCGATTTTATTCTTGAATTTTGTAACCATTGATTTCAAATATTTTTCCATTATAAAGATTGGGGGAGGGGGGGGGGATCTATTTCAGAAAAGACGACCATAAAGGTAGAAGCGTGATTTTAGTATGGCGTTTGTCAAATGAATTCTACGAAATCGAAGGGAACGAAACGAAAGGAGATTCGCCGTTCCGAATATCAGCCACGTACTAATTTTTTTTTTTTTATTCATTTCAGCTTTTTTTTTTTCGAAGGGTCCCTTAAAACTATGATTTCATTACGGATTATAATGAGATAACGTTTTTAAATGACACTTTTTTAACCTAAGAACGTATAATACAAGAAAGCATTTTTGATTGAAATTTTTCCGAGTGTTTTTATTATTTTTCTATATAAATTTATATACAAGCAACTTATTTGTTTGTGTAAAAATAAATACAATATTTATATAAAAACAAAAAAACGTCCGATTAAGTGTGACTTAATGCGATCTTCAACACGACTCTTTACCTCGTTGGCAGCGAAAAATGCACGAACTACAGACAATATAATCGTAGGTTCGATCCTGGTGTAAGTAAGCCAAGCTGATTATGGTTGGTAGCAAGGAACACGTGTTCATAGCTTACTTTTATGTACGTTGTTTTTGTTGTGTAGTAGTCGTAGTAGTAGTAATAATAATCATGATGATGATGATGATGATGATGATGATGGTGGTGGTGGGGAAATGGAAACGTCAACGGTTGTGAATTTCCAGTGCTTCGTCGGATTATGACAGGAGCAAAGTTAACCTCCGTCGTTCGGGTCAGGGTGAGCCTTAAGGTTATCCCGGGTCCTAATCTGGAGAATTACCTGCATTTATTATTTGGCCATTTTCTTTAGTTCGTGTTAGGTATCTAACACATTTCGATTTTATTCTTGAATTTTGTAACCATTGATTTCAAATATGTTTCCATTATAAAGATTGGGGGAGGGGGGATCTATTTCAGAAAAGACGAGCATAAAGGTAGAAGCGTGATTTTAGTATGGCGTTTGTCAAATGAATTCTACGAAATCGAACGGAACGAAACGAAAGGAGATTCGCCGTTCCGAATATCAGCCACGTACTAATTTTTTTTTTTTTTATTCATTTCAGCTTTTTTTTTTTCGAAGGGTCACTTAAAACTTTGATTTCATTACGGATTATAATGAGATAACGTTTTTAAATGACACTTTTTTAACCTAAGAACGTATAATACAAGAAAGCATTTTTGATTGAAATTTTTCCGTGTGTTTTTATTATTTTTCTATATAAATTTATATACAAGCAACTTATTTGTTTGTGTAAAAATAAATACAATATTTATATAAAAACAAAAAAACGTCCGATTAAGTGTGACTTAATGCGATCTTCAACACGACTCTTTACCTCGTTGGCAGCGAAAAATGCACGAACTACAGACAATATAATCGTAGGTTCGATCCTGGTGTAAGTAAGCCAAGCTGATTATGGTTGGTAGCAAGGAACACGTGTTCATAGCTTACTTTTATGTACGTTGTTTTTGTTGTGTAGTAGTCGTAGTAGTAGTAATAATAATCATGATGATGATGATGATGATGATGATGATGATGATGATGGTGGTAGTGAAATGGAAACGTCAACGGTTGTGAATTTCCAGTGCTTCGTCGGATTATGACAGGAGCAAAGTTAACCTCCGTCGTTCGGGTCAGGGTGAGCCTTAAGGTTATCCCGGGTCCTAATCTGGAGAATTACCTGCATTTATTATTTGGCCATTTTCTTTAGTTCGTGTTAGGTATCTAACACATTTCGATTTTATTCTGGAATTTTGTAACCATTGATTTCAAATATGTTTCCATTATAAAGATTGGGGGAGGGGGGATCTATTTCAGAAAAGACGAGCATAAAGGTAGAAGCGTGATTTTAGTATGGCGTTTGTCAAATGAATTCTACGAAATCGAACGGAACGAAACGAAAGGAGATTCGCCGTTCCGAATATCAGCCACGTACTAATTTTTTTTTTTTTTATTCATTTCAGCTTTTTTTTTTTCGAAGGGTCACTTACAACTTTGATTTCATTACGGATTATAATGAGATAACGTTTTTAAATGACACTTTTTTAACCTAAGAACGTATAATACAAGAAAGCATTTTTGATTGAAATTTTTCCGTGTGTATTTATTATTTTTCTATATAAATTTATATACAAGCAACTTATTTGTTTGTGTAAAAATAAATACAATATTTATATAAAAACAAAAAAACGTCCGATTAAGTGTGACTTAATGCGATCTTCAACACGACTCTTTACCTCGTTGGCAGCGAAAAATGCACGAACTACAGACAATATAATCGTAGGTTCGATCCTGGTGTAAGTAAGCCAAGCTGATTATGGTTGGTAGCAAGGAACACGTGTTCATAGCTTACTTTTATGTACGTTGTTTTTGTTGTGTAGTAGTAGTAGTAGTAATAATAATAATAATGATGACGATGATGATGATGATGATGATTATAATGATGATGATGATGATGATGGTGGTGGTGGTGAAATGGAAACGTCAACGGTTGTGAATTTCCAGTGCTTCGTCGGATTATGACCGGAGCAAAGTTAACCTCCGTCGTTCGGGTCAGGGTGAGCCTTAAGGTTATCCCGGGTCCTAATCTGGAGAATTACCTGCATTTATTATTTGGCCATTTTCTTTAGTTCGTGTTAGGTATCTAACATATTTCGATTTTATTCTTGAATTTTGTAACCATTGATTTCAAATATTTTTCCATTACAAACATTGGGGGAGGGGGGGGGATCTATTTCAGAAAAGACGACCATAAAGGTAGAAGCGTGATTTTAGTATGGCGTTTGTCAAATGAATTCTACGAAATCGAACGGAACGAAACGAAAGGAGATTCGCCGTTCCGAATATCAGCCACGTACTAATTTTTTTTTTTTTAATTCATTTCAGCTTTTTTTTTTTCGAAGGGTCACTTAAAACTATGATTTCATTACGGATTATATGAGATAACGTTTTTAAATGACACATTTTTAACCTAAGAACGTATAATACACGAAAGCATTTTTGATTGAAATTTTTCCGAGTGTTTTTATTATTTTTCTATATAAATTTATATACAAGCAACTTATTTGTTTGTGTAAAAATAAATACAATATTTATATAAAAACAAAAAAACGTCCGATTAAGTGTGACTTAATGCGATCTTCAACACGACTCTTTACCTCGTTGGCAGCGAAAAATGCACGAACTACAGACAATATAATCGTAGGTTCGATCCTGGTGTAAGTAAGCCAAGCTGATTATGGTTGGTAGCAAGGAACACGTGTTCATAGCTTACTTTTATGTACGTTGTTTTTGTTGTGTAGTAGTAGTAGTAGTAGTAGTAGTAGTAGTAGTAGTAATAATAATAATAATAATAATAATAATAATAATGATGACGATGATGATGATGATGATGATTATAATGATGATGATGATGATGATGGTGGTGGTGGTGAAATGGAAACGTCAACGGTTGTGAATTTCCAGTGCTTCGTCGGATTATGACCGGAGCAAAGTTAACCTCCGTCGTTCGGGTCAGGGTGAGCCTTAAGGTTATCCCGGGTCCTAATCTGGAGAATTACCTGCATTTATTATTTGGCCATTTTCTTTAGTTCGTGTTAGGTATCTAACATATTTCGATTTTATTCTTGAATTTTGTAACCATTGATTTCAAATATTTTTCCATTACAAACATTGGGGGAGGGGGGGGATCTATTTCAGAAAAGACGACCATAAAGGTAGAAGCGTGATTTTAGTATGGCGTTTGTCAAATGAATTCTACGAAATCGAACGGAACGAAACGAAAGGAGATTCGCCGTTCCGAATATCAGCCACGTACTAATTTTTTTTTTTTTATTCATTTCAGCTTTTTTTTTTTCGAAGGGTCACTTAAAACTATGATTTCATTACGGATTATAATGAGATAACGTTTTTAAATGACACTTTTTTTAACCTAAGAACGTATAATACACGAAAGCATTTTTGATTGAAATTTTTCCGAGTGTTTTTATTATTTTTCTATATAAATTTATATACAAGCAACTTATTTGTTTGTGTAAAAATAAATACAATATTTATATAAAAACAAAAAAACGTCCGATTAAGTGTGACTTAATGCGATCTTCAACACGACTCTTTACCTCGTTGGCAGCGAAAAATGCACGAACTACAGACAATATAATCGTAGGTTCGATCCTGGTGTAAGTAAGCCAAGCTTATTATGGTTGGTAGCAAGGAACACGTGTTCATAGCTTACTTTTATGTATGTTGTTTTTGTTGTTGTTGTGTAGTAGTAGTAGTAGTAGTAGTAATAATAATAATAATAATAATAATAATAATAATGATGATGATGATGATGATGATGATGATGATGATGATGATGGTGGTGGTTGTGAAATGGAAACGTCAACGGTTGTTAATTTCCAGTGCTTCGTCGGATTATGACAGGAGCAAAGTTAACCTCCGTCGTTCGGGTCAGGGTGAGCCTTAAGGTTATCCCGGGTCCTAATCTGGAGAATTACCTGCATTTATTATTTGGCCATTTTCTTTAGTTCGTGTTAGGTATCTAACACATTTCGATTTTATTCTTGAATTTTGTAACCATTGATTTCAAATATGTTTCCATTATAAAGATTGGGGGAGGGGGGATCTATTTCAGAAAAGACGAGCATAAAGGTAGAAGCGTGATTTTAGTATGGCGTTTGTCAAATGAATTCTACGAAATCGAACGGAACGAAACGAAAGGAGATTCGCCGTTCCGAATATCAGCCACGTACTAATTTTTTTTTTTTTTATTCATTTCAGCTTTTTTTTTTTCGAAGGGTCACTTACAACTTTGATTTCATTACGGATTATAATGAGATAACGTTTTTAAATGACACTTTTTTAACCTAAGAACGTATAATACAAGAAAGCATTTTTGATTGAAATTTTTCCGTGTGTTTTTATTATTTTTCTATATAAATTTATATACAAGCAACTTAATTGTTTGTGTAAAAATAAATACAATATTTATATAAAAACAAAAAAACGTCCGATTAAGTGTGACTTAATGCGATCTTCAACACGACTCTTTACCTCGTTGGCAGCGAAAAATGCACGAACTACAGACAATATAATCGTAGGTTCGATCCTGGTGTAAGTAAGCCAAGCTGATTATGGTTGGTAGCAAGGAACACGTGTTCATAGCTTACTTTTATGTACGTTGTTTTTGTTGTGTAGTAGTAGTAGTAGTAATAATAATAATAATAATGACGATGATGATGATGATGATGATTATAATGATGATGATGATGATGATGATGGTGGTGGTGAAATGGAAACGTCAACGGTTGTGAATTTCCAGTGCTTCGTCGGATTATGACCGGAGCAAAGTTAACCTCCGTCGTTCGGGTCAGGGTGAGCCTTAAGGTTATCCCGGGTCCTAATCTGGAGAATTACCTGCATTTATTATTTGGCCATTTTCTTTAGTTCGTGTTAGGTATCTAACATATTTCGATTTTATTCTTGAATTTTGTAACCATTGATTTCAAATATTTTTCCATCACAAACATTGGGGGGAGGGGGGGATCTATTTCAGAAAAGACGACCATAAAGGTAGAAGCGTGATTTTAGTATGGCGTTTGTCAAATGAATTCTACGAAATCGAACGGAACGAAACGAAAGGAGATTCGCCGTTCCGAATATCAGCCACGTACTAATTTTTTTTTTTTTATTCATTTCAGCTTTTTTTTTTTCGAAGGGTCACTTAAAACTATGATTTCATTACGGATTATAATGAGATAACGTTTTTAAATGACACTTTTTTAACCTAAGAACGTATAATACAAGAAAGCATTTTTGATTGAAATTTTTCCGAGTGTTTTTATTATTTTTCTATATAAATTTATATACAAGCAACTTATTTGTTTGTGTAAAAATAAATACAATATTTATATAAAAACAAAAAAACGTCCGATTAAGTGTGACTTAATGCGATCTTCAACACGACTCTTTACCTCGTTGGCAGCGAAAAATGCACGAACTACAGACAATATAATCGTAGGTTCGATCCTGGTGTAAGTAAGCCAAGCTGATTATGGTTGGTAGCAAGGAACACGTGTTCATAGCTTACTTTTATGTACGTTGTTTTTGTGTTGTAGTAGTAGTAGTAGTAATAATAATAATAATGATGATGATGATGATGATGATGATGATGATGATGATGATGATGATGATGATGGTGGTGGTGGTGAAATGGAAACGTCAACGGTTGTGAATTTCCAGTGCTTCGTCGGATTATGACCGGAGCAAAGTTAACCTCCGTCGTTCGGGTCAGGGTGAGCCTTAAGGTTATCCCGGGTCCTAATCTGGAGAATTACCTGCATTTATTATTTGGCTATTTTCTTTAGTTCGTGTTAGGTATCTAACACATTTCGATTTTATTCTTGAATTTTGTAACCATTGATTTCAAATATTTTTCCATTATAAAGATTGGGGGAGGGGGGGGGGATCTATTTCAGAAAAGACGACCATAAAGGTAGAAGCGTGATTTTAGTATGGCGTTTGTCAAATGAATTCTACGAAATCGAAGGGAACGAAACGAAAGGAGATTCGCCGTTCCGAATATCAGCCACGTACTAATTTTTTTTTTTTTTATTCATTTCAGCTTTTTTTTTTTCGAAGGGTCCCTTAAAACTATGATTTCATTACGGATTATAATGAGATAACGTTTTTAAATGACACTTTTTTAACCTAAGAACGTATAATACAAGAAAGCATTTTTGATTGAAATTTTTCCGAGTGTTTTTATTATTTTTCTATATAAATTTATATACAAGCAACTTATTTGTTTGTGTAAAAATAAATACAATATTTATATAAAAACAAAAAAACGTCCGATTAAGTGTGACTTAATGCGATCTTCAACACGACTCTTTACCTCGTTGGCAGCGAAAAATGCACGAACTACAGACAATATAATCGTAGGTTCGATCCTGGTGTAAGTAAGCCAAGCTGATTATGGTTGGTAGCAAGGAACACGTGTTCATAGCTTACTTTTATGTACGTTGTTTTTGTTGTGTAGTAGTCGTAGTAGTAGTAATAATAATCATGATGATGATGATGATGATGATGATGATGGTGGTGGTGGTGAAATGGAAACGTCAACGGTTGTGAATTTCCAGTGCTTCGTCGGATTATGACAGGAGCAAAGTTAACCTCCGTCGTTCGGGTCAGGGTGAGCCTTAAGGTTATCCCGGGTCCTAATCTGGAGAATTACCTGCATTTATTATTTGGCCATTTTCTTTAGTTCGTGTTAGGTATCTAACACATTTCGATTTTATTCTTGAATTTTGTAACCATTGATTTCAAATATTTTTCCATTATAAAGATTGGGGGAGGGGGGATCTATTTCAGAAAAGACGAGCATAAAGGTAGAAGCGTGATTTTAGTATGGCGTTTGTCAAATGAATTCTACGAAATCGAACGGAACGAAACGAAAGGAGATTCGCCGTTCCGAATATCAGCCACGTACTAATTTTTTTTTTTTTTATTCATTTCAGCTTTTTTTTTTCGAAGGGTCACTTAAAACTTTGATTTCATTACGGATTATAATGAGATAACGTTTTTAAATGACACTTTTTTAACCTAAGAACGTATAATACAAGAAAGCATTTTTGATTGAAATTTTTCCGTGTGTATTTATTATTTTTCTATATAAATTTATATACAAGCAACTTATTTGTTTGTGTAAAAATAAATACAATATTTATATAAAAACAAAAAAACCTCCGATTAAGTGTGACTTAATGCGATCTTCAACACGACTCTTTACCTCGTTGGCAGCGAAAAATGCACGAACTACAGACAATATAATCGTAGGTTCGATCCTGGTGTAAGTAAGCCAAGCTGATTATGGTTGGTAGCAAGGAACACGTGTTCATAGCTTACTTTTATGTACGTTGTTTTTGTTGTGTAGTAGTCGTAGTAGTAGTAATAATAATCATGATGATGATGATGATGATGATGATGATGATGATGATGGTGGTAGTGAAATGGAAACGTCAACGGTTGTGAATTTCCAGTGCTTCGTCGGATTATGACAGGAGCAAAGTTAACCTCCGTCGTTCGGGTCAGGGTGAGCCTTAAGGTTATCCCGGGTCCTAATCTGGAGAATTACCTGCATTTATTATTTGGCTATTTTCTTTAGTTCGTGTTAGGTATCTAACACATTTCGATTTTATTCTGGAATTTTGTAACCATTGATTTCAAATATGTTTCCATTATAAAGATTGGGGGAGGGGGGATCTATTTCAGAAAAGACGAGCATAAAGGTAGAAGCGTGATTTTAGTATGGCGTTTGTCAAATGAATTCTACGAAATCGAACGGAACGAAACGAAAGGAGATTCGCCGTTCCGAATATCAGCCACGTACTAATTTTTTTTTTTTTTATTCATTTCAGCTTTTTTTTTTTCGAAGGGTCACTTAAAACTTTGATTTCATTACGGATTATAATGAGATAACGTTTTTAAATGACACTTTTTTAACCTAAGAACGTATAATACACGAAAGCATTTTTGATTGAAATTTTCCGAGTGTTTTTATTATTTTTCTATATAAATTTATATACAAGCAACTTATTTGTTTGTGTAAAAATAAATACAATATTTATATAAAAACAAAAAAACGTCCGATTAAGTGTGACTTAATGCGATCTTCAACACGACTCTTTACCTCGTTGGCAGCGAAAAATGCACGAACTACAGACAATATAATCGTAGGTTCGATCCTGGTGTAAGTAAGCCAAGCTGATTATGGTTGGTAGCAAGGAACACGTGTTCATAGCTTACTTTTATGTACGTTGTTTTTGTTGTGTAGTAGTAGTAGTAGTAATAATAATAATAATGATGATGATGATGATGATGATGATGATGATGATGATGATGATGGTGGTGGTGGTGGTGGTGGTGGTGGTGAAATGGAAACGTCAACGGTTGTGAATTTCCAGTGCTTCGTCGGATTATGACCGGAGCAAAGTTAACCTCCGTCGTTCGGGTCAGGGTGAGCCTTAAGGTTATCCCGGGTCCTAATCTGGAGAATTACCTGCATTTATTATTTGGCTATTTTCTTTAGTTCGTGTTAGGTATCTAACACATTTCGATTTTATTCTTGAATTTTGTAACCATTGATTTCAAATATTTTTCAATTATAAAGATTGGGGGAGGGGGGGGGGGATCTATTTCAGAAAAGACGACCATAAAGGTAGAAGCGTGATTTTAGTATGGCGTTTGTCAAATGAATTCTACGAAATCGAACGGAACGAAACGAAAGGAGATTCGCCGTTCCGAATATCAGCCACGTACTAATTTTTTTTTTTTTATTCATTTCAGCTTTTTTTTTTTCGAAGGGTCACTTAAAACTATGATTTCATTACGGATTATAATGAGATAACGTTTTTAAATGACACTTTTTTAACCTAAGAACGTATAATACAAGAAAGCATTTTTGATTGAAATTTTTCCGAGTGTTTTTATTATTTTTCTATATAAATTTATATACAAGCAACTTATTTGTTTGTGTAAAAATAAATACAATATTTATATAAAAACAAAAAAACGTCCGATTAAGTGTTAAGTGTGACTTAATGCGATCTTCAACACGACTCTTTACCTCGTTGGCAGCGAAAAATGCACGAACTACAGACAATATAATCGTAGGTTCGATCCTGGTGTAAGTAAGCCAAGCTGATTATGGTTGGTAGCAAGGAACACGTGTTCATAGCTTACTTTTATGTATGTTGTTTTTGTTGTTGTGTAGTAGTAGTAGTAGTAGTAGTAGTAATAATAATAATAATAATAATAATAATAATAATAATGATGATGATGATGATGATGATGATGATGATGATGATGATGATGATGATGATGATGGTGGTGGTTGTGAAATGGAAACGTCAACGGTTGTTAATTTCCAGTGCTTCGTCGGATTATGACAGGAGCAAAGTTAACCTCCGTCGTTCGGGTCAGGGTGAGCCTTAAGGTTATCCCGGGTCCTAATCTGGAGAATTACCTGCATTTATTATTTGGCCATTTTCTTTAGTTCGTGTTAGGTATCTAACACATTTCGATTTTATTCTTGAATTTTGTAACCATTGATTTCAAATATGTTTCCATTATAAAGATTGGGGGAGGGGGGATCTATTTCAGAAAAGACGACCATAAAGGTAGAAGCGTGATTTTAGTATGGCGTTTGTCAAATTAATTCTACGAAATCGAACGGAACGAAACGAAAGGAGATTCGCCGTTCCGAATATCAGCCACGTACTAATTTTTTTTTTTTTATTCATTTCAGCTTTTTTTTTTTCGAAGGGTCACTTACAACTATGATTTCATTACGGATTATAATGAGATAACGTTTTTAAGTGACACTTTTTTTAACCTAAGAACGTATAATACAAGAAAGCATTTTTGATTGAAATTTTTCCGAGTGTTTTTATTATTTTTCTATATAAATTTATATACAAGCAACTCATTTGTTTGTGTAAAAATAAATACAATATTTATATAAAAACAAAAAAACGTCCGATTAAGTGTGACTTAATGCGATCTTCAACACGACTCTTTACCTCGTTGGCAGCGAAAAATGCACGAACTACAGACAATATAATCGTAGGTTCGATCCTGGTGTAAGTAAGCCAAGCTGATTATGGCTGGTAGCAAGGAACACGTGTTCATAGCTTACTTTTATGTACGTTGTTTTTGTTGTTGTTGTGTAGTAGTAGTAGTAGTAGTAGTAGTAGTAATAATAATAATAATAATAATAATAATAATGATGATGAGTATGATTATGATTATGATGATGATGAGGATGATGGTGGTGGTGGTGAAATGGAAACGTCAACGGTTGTGAATTTCCAGTGCTTCGTCGGATTATGACAGGAGCAAAGTTAACCTCCGTCGTTCGGGTCAGGGTGAGCCTTAAGGTTATCCCGGGTCCTAATCTGGAGAATTACCTGCATTTATTATTTGGCCATTTTCTTTAGTTCGTGTTAGGTATCTAACACATTTCGATTTTATTCTTAAATTTTGTAACCATTGATTTCAAATATTTTTCCATTATAAAGATTGGGGGAGGGGGGGGATCTATTTCAGAAAAGACGACCATAAAGGTAGAAGCGTGATTTTAGTATGGCGTTTGTCAAATGAATTCTACGAAATCGAATGGAACGAAACGAAAGGAGATTCGCCGTTCCGAATATCAGCCACGTACTAATTTTTTTTTTTTTTTATTCATGTCAGCTTTTTTTTTTTCGAAGGGTCACTTAAAACTTTGATTTCATTACGGATTATAATGAGATAACGTTTTTAAATGACACTTTTTTAACCTAAGAACGTATAATACAAGAAAGCATTTTAAATCGAAATTTTTCCGAGTGTTTTTATTATTTTTCTATATAAATTTATATACAAGCAACTTAATTGTTTGTGTAAAAATAAATACAATATTTATATAAAAACAAAAAAACGTCCGATTAAGTGTGACTTAATGCGATCTTCAACACGACTCTTTACCTCGTTGGCAGCGAAAAATGCACGAACTACAGACAATATAATCGTAGGTTCGATCCTGGTGTAAGTAAGCCAAGCTGATTATGGCTGGTAGCAAGGAACACGTGTTCATAGCTTACTTTTATGTACGTTGTTTTTGTTGTGTATTAGTAGTAGTAGTAATACTAATCATGATGATGATGATGATGATGATGATGATGATGATGATGATGATGATAATGATGATGACGATGGTGGTGGTGGTGAAATGGAAACGTCAACGGTTGTGAATTTCCAGTACTTCGTCGGATTATGACCCGAGCAAAGTTAACCTCCGTCGTTCGGGTCAGGGTGAGCCTTAAGGTTATCCCGGGTCCTAATCTGGAGAATTACCTGCATTTATTATTTGGCCTTTTTCTTTAGTTCGTGTTAGGTATCTAACACATTTCGATTTTATTCTTGAATTTTGTAACCATTGATTTCAAATATTTTTCCATTATAAAGATTGGGGGAGGGGGGGATCTATTTCAGAAAAGACGACCATAAAGGTAGAAGCGTGATTTTAGTATGGCGTTTGTCAAATGAATTCTACGCAATCGAACGGAACGAAACGAAAGGAGATTCGCTGTTCCGAATATCAGCCACGTACTAATTTTTTTTTTTTTTCATTTATTTCAGCTTTTTTTTTTTTCGAAGGGTCACTTAAAACTATGATTTCATTACGGATTATAATAAGATAACGTTTTTAAATGACACTTTTTTTAACCTAAGAACGTATAATACAAGAAAGCATTTTTGATTGAACTTTTTCCGAGTTTTTTATTATGTTTATATATGAATTTATATACAAGCAACTTATTTTGTGTAAAAATAAATACAATATTTATATAAAAACAAAAACACGTCCGATTAAGTGTGACTTAATGCGATCTTCAACACGACTCTTTACCTCGTTGGAAGTGAAAAATGCAAACGCTGTTATTATCGCGAGTAACAAACATTAACGAATTCATAACTGAATAATTAGCCGATAGAAACTCCTAGATATCTGCAGGCCGAACTACAGACAATATAATCGTAGGTTCGATCCTGGTGTAAGTAAGCCAAGCTGATTATGGCTGGTAGCAAGGAACACGTGTTCATAGCTTACTTTTATGTACGTTGTTTTTGTTGTGTAGTAGTAGTAGTAATAATGACGGTGGTGGTGGTGGTGGTGAAATGGAAACGTCAACGGTAATGAATTTCCAGTGCTTCGTCGGATTATGACCCGAGCAAAGTTAACCTCCGTAGTTCGGGTCAGGGTGAGCCTTAAGGTTATCCCGGGTCCTAATCTGGAGAATTAACTGCATTTATTATTTGGCCATTTTCTTTAGTTTGTGTTAGGTATCTAACACATTTCGATTTTATTCTTGAATTTTGTAACCATTGATTTCAAATATTTTTCCATTATAAAGATTGGGGGAGGGGGGATCTATTTCAGAAAAGACGACCATAAAGGTAGAAGCGTGATTTTAGTATGGCGTTTGTCAAATGAATTCTACGAAATCGAACGGAACTAAACGAAAGGAGATTCGCCGTTCCGAATATCAGCCACCTGCTAATTTTTTTTTTTTTTTGTTCATTTCAGCTTTTTTTTTTTTCGAAGGGTCACTTAAAACTATGATTTAATTACGGATTATAATGAGATAACGTTTTTAAATGACACTTTTTTTAACCTAAGAACGTATAATACAAGAAAGCATTTTTGATTGAAATTTTTCCGAGTGTTTTTATTATTTTTATATATAAATTTATATACAAGCAACTTATTTGTTTGTGTCAAAATAAATACAATATTTATATAAAAACAAAAAAACGTCCGATTAAGTGTGACTTAATGCGATCTTCAACACGACTCTTTACATCGTTGGAAGCGAAAAATGCAAACGCTGTTATTATCGCGAGTAACAAACATTAACGAATTCATAACTGAATAATTAGCCGATAGAAACTCCTAGATATCTGCAGGCCGAACTACAGACAATATAATCGTAGGTTCGATGCTGGTGTAAGTAAGCCAAGCTGATTATGGCTGGTAGCAAGGAACACGTGTTCATAGCTTACTTTTATGTACGTTGTTTTTGTTGTGTAGTAGTAGTAGTAGTAATAATGTTGATGATGATGATGATGATGATGATGATGATGATGGTGGTGGTGGTGGTGGTGGTGGTGAAATGGAAACGTCAACGGTTGTGAATTTCCAGTGCTTCGTCGGATTATGACCCGAGCAAAGTTAACCTCCGTCGTTCGGGTCAGGAAGAGCCTTAAGGTTATCCCGGGTCCTAATCTGGAGAATTACCTGCATTTATTATTTGGCCATTTTCTTTAGTTCGTGTTAGGTATCTAACACATTTCGATTTTATTCTTGAATTTTGTAACCATTGATTTCAAATATTTTTCCATTATAAAGATTGGGGGAGGGGGGAGCTATTTCAGAAAAGACGACCATGAAGGTAGAAGCGTGATTTTAGTATGGCGTTTGTCAAATGAATTCTACGAAATCGAACGGAACTAAACGAAAGGAGATTCGCCGTTCCGAATATCAGCAACGTAATAATTTTTTTTTTTTTTAATTCATTTCAGCTTTTTTTTTTTTCGAAGGGTCACTTAAAACTATGATTTCATTACGAATTATAATGAGATAACGTTTTTAAATGACACTTTTTTTAACCTAAGAACGTATAATACAAGAAAGCATTTTTGATTGAAATTTTTCCGAGTGTTTTTATTATTTTTAGATATAAATTTATATACAAGCAACTTATTTGTTTGTGTAAAAATAAATACAATATTTATATAAAAACAAAAAAACGTCCGATTAAGTGTGACTTAATGCGATCTTCAACACGACTCTTTACATCGTTGGAAGCGAAAAATGCAAACGCTGTTATTATCGCGAGTAACAAACATTAACGAATTCATAACTGAATTATTAGCCGATAGAAACTCCTAGATATCTGCAGGCCGAACTACAGACAATATAATCGTAGGTTCGATCCTGGTATAAGTAAGCCAAGCTGATTATGGATGGTAGCAAGGAACACGTGTTCATAGCTTACTTTTATGTACGTTGTTTTTGTTGTGTAGTAGTAGTAGTAGTAATAATGACGGTGGTGGTGGTGGTGGTGAAATGGAAACGTCAACGGTTGTGAATTTCCAGTGCTTCGTCGGATTATGACCCGAGCAAAGTTAACCTCCGTAGTTCGGGTCAGGGTGAGCCTTAAGGTTATCCCGGGTCCTAATCGAGAGAATTAACTGCATTTATTATTTGCCATTTCTTTAGTTCGTGTTAGGTATCTAACACATTTCGATTTTATTCTGGAATTTTGTAACCATTGATTTCAAATATTTTTCCATTGTAAAGATTGGGGGAGGAGGGATCTATTTCAGAAAAGACGACCATAAAGGTAGAAGCTTGATTTTAATATGGCGTTTGTCAAATGAATTCTACGAAATCGAATGGAACGAAACGAAAGGAGATTCGCCGTTCCGAATATCAGCCACCTGCTAATTTTTTTAATTTTTTTTATTCATTTCAGCTTTTTTTTTTTCGAAGGGTCACTTAAAACTATGATTTCATTACGGATTATAATGAGATAACGTTTTTAAATGACACTTTTTTTTAACCTAAGAACGTATAATACAAGAAAGCATTTTTGATTGAACTTTTTCCGAGTTTTTTAATTATTTTTGTATATATATTTATATACAAGCAACTTATTTGTTTGTGTAAAAATAAAGACAAAATTTATATAAAAACAAAAAAACGTCCGATTAAGTGTGACTTAATGCGATCTTCAACACGACTCTTTACCTCGTTGGCAGCGAAAAATGCACGAACTACAGACAATATAATCGTAGGTTCGATCCTGGTGTAAGTAAGCCAAGCTGATTATGGCTGGTAGCAAGGAACACGTGTTCATAGCTTACTTTTATGTACGTTGTTTTTGTTGTTGTAGTAGTAGTCGTAGTAATAATGGTGGTGGTGGTGGTGGTGGTGAAATGGAAATGTCAACGGTTGTGAATTTCCAGTGCTTCGTCGGATTATGACCCGAGCAAAGTTAACCTCCGTCGTTCGGGTCAGGGTGAGCCTTAAGGTTATCCCGGGTCCTAATCTGGAGAATTACCTGCATTTATTATTTGGCATTTCTTTAGTTCGTGTTAGGTATCTAACACATTTCGATTTTATTCTTGAATTTTGTAACCATTGATTTCAAATATTTTTCCATTGTAAAGATTGGGGGAGGGAGGGATCTATTTCAGAAAAGACGACCATAAAGGTAGAAACGTGATTTTAATATGGCGTTTGTCAAATGAATTCTACGAAATCGAACGGAACGAAACGAAAGGAGATTCGCCGTGCTAATTTTTTTTTTTTTTATTCATTTCAGCTTTTTTTTTTTTCGAAGGGTCACCTAAAACTATGATTTCATTACGGATTATAATGAGATAACGTTTTTAAGTGACACTTTTTTTAACCTAAGAACGTATAATACCAGAAAGCATTTTTGATTGAACGTTTTCCGAGTTTTTTTATTATTTTTATATATATATTTATATACAAGCAACTTCTTTGTTTGTGTAAAAATAAATACAATATTTATATAAAAACAAAAACACGTCCGATTAAGTGTGACTTAATGCGATCTTCAACACGACTCTTTACCTCGTTGGAAGCGAAAAATGCAAACGCTGTTATTATCGCGAGTAACAAACATTAACGAATTCATAACTGAATAATTAGCCGATAGAAACTCCTAGATATCTGTAGGCTTAACTACAGACAATATAATCGTAGGTTCGATCCTGGTGTAAGTAAGCCAAGCTAATTATGGCTGGTAGCAAGGAACACGTGTTCATAGCTTACTTTTATGTACGTTGTTTTTGTTGTTGTGGTAGTAGTAGTAGTAGTAATAATGATGATGATGATGATGATGATGATGATGATGATGATGAGGGTGGTGGTGGTGGTGGTGAAATGGAAACGTCAACGGTTGTGAATTTCCAGTGCTTCGTCGGATTATGACCCGAGCAAAGTTAACCTCCGTCGTTCGGGTCAGGGTGAGCCTTAAGATTATCCCGGGTCCTAATCTGGAGAATACCTGCATTTATTTATTTGGCATTTCTTTAGTTCGTGTTAGGTATCTAACACATTTCGATTTTATTCTGGAATTTTGTAACCATTGATTTCAAATATTTTTCCATTGTAAAGATTGGGGGAGGGGGGGTCTATTTCAGAAAAGACGACCATAAAGGTAGAAGCGTGATTTTAATATGGCGTTTGTCAAATTAATTCTACGAAATCGAACGGAACGAAACGAAAGGAGATTCGCCGTTCCGAATATCAGCCACGTGCTAATTTTTTTTTTTTATTATTCATTTCAGCTTTTTTTTTTTCGAAGGGTCACTTAAAACTATGATTTCATTACGGATTATAATGAGATAACGTTTTTAAGTGACACTTTTTTTTAACCTAAGAACGTATAATACAAGAAAGCATTTTTGATTGAACTTTTTCCGAGTTTTTTTATTATTTTTATATATATATTTATATACAAGCAACTGATTTGTTTGTGTAAAAATAAATACAATATTTATATAAAAACAAAAAAACGTCCGATTAAGTGTGACTTAATGCGATCTTCAACACGACTCTTTACCTCGTTGGAAGCGACAAATGCAAACGCTGTTATTATCGCGAGTAACAAACATTAACGAATTCATAACTGAATAATTAGCCGATAGAAACTCCTAGATATCTGCAGGCCGAACTACAGACAATATAATCGTAGGTTCGATCCTGGTGTAAGTAAGCCAAGCTGATTATGGCTGGTAGCAAGGAACACGTGTTCATAGCTTACTTTTATGTACGTTGTTTTTGTTGTAGTAGTAGTAGTAGTATTAGTAGTAGTAGTAGTAATAATAATAATAATAATAATAATAATGGTGGTGGTGGTTGTGGTGGCAAACCGGCAATGGCGGTTGAGAGCAGCATCTCCTTGTAATCTCTGTCTTTCTATTATATAATATATACCTTTGTTCATTTAAACCATGTGTTCCTGTGTCATTCATTCGGCCTTACCCAGTTCCACAACAAATGGCGACGTGGGAATTCGAACTCTTGGGTAAAAAAACTGAAAATACCACGTGAAAATGCACTCACACGGTTATAGCAGGAAGCCGCACGCAAAAAACAAAACAAAGGTTTTTGCCGAACGGTCGAGAGAAGAAAAGGGAACTCAACTGAAACAAAAAACACGTTGAATTCTTAAGTTCGAGAAAATTGTTTTCTTTTAAGAAAAAGAAAACTGAAATGGACATGTTGTGCTCTAAGTTTGAAAACTGCTTATCGAAAAAAAAAACCAGCTTGAAATTAGGTGCGCGGTTCCTCTAGTGTGGGAAAACTAGTTTAAAAAAACAAAAAAAAAAACTGAAATTGAATTGGAAACCCAGAGAAAAAAAAACGCGCATTCAATTTCAAAAAAAAAACCGAACACGAAGGAAGCGAGCATTGTTTTTTTTTAGACGAACGTCACAGCGAGTTTTTTTTTATGAGCACACACAAAAAAAAAATGAAACTGACACCACGTGCTTCATTTTAAGAACAGATCAGAAACAAAAACATGAAACGAATCACACGTGCATTACTCCATAAAAAAAAGACGCACGATAAAAAAAAGGTCAGTTTTATTTTCTCTCTCTTTTCCGACTTGTACTGAAATATTTTAAAATGCAGAAATAATTAATTGTGAAACAGATTTTTTTTTCTCTTCGTTAAAATTAAAAACGTGTATAAGAAAAGAACATTACATAATCTTTTCATAACTAAAACTCAGCGTCTTTCCAGCGCGAATTTAAAGAAAAGAACTTCTTGAAAATTCATTAAATAACGAGAAAATATTAATTTTCAAAAAAAATAAAATAAAATAAAATAAGTGAATATACGCGTATATAGAGAAAAGGAAAAGTTTCATAATCTTTTCATAATTAAAACGGCGCCTAGCAAACGCTAATTTAAAGAAAAGAACTCTTATAAAATCATAAGATAATGAGAAAATATTAATTTTCTAAATAAAATCAGAAACTAAATGGTTGAATATGGAAGATATTAAGTCTATAATCGCCGAACTAGCGAAATTCCAAATCTCCCAGCAACAACAAACTGAGGAAAGATTTCAAAAGTTTGGATTGGAACAGAACCAAAATCTTTTATTACACAAAAAGGAGTATGATGAAAGATTGGAATTTCTGATACAAACAATATCGCGCAGTGACCAAAAAAATGAAAAAGACGACACGTTTTCGCAGAACACAATTTGGAACAGTATTGATAATTACTCATACACGGAAAATAATACATTTGAAGAATATTTCCGAAGATATGAAGACCTATATAAAATTGACTGCGGTAGTTGGAGTGATGCGAAGAAGCTATGCCTCCTTCTTAGAAAACTTAATACCACAGAACATATGAAATTCGTGGATTTCATTTTGCCTCGGAAAACTAGCGAGCTAACTTTCATAGAAGCGGTTGGGTTATTGACAGAACTGTTTAGTCCAAGAACTACACTATTCCACAAACGATGGAAGTGCATGAACCTGGTAAAGAAAGACAAGGAAGACTACGCTACTTTTGCATCGATAGTGAACAAGCATTGTGACGATTTTAAACTAACTGAATTAAGTGAAGATAATTTCAAGTGTCTAATTTTTGTACAAGGTTTAATCTCAGGAAATGACACGGAGATAAGGCGTAGAGCTCTAAATAAATTAGAGAATGAACCAAGCCTTACGCTGCAAAAGTTGGCTGAGGACTGTCAAAGATTTGTAAATGTAAAACAGGACTCAAAAGACATTGAATTGTCCGGCATTGCGCACATAAAAAAGGTACATCAAAAAACAAAAGCTCAACCTTATAGAAAAATAAGAAATAATAATTTTGATGTAACAAAGACAAACCAAACCAGTAAAAAAATAAATAAATTGCCACCAAGCCCTTGTTCACGCTGTGGTAATCCACATTGGTACAATGAGTGCCCATTCCGTTTTAAAACCTGTATGAAATGCAAAAAAGTTGGACATAAAAGTTCGCACTGCAGAACGGGCAGAGGAAATAAAATGCGGATTCAAGCCACTAGGACAAAGAAGGAAAAATGCATGAACATAAGAAAATATGTACAGGTGAAAATCCTGGATAAAAATATAAAATTGCAATTGGATTCTGGTTCAGACGTTTCCATTATAAATTTACATACATGGAGGAGATTAAATAAACCTACTCTATCAAGAACAAACAGGCTGGCAAGCACAGTTACTGGTGAAAGAATTACATTTGAAGGAGAATTAATCACAAATGTGTCCCTAATGGGAAATACTAAAAAACTCAAACTACTGGTACTGAAGGATTCGAATAATCTTTTTGGTTAAGATTTTATGCAGGCATTTGATTTATGGAAGTTGCCGATAAATACATTTTGTAAAAAAATAAATAGTCGCGCAACAGAATCGGAAAAACTACAACGAGAATTAAAACAATCGTTCCCAGAGGTTTTTTCTGGCGGTCTTGGATGCTGCACTAAAATCTCTGCAAAATTCCGTCTAAAAGAAAATGTACTGCCGGTATTTAGGAAAGAAAGGAAAGTACCCTTCGCCTTGATTGAAAAAATAAACGCTGAATTAGACCGACTGGTAAAGATGGGTATTTTATCAAAAGTACAACACAGCCAGTGGGCAGCACCCACGGTTTATGTAAAGAAAAAATCTAATGAGATTCGTGTATGGGCAGATTTTTCAACAGGACTGAATACTGCCCTCGCGGACTATCACTACCCACTCCATACCCCGGAAGAAGTGTTTGCAAGCTTAAATGGAGGAAGATTTTTTTCAAAAATAGACCTAAGTGAGGCATACCTACAAATACCGGTGGATAAAGATTGTTCTAAGCTCTTATGTATAAACACACATCGTGGTTTATATAAATTCGAAAGATTAGCGTTCGGAGTTAGGGTCGCGCCAGCCATTTTCCAACAAGTAATGGACACAATGCTGGGCGGACTGGATTTCGCAATAGCGTATCTCGATTACATCTTGATTAACAGCAAAGATATCGAACAACACCAAAAACATGTAAATCAAGTGTTTGCGAGAATCCAAGATTATGGGTTTAAAGTAAAAGAAGAAAAATGTGATTTTTTCCTGGAGGAAATAAAATATCTGGGTCATGTGATCGACAAGGACGGCAGAAGACCAGACCCAGAAAGGGCTACCGCAATAAAAAACATGCCGGCGCCAGAAAACGTCATGACATTACAGAGTTTTCTGGGCCTAGCAAATTACTACCAGGCTTTTATCCCAGAAATGCATAATTTGCGTGCTCCATTAAATGAGCTATTAAAAAAAGGTAAAGCCTGGGTATGGACACCTGAATGTATGATGCATTTAATAAAATCATAGAAAGACTTACGTCAGAGTTATTTCTAACACATTACAACCCAGAATTGGACATAATCGTAGCTAGCGACGCTAGTTCATATGGTTTAGGAGCATGTATCCTACACAAAATGCTTGATGGGACCCATAAACCCATTGCACATGCATCAAGGACCTTGCTCCCAGCAGAAAAACAGTATTCTCAAATCAGGAAAGAAGCCCTAGCAATAATATTTGCAGCAACAAAGTTTCACCGATACATACATGGTAGACAATTTACCTTACAGACAGACCATAAGCCGCTAATTACAATTTATGGATCTAAAAAAGGCCTACCTGTATATACAGCTAATAGACTACAAAGATGGGGAACTATCTTATTAAACTACAACTTTAAAATGCAACATTTGCATTCAAATAAAATCTATCATGCAGATGGATTGTCGAGATTAGTGCCAAAACAGAGAGAGACTCTAGAAGACACAGTGATTGCGTCTCTTAAAACAGAAGGAGATTTTAAAGAGATTTTGTGCAACGCAGTGAGAGAGCTCCCGGTGACACTATACGAGATAAAAAAAGAAGCTCAAGAGGATGAATTTATCACCAGAACAAAAATGAAATTGGTAGATAAGGATTTACATGCGGCAAAGAGTTTCTTACTCTGTGATGACGTACTCATGCATAACGAAAGGGTGGTCATCCCAGAAAAACTACGAAAGCAAATTCTGAAAGATTTTCATGTTGACCATCCAGGGATAACCAGGATGAAGGGGTTAATGAGGAGTTTTGTGTACTGGCCAGGTATGGACAACGACATTGAAAAAGCAGTAAAGCTGTGTAAAGGCTGTGCCTTAGCGGCAAAAGCACCGCATATAAAGCATAGCCCATGGCCAAAGACCGACCGTCCGTGGGAAAGAATTCACGTGGATTTCGAGGGACCATTGGAAGGATTTTACTACTTAATCGTAGTCGACAGTTTTTCAAAGTGGCCCGAGGTACTACGTTGCAAGAGTCCCACGTCAGAGGTTACGATAAGATTCCTACATGAACTATTTGCCCGTTTTGGGGTAGTGGATTGTTTGGTGAGTGATAATGGGACGCAGTTCACGTCATCAGATTTTGAGGAGTTCTGCGCGACGTTTCAAATCAGACATATAACGACGCCCCCGTATCATCCTAGGTCAAACGGCCAGGCGGAACGCTTCGTAGACACATTAGAAAGAGCATTAAAAAAGGCCGGTGATACTCCTAAGGAGAAGGCTTTACAACAATTCTTACAAGTATATAGAATTACAAAAAACATGAACATAGCATCATCATTATCCCCCGCAGAGATGATGTTTGCGCGGAATGTGAAGTCCGTGTTTGATAAATTATTACCTAAACATAATAATTATGAACGAATGTCAACGGTACCGAAGAAAAAATACAACCCAGGAGATAGGGTATATTTTAAGATGTTCAAAAACAATGCATCGTTCTGGGAACCCGGTACAATTGAAAAGAGGATCGGATCGATGGTCTATATCATAAAAGGACCACGGTTCTCGCATAAGAGACATCTACATCAGATCAGAAAAAGACTGTCAGATGACACTGACAGCGCCTCATAAGGAGAAGACGTGATGGACGTGATATATGACACCTTCAACTTACCAAGTACCCTAGGTAGTCACACGTAAACAACAACCAAAAAGAAAACGAATGGCTCCGGACTACCTAGAGATAGATCCGAAAAGGAAACGTTATTAAGACTCCTGAGGAGGTAAGGCTTGGAAGGGGGTGTTATGGTGCCGTACCTACCTACGGAGAACTAATGGACTCGTCCACCTTATAAATACGGGAAGCACGTGACACTTGTTCTCTTCTTCCCAGGCAAACCGGCAATGGCGGTTGAGAGCAGCATCTCCTTGTAGTCTCTTTCTTTCTATTATATAATATATACCTTTGTTCATTTAAACCATGTGTTCCTGTGTCATTCATTCGGCCTTACCCAGGTCCACAACAATTCTTCTTCTTCTTCTTCTTCTTCTTCTTCTTCTTCTTCTTCTTCTTCTTCTTGTTATTATTATTTTTATTATTGTTGCTGTTGTTGTTGTTGTTGGCTGTTGTTGTTGTTCGGTGTTGTTGTTGGTGTTGTTTTCGTTGTTGTCGTTGTTGTTGTTGTTATTATTATTATCATTATTATTGTTGCTGTTGTTGTTGTTGTTGTTGTTGGGTGTGTTGTTGTTGTTGGGTGTGTTGTTGTTGGGTGTTATTGTGTGTGTTGTTGTTGTCGTTGTTGTCGTTGTTGTCGTTGTTTTTATTATTATTATTATTATTATTATTATTATTATTATTATTATTATTATCTAGTGAGTAAATAATAATAATAATAATAATAATAATAATAATAATAATAATAATAATAATAATAATAATAATAATAATAATAATAATAATAATAATTTACTCACTAGAGTCATCATCAGTGATTACTCACTGACAATAATCAGTGATGTTTTCTTGGAGTCTCAGTGGCGAGTCTCCCCAGATTTACAGTACTCTCTGCCTCTTTCGATATCCGTTTCAAATCATATTGCGTTATTGCAACAGACGTATACAAATGATTCCTCACTTACAATGATCGTTGGTCTTCCTTGGTATTTGAGTTGTAATAAGCCTCTTCAATGTTGTAGTACACTCGCACTCTTCCTCGATCTTTTTTTTTTTATCTTCCTTGATCTTTCACAACAATTTCATCTGGTTCCAGTCGGGGCTAGTGTATATGTTTATGTTTTTGTTTTGTTGTTGTTGTTTTTGTATTATTATATATATAATAATAATAGATTAAGGCATTTCATGTTCATACGTACGTTATCACTTTTCACCTACATTCAAAAAATGAGATCGTCCGATCAGTGAAGATAGTGATTTGTGATTAATCTGATAGCGCTAAGGTAAACAATAAGGTAAACAATAAGGTAAACAATTTCGACTGTACTCATTTTACAATGAATTGTCCCCAAATCAAATGATGCCGTTCCATCGACTAAAACATTATAATTGTAAACAAATGCATTTAAAAAAGTGACATATCTTTTATTCATTTTAAGAATATTTAGCTGACAATTATTTTGACAGTAAGAGGTCGTTTTAAAATGAATTAAATTATTACAATTTTAAATAAATAAAGAAGAGACGCGTGCATTTAATTTATTAAAGACAATTATTTTTACGGAAGAAGAAAGTATAATTCGTTGTTAATAGTATTGATCCTGACAAGCATTTATTATTTCAAAATGAATATTATTATTGAGGGTAAATTCTACAGATTGACATAGAAAGTGCCGTGGAATTTCCATATGGTCCCGTTAGTTCTTCTTCTTCTTCTTCTTCTTCTTCTTCTTCTTCTTCTTCTTCTTCTTCTTCTTCTTCTTCTTCTTCTTTATTTATTTATTTATTTATTTATTTATTTATTCATTTATCCTTGAACATCTGCTATATACTAATTTCCGTCCAAGAGACATACGGTCAAAAATACGGTAAGAAATGGCGCCATGTTATTTACAATGCACAAATCGGCGCGAACACACAGCGAATATTTATTATTTCTTCTTATAAAAAAAAGCCCTTCGTAAGGAATGAACTGTTAATATTTACTCAATAGGGGTTCTCACACAGGTCATCATCAATGATTGCTCACTCATAATAACCGCTGATGTTTCCTGGTGTCCGAGTGACAACAAATCTCACCAGTTTTCTAGCACTCTATGCCTCTTTCCGATAACCAATGCTAATCACTTTGCGTTATCAAAACAGCCGCTTATCATCGATGGCAATAATCATTGGTCTTCTCTGAGGTTTGGGTGTCAAAAAGTCTCCCCAAGGTCAAATAAGCCCCCCCCCCCCAAGGTCCCAGTGCTCTCCATACTCTTCCAGTGGAGGTCTGGTTAGTGTTCTCCTCCTCCATCTGTCTATCCTTCTTGACTATTATTTTATGTGGTATCAGTCGAGGCTGGTGCTATAATATTTTTGCAGTTTATGTTGTGTTGTACTTTCTTTGTTTTTGTTTTATTTCTATTTCGACTTCCATGTGGCTAGTCAGTGTTCGTAATTTATGTGGATTCATTTACGCATTTGGGGATTTTTCTTAAGATTTCAACTATTTTCATCATTGTCATCCGTTGTATGGTTTCAGTCTTCCGCTGGATTCTAATTTCTCCAAATCTTTTTTTCCAGTTTTTTTACAGAACTGTTTTTAATGTTCCTTTTATTTTAAAAAATGTTATTATTATTATTATTATTATTATTATTATTATTATTATTATTATTATTATTATTATTATTATTATTATTATTATTATTATTATTATACATGCAAATACATGCCCCCCCCGGTCGCATATTTTTGCTAGCCTGAGAGAATGGTTTCATGACGAACAAACATATATTACCGCCCCCCCTCAATAAAAAAGAGAAAACAATGATTGGGTGGATGGGCGCATGCCATCAGAACAAATACTACACTATTACTCCAAAGAAGGAGGTAATACATGAGAGGATGGTATCATGCCGCATGATCTCATGCTACATTACCCCTGGCCCATAAAAAGAGAAAATAATACGTAGGAAGATAGTGTCATGCCAGCAGAACAGATACTACGGTTATATTATGAGGGACCATATTTGTAAAAGGTGTACTTCAGCTAGTATGGAGTGTGACTGAGGTCGAACTTATCTGGCAAAGTGCATGTCGGGCTGACACAAACTTTGGGGAAAGGAATCTGTTTTCCCACGAAGGAATAACAGACAGGTGAACTTAAGATCGAAAGAACTAAGCATTTGGGCTCAATAAAGGTCAGAAATGGAGACTGACAAATCGAGGCGCGATGACGCAGCTTGTTGTTGTCGCACGCAATGAAATGATAGTTTTGAGAGTTCTGTCATGGAATTTGAAGCAGGCAGACGTGGAAAACGACGTGCTGAAACTTTAAGTTAAGTCGGTATGGACTGAAGGCGAATCCCCCTGTCTGTCTAGTATATAATTATACTTCACCAAGTATAAATCAATAAATAAATAAGTAAGATGTTAAGATACGTTCACCGAGACAATTAATTAAGATGGTACGGTCTCTCTTCTCGGCATGTTTTTATTTTATATCAGAGAAAATAAAACCCTTTGACCTCTCGAAAAATGTATTAGACTCCCTTTTTGTCAAGTTAAAAAAAAGTTTGTTCACAGAGATGTCAACACTACGACGATGACGGCATGAAAAAGAAGAAGAAGACGATATGACGGCAGGACGAAAAATCAACGCGGCCACACGAATAAAGAAAAGAGTAAGACATCCACGTGACGACGGAGAAGACGATTCACGATGGATATGAATACAGAGAAAGAAAAAGGTAAATTTCGCTTTGAATTGTAACGAACATTTGCAGAAACAAAAAACCCAACCCAAACACTCATACATACATTAAGTGTAAAATACGCACGCATTAAGACCCCCCCCCCCCATACGTTAAAGTAAAATACGCGAAAAACGTATATGAGTTAAAAAGAAAAGAAAAATAGTTTTAAGACGTTTTGGTAACGTTTCAACCGTTTCGATATTTTCGGAAGCGTTACATGTGTGTGGTTTAGCAACGAGCTATACAATAGAACGTATAAAACAAGTATAAAGCAATTTAAAGGCTTTCAATAACTTATAATCGCGTTTAAAAAAAGTCGTATCGTTACACTAACCCCCTTCCAATATGAATTGAGTATTGGACGAAATAGTATAGTAAACTGAACTGAGCATTACAAGAAGCAATAGTATAGTTTCGGTTTCAGACAAACAAATACTGAATTTACATTAATAGATCATCATCATCATCATCATCATCATCATCATCATCATCATCATCATCATCATCATCATCATCATCATCATCATTTGCACTCACTAGGAGTTCTCACACAGATCATCTTCAGTGATTGCTCACCGACAACAACCAGTGGTATTTCCTGGAGTCTGAGTGACAAGAAGCCTCACTATAATGTTAGTGTCCAGTGAATGTCTGGATCATGCTCTCCGTACTCGGTCATTCCATGCTCCTTGATCATTTACGGTCATTATGTGTGCTACAAACGAATACTAGTGCCACCATTTTATTTTTGGTTGGGGTGGGGGCAAATTATGAATTTTGTTTTACATATCTACCCTGGCAGTTTCAGTTTCTTTGGTTTTGTGTTATGTCCTTTCTATATTCCTAATTATGTTTACACAATATTAGTCGGTATCATCTGGTTATATGGGGTCAGGAATCTTTTTTAATATTCCAGCTGTCTTCATCTTTGATATGCGTTGCATGTTGTCAATCCTAGTTTTGATTCCAATTTCTCCTAGTCCTTTTTTTCCCAGAAAATTTCGAACTGTTTTTAGTGCTCCTACAACTATTGGTATTACTGTACTTTTCTTCATGTTTGATATTTCTTTCAGTTCTCTAGCAAGCTCTACATATTTGCTGTGTTGTTCTATCATCTTGATCTGGCAGGTTTTTTTCTTCTACTTTACTATTATCATGTTAAGTGTTCTAGCTTGGATGACATTTTCCGTTTCTATTTTCTTGTCCCATAGGATTGTATGGCTTATGTTGTTAAATAGTCTCACTGGTTTGCGTTTGTACAATTTTGTCTATATGTTCGAAATGCAATCGTCTGAACTATTCCCAGCGGACTACCTTCTCAACCCAGTCATGTCTGTTTTTATACTCGTTTTGGGATAGCTTTCTGAATTTACTTATCATGGTGTTTACCGTTTCGTCTCTTTGCCCTCAGAGTGTATATGTATATGTATTATTATTATTATTATTATTATTATTATTATTATTATTATTATTATTATTATTATTATTATTATTTACTCACTAGGAGTTATCACACTGGTCATCGTCAGTGATCGCCTACTGCCGACAACCTGTGGTATTCCCTGGAGTCTGAGTGACAACAAGTCTCCTCAGACTTCCAGTATGCTCCACCACTTTTCGTTCATCACCGCTGATGACCTTGCGGTAATCGCAACAGCCACCTACCAACGATTTCCCGCTGATAAGGGCCATTGGTCCCATCTGGGGCCCGAGTGGCAACAAGCCTGCCCAAGGTCCCAGAGCTGTCCGCGCTCTTCCAGTGGAGGTCTGGTTTGCGCTTTCTTTCCTCGACCCTCTGTCTTATTATTATTATTATTATTATTATTATTATTATTATTATTATTATTATTAGTAGTAGTAGTAGTAGTAGTAGTAGTAGTAGTAGTAGTAGTAGTAGTAGTAGTATTAGTATTATTATTGATTCGTTAGGAGTTCTCACACAGTTCATCATCAACGATTGCTGGCTGGTGTTTCTTGGAGTTTGAGTGACAGCAAGTCTCCTCAGAGTTTCTAGTACTCTCTACCTCTTTCAATAACCATTGAAAATGATATTTCCGTTATCGCAACATCCGCTTACCATTGATTTCTCGCTGGCAACGACCATTGGTCTTCTCTGGAGTTGGGGAATGGCAATAAACCTCACCGGGATTTTACGTTGTAGCTGTTGTTGTTACTTTCTCAAATGACAACACATATATATATATATGTATGTGTGTGTGCGAGAGAGAGAGAGAGAGAGAGAGAGAGAGAGAGAGAGAGAAAGAAAGAGAAAGAGAGGTGTAAGTTTGTTTATATAAATATCAACACACACGTGCGTGTTTAATTTATATATCAATATGCATATAGTATTTGTATGTTGAGTTTAACCTCATACTTTAACCTCGGGTTGCAGGTGCCATTACATAACCTTATGATTCATTAGTCCTCTTACCCACCTCTCTTCTGTCTTGAACTTAAAGACGCGTAAACAATGTAAAAAGACAGACACCACCAAGCATGCGAATGCAAAACCAAAATGAATTTAACCGCGGTGACAGTAGCTGTTCAGTCGCTCGAATAACGGATTGCATTCTGCCAAAGAAACAGCTTCATGGCAAAAAACAAAAACAAAACAAAAGTACAACGAAACTTGCAACACGTGAATACAAATAGACCTGTTTGATTAGGGTTAGGTTAGGGTTAGGTTATGGTTCGATTAGGATTAGGTTATTATTAGGTAAGAGTTAGGTTATGGTTAGGTTAGGGTTAGGTTATAATTATATTAGGGTTAGGTTATGGGTAAGTTAGGGTTAAATATAGATATGGTTATGGTTAGATTAGGGTTAGGTTAGGGTTAGGTTAAGGTTAGATTAGGGTTAGGTTATGGTTAGATTAGGGTTCGGTAAGGGTTTGGTAAGAGTAAGGTTATGGTTAGGTTACGGTTAGGTTTTGATTAGATTAGGGTTAGGTTATGGTTAGATTAGGGTTAGGTTATAGTTAGGTTAAGGTAAGGTTATGATTGGGTTAGGGTCAGGGTATGCTTAGATTAGGGTTATATTATGGTTAGATTAGAGTTAGGTTATGGTTAGATTATGGTTAGGTTCTTGTTATATTTAGGTTAGAGTTATGTGAGGGTTAGATTACGGTTATGTTATGGTTAGATTAGGGTAAGGTTATGGTTAGATAAGGGTTAGGTTATAGTTAGATTAGGGTTAGGTTCTGGTTCTGGTTAGAGTTATATTATGGATAGATTAAGGTTAGGTTATGGTTAGATTAGGGTTTAGTTATGGTTAGATTATTGTTAGATTAGGGTTAGGTTATGGTTAGATTAGGGTTAAGTTATAGTTAAGTTATGGTCATGTTTAGGTTAGGGTTAGATTAGCGTTAGGTAAGGGTAAGGTTATGGTTAGATTAGGGTTAAGTTATGGTTAGATTAGGGTTAGGTTATGGTTAGATAATGGTTAGGTTATTGTTAGATTAAGGTTAAGTTAGGTTATGGTACGGTTAGCGTTAGGTCATGGTTTGATTATGGTTAGGTTGTGCTTAGATTCGGGTTAGGTTAGGACTGGATTAGGGTAACATTATGGTAAGATCCGGATTAAGTTATGGTTAGGTAAGGGTTAGGTTATAGTTAGATTAAGGTTATATTAGGGTTGGATTAAGCTTATGTTATGGTTAGGTTAGGGTTAGATTATGGTAAGATTAGAGTTAGGTTATGGTTAGATAAGGGTTAGGTCAGGCTAAGGTTAGTGTGACGTTATGGTTGTATTAGGGTTATGTTATGGTTAGATTAGGGTTAGGGTTATGCTAGGGTTATGTTATGGAAAGGTTAGGGTTAGATTATTGTTAGATACGGGTTAGGTTATGGTAAGATTAAGTTTAGGTTATGGTTGGATTAGAGTTAGGTTATGTTAGATTATGGTTGGGTTATAATTAGATAAGGGTTACGTCATAGTTAGAGTAGAGTTAGGTTATTGTTTGGGTTAGGGTTAGATTATGGTTAGATTAGGGCTAGGATATTGTTAAATTAGGGTTAGATTATGGTCATTATTAGGTTAAAGTTATGCTAAGATTAGGGTTAGGTTATGGTTAGGTTAGGGTTAGGTTATGGTTAGATAGGGTATGGTTAGAGTTAGGTTAGTGTTAGGTTAGGGTTAGGTTAGGGTTAGATTAAGGTTAGGTTATGGTTAGGTTAGGGTAAGGTTATGGTTGTATTAGGGTTATATCATGTTTAGATTAGGGCTAGGTTAGGGTTAGATTAAGGTTAAGTTATGGTTAGATCAGGGTTAGGTTATGATCAGATTATGGTTAGGTTAGGGTGAGGTTATGGTTAGGTTATGGTTAGGTTATGGTTAGGTTAGGGTTAGATTAGGTTTAGATTAGGGTTAAGATATGGTAAAATTAGGGTTAGTTAAGAGTTAGATTAGGGTTAGGTTATGGTTATATTAGAGTTGGATAATGGTTGGATTATGATTAGGTTATGGTTAGATTACGGTTAGATTAGGGTTAGATAAGGGTTAGGTTAGGGTTAGATTAGAGTTAGGTTATGATTACATTAGGGTTATGTTATTGTTTGATAAGGGTTAGGTTATCGTCAGAGTAGGGTTAGGTTATATTTAGATTAGGGTTAGGTTATGGTTAGGTTAGGGTTAGGTTACGGTTAGATTAGGGTTAGGTTATGGTTAGATTAGGGTTAGGTTATTTTTAGATTAGGGTTAGGTTATGGTTAGATTAGGGTTAGGTTATTTTTAGATTAGGGTTAGGTTATGGTTTGATAAGGGTTAGATTATGGTTAGATTAGGGCTAGGTTATGGTTTGATAAGGGTTACGTTATTGTTAGATTAGGGTTAGGTTAAGTTTAGCTATAGTTAGGTTTTGGGTTTGATAAGGGTTAGGTTATGGTTAGATTAGGGTTAGGTTATTTTTAGATTAGGGTTAGGTTATGGTTAGATTAGGGTTAGGTTATTTTTAGATTAGGGTTAGGTTATGGTTTGATAAGGGTTAGATTATGGTTAGATTAGGGCTAGGTTATGGTTTGATAAGGGTTACGTTATTGTTAGATTAGGGTTAGGTTAAGTTTAGCTATGGTTAGGTTTTGGGTTTGATAAGGGTTAGGTTATGGTTAGATTAGGGTTAGATTATGGTTTTAAAATGTTAGCACTGAAAAACATAAATAAATAACGTTGATTCACTTACTGATTTAAAGAAAATTATTAAACCAATTCTGAACACAGAGGGGAGGTTGTCAATTGACCATAACCTTAATCCAGGTAAACAATTATACGGTCGTTTAATTTAATGGGTGTATTAATTGACTGTTCGGTGACGGCTCTACCGTTTCTGGTAGTTCCGTATATCGCAATCGAAACAATCGAAACATTCGTGTCGATATGTCTTAGACGTTGTTTGACCTTAATTTCTTCTTTTCTTTTTAATTTTAGCATAGCATCTGTGTTCGCACTCTAAAATGTTTATAATGACCCCTAATACTTTCAGACTTTGTGATCATTACTTACGTGATCACGACTAGTTTTATTCAGCTCCACACACACGTGTATATGTGTGCGCGTCCATGCCCCCATGTTTTTAATGAAATATAAACAAATATTCTGTCAGGCATAGCTAATTAGCTACGAAGGGTTTTATCCCATTTTACTTGGCAAAGTTAGATATGAGGTCATTTGGAGAATCCAGCCCCCCCCCAAAAAAAACCCTATGGTGTAGAGAAATATAACATGTATAGCTTCGTCGCGTTATCTCACGACTGAGGGGAGGGCATGCGACGGTAGGGCAGGTCGATTTTGGAATCGTGATGATGCGATGCCAATGATAGTTGGGGTTTGGCATGGTAAATAACGATACAAATTATTTTTTCCCAAATCGTTACCGTTAAGTGAGGAAACAACTTTAAAGGTTGGAAATTAGCGTTTTCGCATGTGTTTTCGGTGATCAGTGAAGTATTTCCCGCCGTAAAACCATTCCATACCGTTGGAGAAATAAACATGTGTAAATATCATTTAATAAAGATTTTGTCAACTAAATTATTTACATTATTCTCAATAAATAAAATAAAAATAAATAAGGATCATAAATAATGAAAAATATTCACTTGTAAAGGCAAAATTGAGATTAAATATACAGTGTTTAGTAAACACAGTATTTTACTATTTACGTAAGTGACCGATAAAAAATTGCTTTATTTTTTTTCTCTCGTGGAATTCAGGATTTGTAATTTTTCAGTAGAAAACAAATTAATTTAATTATCAATAAAACACCATTAAACCGAAAAATGCCTCCATTTTAATGATGAAATAAAATAAATATAATGTTTTTATTAATAGTGACGCTGGAACTTTCTTTTGGGGGTATTATTTAAATTTACACCGTTTTAAATGCATGCTTTGTTATTGTATATCGAATGTATGAAATATTGACCACTGTTGGATTTTAATTGTAAAAATAATTAGTAATTTTGTATTTTTATGTAAGAAACTTAATTATTTGACATAGAAAGAAAAAAAGCTTGTTTAATCTACATAATTTTATATTTTAAGTGTATCTGGCGTTTCAAATGCGTTTGTTTTTCTCCGTCGAAGAAAGATTTCCATTTTTAGGTAAGTAATTTATTTTCGTTCTATTTTTTTTTTCGTGTTTCAAATTAAATTTTATCAATGAAGTTTGTATTAAAATACCATAATGTTTCAGTTTTGTATTAGAAAAAAATAATTTTTGGTGCATTTAAAGTTATTACCCATCATTTATTTTTCTATTTTACGGAAGATTTTTTTCTGTATAAAATTACCGATTATGTCGCTAGAGTAATCCGTTTTTTTTTAACGCAATATTTTAGATTTTAGGGTATTTTTATTTTTAGTGTAGTTGTCATGAATTGTGTGATCATTTTACATTAAATGTATTTGGGAAAGTGATCCCCCACTCTAAAATCTAAATTATTGGGTAAAAAAATAAGGATTTTACCATAACTCAAACAGTATTGAGTCTGTTTAAATAGTCCTGTCATTTTAAGCGACATTTTAGATGCAGCCTAACCCGAACTCCAACAGACTATCACTAAAGCTAACCAAAACTCCTTACCATAATTGTCAGCCATTTTTTAAAATATGAAACTAGAAGATATAAATCAAACTGTTTTAGACTTATTCATTTCTTTTCTTTTTTTTTCAGATAAAAATGTCTGTAAAAGGACGTTCTGTTTTAACTCGCAGTAAGAGTTCCAAAAGATTTGCTGGTCCACCTTGTCCGTTGGATAAAACGGAACCCCCAACTTTACGACAAATTATCCAGTTTAGTTATTTCCTTGAAAATACCTATCCCCACTTTTCAAATAATGATATTTCCAAATTGATCGCAAAGGAAATAATCAATATTTGGCAAGTAGTGAACCCACAATTGCCTTTGTTAAGGGAATATTATATAGGGCAGATGGTGAATGTATTTTGCTTCAAGAGGGCCAAACTGATTAACAGGACAACTCTTACTGCACCCAAAGTGAAGATAATTAAGGAACAGCTGGATACATTATTTGATATTTCTTCATGTTGCTGCAAACTGCCTGTCTTAAGATGTGATGACTTTGCTGTAAAATGCAATACAGAAAATTGCCAAACAAGGCATATCGTCTGCATTTGTCCTCCGAATAAGAAGGTAATATTAATTCTATGGTTGTTTGAATTTTTTAAATTGAACTAATTCATGTCCCAATTTTCAATATTGAAATTAATTGGAAAATATGAATTAACTTCTGATAATCTTTCTTTTTCTAGTAAATAATATTGTGATATTTTCCTTAATATTTGTCATGTATGCTAGATATGTTATTAAACACATGAACATTTTGACATTTCAGGTTCCCATTAAAGAGAGAGAATATTTAAAAGATCAGAGAGAGAAAACAGGACCAAAAGGCAGTTTCCAACTTATACCTATTGACATAAATGCTGTCAGAAAATACAAAAAAGATTCAGCTGAAGCAGATAGATTAGACAGGCAAATTAAAAGACAGCAACAAGATTCTTCACATGTTGCTTCCTCTACATCAGAAATCTTTTCACAGACATCTTCCAGTGAAGAAACAACCGATGACAGTTTTGAGTCAGGGAGACAGTCCAAGGGACCTTACAGTCTTTTAAAAGTCCCGAGATATTCTATGGAACTGATTAGAGGTGATATATATTCTAACCTTGGGGCTTGTCTTGTTAATGCCTTTCTATTAGACTTACAACACATGGGCCTTCTTCATCCAACCATTGATTTAAAAGACATTATTATAGATAAATCAAAAATAGATTAAGAAAGGGCAAGAGTGAAAGTAAACAGCCATCAAAAACATGTCCAGGAATATGAACATCTTATCTGGATTGGAGGTGATGGCAGAGTTGATAAGGACACTTTGTATTAAAAGGAGGTTACAGGGGAAATGATGAAAAAATGATTAAGAAAAGCAAGGGACCAGAGCGCCACTTAACATTTACCAGAGAGATAGGAACTGCAAGTAAATATCTCACCCATAGAGTGATACCCAACATTGGTGCAACTGGTGTTCTTCTAGCAGGATGTTGCGCCGTTCTAGAAGAGTACAACAGTGTAAATACCGTTAAGGCAATTCTGGTGGACAATACCAGTACAACCACTGGTTGTGAAACCGGGATGGTTACAGCTTTGGAGAAAAAACTTAAAAGAAAGTTACATACCATTGGCTGTTCACTTCATCAAAATAAACTGCCATTTAGAGCCATCTTTAAATTAATTGATGGAACTACAAGAAGCCCTACCACTTCACTGGTCCTTTAGGGAAACTTTGTGGAACTAATTACCAGGATTTGCTCCGGGTAGAATTTCATAGTATTAGTGGTCCTCTGTATAATTTATATCTTACTGCAGAGGTAATGAATGATTTAAGAGGTGACCAGCGGCAAGAAGCAAGGCACAAGCACATTCTAACCAAAACATTGTGTCACCAAATAGGACCTTCATTTACTTCGAAGGGAAACTACAGGGAACAATTTAGTTCTATTATAACATAATTTGGTAAACTTACAGTATTGTCCTCACAACAAAAATTACATAAGCTAAAACAAAAATAACTTCAATGCAATACAAATTTTAAAAAATATATCGAATCGCATACTTTAAAAAGCGAAATTAACGGTATCAAAACTAATTATTATTTATCGTAGCTAGAAAAGAGTCAACAGTTAAAACAAGAACATGGCGCGACATTTCGTGAGTCTCAATCCAATATGGTAGTATTTTCAAAATCGTTTACACTTCAGGTGAAAGACAAAAATGTATGAAATTAAATTCGGTTTTCACATGCTTAAACTATGCAGGTTTGTAGAGAATTTCATTCTGATGCGTTTTTATATAAGGTAAGCGTTGTTTTATTTTTTTATTTAGAAGTTATGGCCTGAGGACTACACTGTAAGCTTACCCATAATTTTATATGGTGCAGTAGGTTTTAGCACATTGTTCAATGAACAATTCAAATTTAAAACATTTGTTCCTATAATCTGTTTCCAGTAGTATTATTGTATAATACACTTTTATTTATATATTTTTAAAAGTAATTATGACCAAAAATGTAAAAGTGATTAGCCTTTTTTGTAATTATGTACAATTTCTACAGTTTTCATTCATTGAATACAGTTAAAAAATGACATATTTTACTAGTGGTGATTCATACTTAGAATTCTGGTTTGAATATATTTTCTATTCATTGTATCTAACAAAAAATATCAATTTTATCTGGATTTATTAGTGAAATAGTAAAATTTTTAAGTCAATTTGTCAGCAAAATCCTGCGGAAATTAGATATTTCTGAACATTTTCGTACCCGATCTTAAAAACTAAATGCTCAGTTAAGTTTTAAAGTTAGGAATCTAATTTTTGGTATCAGTTCTCACAACACCAACCCCCAGCTTTCGCCACCGTAGCAGCGTTGATTTTCTAAAAAAAGTGGAAAATCGACCTGCCCTAATGCGACGGGCAATAAACCGATCCTTTCTAAAAGGAGGAGGGGGTTCGCCCATGTAAACATTGTATATTTTTGTTACTTTGTGCGTGTATGTTTTTGTCTGTTTGTGTGCACGTACGCACATACACAAACAAACGTAGCATTAATATTTATATTCAGAGTGTATTCATAAGTTTTTTTAATATATTTTCTTTTACTTTCCTCCTCGCGAGAGCAAAGTAAGGTCAGGTTTTAATGTTGATTAACATCCAGCTCTACCAAAAAGGGTAACTCTGGATTTTTTCTTGGCCTTTTGGTCAAGATCAAAGTGTAGTATGTGTTCCGATGGATACTGCACCCCATAGACTGGTATTGTCTTGGCCTTCGGGACTTGATTTACGTCGGTCTATGGGATTGTCCTGTGCAGTTCTAGGAGGTCCACCCTCCCAGGCTTTGCCTCCCCTCTTTGGGGAGGAGTAAGTTTATTGCTTACTGCTTGAGGCGCCCCTACCGGGGAATGCCGACGGGGCTGCCCAGGCAATTTTTGATGGTCAGAGTGCTCCCTTCTCGGGCGCTGGCTTTTCAACCCCCACTTTCCGACCCGACCTTGGGTCACATCTTACTTGTGGGAGTAGGATAAAACTGCCCTTGTGCCTAACTCCTGGAGAGGAGTAAATAATACTCTGGATTCAGAAAAATGATGTGCCTAGAGCAATAAGCAATGAATCCATATACTCTCTTAAAAGGGGGAGGAGGTAATGCATGGAAAGATTGAGATTGAACAGATATTTCGTATATATTTTGATCCTAGATCAAAGGCCGGTAATATTTAGTCTGGAAAATTCGTTTTAGTAAGACGGAAAAACCAAAGAATGCAATCACCCCCTCTTTTCTCTCCCTCTCTCTCTCTTTTCTCTCCCTCTCTCTTTCTCTCTCCCTTTCTCTCTTCATATGTTTACTTTTTTCTATTCGTCTTCTTTTTTAGTCTCCTCCTCAACTATCTTCTTCTTCTTCTTCTTCTTCTTCTTCTTCTTCTTCTTCTTCTTCTCCTCCGCCTCCTCCTCCCCCTCCTCCGCCTCCGCCTCCTCCGCCTCCTCCTCCTCCTCCGCCTCCTCCTCCGCCTTCTTCTTCTTCTTCTTCTTCTTCTTCTTCTTCTTCTTCTTCTTCTTCTTCTTCTTCTTCTTCTTCTTCTTCTTCTTCTTTATAGCGTCTCCCCCTCTCTTATTTTCACTTTTCCGTTCATTTTTAAACTCGCAGACTTGTCCTTCGATCGAGTCTTTTTTTTTCGCTGTTATTGCTATAGCAACAAAAGGTCACAATTCCAAATTTTAAGTTTAAGCTCCATCACTTTCTATGAATATCTCTCCCCCCTTCTCTTTCTCTCTCCCCCTCTTCACCTCCCACCGACACGACATTTTGTAATCATTTACATCCTATGTTTCCTTCTATATATCTTCTATTCCATCCTGCACGTCCATTGCCATTTCTTATTCGCCCCCCCCCTCCCTGCATCCCTCCATTTCCTTTTTTGTTATTATTCTTTCCTGCTTTCTTCGTGTTTCACACTCGGGTCGATTGTTTCAAAAACCTTGACAAGTGAACGGAATAACATGCTGACATTTTAGAATTTTCCTTCTAAAAAGCAGAAAAAAAAAGGAAAGATAATCACGGACCCGGGTATCCAATAAACCCCTCAAACGAACGCCACAGGGATTCCACAAGAATATCACCATGAATATAAAATTACTAATAAATATGTGTGTGACCCCCTAATACCAAAAATTAGACGGGCATACTGTGCTCGTGTAGCCGTGTTCTCTGTCGGTCTGAACTGTGATCCTGTGCAATTTTAAGAGTTCCACCCTCCCAGGCTTTAACTCGTATAAATGATTAGTTCCTAGCTAATCGCCTGGGGCGCCCCTACCGAGGAATACCAACAGGGCAATTTTCGTTCTGACAGAATGCTTTTCCTCTTAAGCCCTGGCTTTTCTAATCACATTTTCCCGACTTTGTGTCTAATCTTCCCGACGTTGGATGGAAATGAATTTTAAAAAAATACTGTGCGTGACGTTTCTCTCTTTCTATTCGGCGATTTAAAACAAACCGTTTCTACATATCTAATCTATAAAGTAAAGTCAGTCTCTTCTTTTAAAAATTAATAACTTTATACAATATAAATATTTAATTCACTAGTTATTGATGGAGAACATTAGGTCATATTCTTTTCAAAAATTGTATTTTGAATTAATTTTTCATTTTGAAAAAAAAAAAAAAATATCCAGCTCAGAATTTTATTTCTTCTTATTAGTATAAATAAGCATAGGAATTATTTTCGCTCCTACAAAATATATACTCTCACCAACACTCATCAAACACCGGGAAGATTCAAACGGATTCTATCTTTGTTCTAAACAGCAAATGTAAATACTAATAGGGTAAAAAATTATTTTATTTATTATTAATGAATAATATATAAATAAGGTCATAATTTTATTAAGACGGGTGGGAAATAAGATGACATCTCTGGAATCTTTGAGAATCCACAGTTGTTTCAGATGACATCATCCACATCGGTGAAATGCGTTGACAAGTAGATAGTTATTAGTGTCTTTCGGCAGGATAAGCTAATGTTATCGTGTAATGGTCAGCTACCCTATTTGGTGACTATATGAAATCTTCTAGAAATTAAGTATAAAGGAGCCTACGAGCAGTCTTTCTGTAACATACTATTCTGTAATATACCACCGTGTTGTCTTATTTATCATCGGCCCTTCACGGTCACAACAGTGTAAAAATAACTTGAGAAATATTTAAGAGCAAATGATAGGAGTTAAAAAAAAAAACTCAATTTAGTATTTGTTGTCATCATCATATTCTGTTTAACGTCCGTTTTATATGCTGGCATGCGGTGGACAGCTCTAAGAAACTACCTTCCAAACTGACCTATCTTTCTATTTCTGAATTTTTGAAATAAGGATTGATAATTTATATAATTTTGGTTATTCAGATTACATTTCTATTCTTGAGTGTTATCATCACAACGTTTTAGTCAGCGGTTACAGCGGCCGAAAGGTTATGATGATAACGGATTACCGAATAACTAAAATTATACTAACCTATCTTTAATCGGGTCTTTATTTATCCTTCTTTCCCTCAGATCGATTTTTATCACTTTCTCCTATGTTTTCCTTGGCCTTCCCGTGTGAACTGGCTCTGACACTAACCTGAACAAAAGAAGATCTGATATCAATAAAAAGTACTTCAGAACATAATATCAACAAAATTATTGAAAAATTAGTCAGGCTCATTTTTTTTTCGCCCAGGAGTGTAGGTTATTAAATAGTACGGATTTTTTTCTTTTATTTTGTTTGATGAAACTTTTTTAATTTTTTTAATTTTTCGAATGGTCCATTTAGTGTTTCAGTCAAATTAGTGTATATACGTTTTGTGGGTTTCTTGTTTCCTTTTTTGGTCCCCCAAAATCGGGAGACCTATGTTTTGAGGCATGTCCGTCCGTCCGTCCGGATTTTTCTCCACAACCATCCATTGAATTTCTCTGAAATTTTGCATGAAGTTGTAACTTTGGTCAGGTTAGAAAGTGACATTCTCCGATATTTGAAAATAAATCTGGTTAGCCCCCCAGGGCGTCAAAAGGCCCCGAAATGGCAAAAAATGACATTTTTTTGCCCCATAACTTTTCATTCATCCATTCAATTTCTCTGAAACTTGGCCAAAATGTGGAAGCAATTGTTCCTAATAGAAAATAAGTATCGCTGACCTTTGAAAAAATCTGGTTCGAACCCCCAGGGGGTCAAAAGCCCCCAAAATGGCTAAAATTACTCTTTTCTCCCATAACGTTTGATCCATCAATTCAATTTTTTTTTAGAAACTTGGCCAAAATGTAGAGGCAATTGTTCTGGATATAAAATGAGCATCGTTGACCTCAGAAAAATTCTGGTTCGCACCTCCAGGGGGTTCAAAGGGGGGTAAAAAATGCCCCAAATTGCCCAAATTTATTGCATTTTACACTCACCACATCGAGTCACATACAGAGGGGGACCACGCATGCGCGGCTTGTTCTTTCCGTTTCCGCGAGTACTTTCGATTTGATTTATCAACTCATCATCAGTCGGTGTTAGTCTTGGTGTGTTTTCAACTATTTAGTTTTTAACGGCTAGTAATTTACGACCTTAAAATTAGCGAATTATGTGTAGTACTTGACAAATCTGACTATTTCACAAAATTACAAAACCTTTATCCCCACTAATTAACTAAAGAGGCAGCTTAGCAAACCCATTACAGCTTATAATGCCGTAATTGATAACCCCAAACTCGCTAAAATGATTGGTGATTACACATCTGGTTTCCTATACGGAACTGTAAAAAATCATGAACCTAACTCTCTCCTATTCGCCATGTAATTTCTTAAGTTACCACCCCAATTAACAAAAAAACACTTAATAAACTAATCACCCTATTTAGGTCACTCATAAACTCGTACAGATCCTCCAAACAAAAAACCAATAAATCACCGATTGACTTGGCGTTGAAAGACTATTTATACGAAGCGATTAATTTGATTATTGATAACATATATAACAATAATTAATTTCTTCCCCCACTTAAAATTAATCCAAAAATACTTACAAAGTTATTATTAACCTGCACAACCGAAGTTCCTCTTCTATGACCATAAAAGGCACATCTATTACCCAAATTGATAGAGTTTTAATTGGAGCGACCGTGAGCAACTTTTACATAGCCAACCTTGAAAATGAAATATTTAATATAATTAATAAACCCTTCATTTATGCATGTTACTTTATTTTAGCAGACAATAACGATGAAATAAAAAAAACTACAAAACTTAGTTAAAAGTACTTATATTCATTTATGAGCTTAATAATAAAATTCGGCTAAGAATTAGAAAGGATAAAAATACACAGACATAAAATTTAATGAAATATGCTTAAAAGAAAGAATGCTGCCTATATATATATATATATATATATATATATATATATATATATATATATATATATATATATATATATATATATATATATATATGATAATTGTATTTACACAGACATGTACAAAATCTGCGACACTGGCATTTCGATGTTATCGATCAACAGTTACTGTAACCTGAGATCTCATCAGGGAGAGTTAGAATCCGATCTTAGCCTCAGATCATATTTGGAGAGAATGAAATGGAGGGATAAAGAAGAAAAGAAATTTAACATTTCAAAAATTGGGGCCGTTAAAAAATTAAAGATTAAAAATCTTAAAAATCTTTAAAAAAACAAACAAAAAAACAAAAAACAAAAAATCTAAAAAATCTAAAATCTAAAACGAACAGGACAAATAAATAAATAAATAAATAAAAAATAAATAAATAAAAAAATAAAATTTAAAAAAAATAAAAAAAGGTGGAAAGAGAGGCATATCATATTTGGAGAGTATTAAATGGAGGGATAAAGAAAGAGAAGAAGAAGAAGAAAAGAAATTTAACATTTCAAAAATTGAGGCCGTTAAAAAATTAAAAATTAAAAATCTAAAAAATCTAAAAACAAAAAACAAAACAAAAAATCTAAAAAGTCTAAAATCTAAAATCTGAAACAAACAGGATACATAACATGATACACACAGGATACATACACAGGATATATATATATATATATTTATATATATATATATATATATATATATATATATATATATATATATATATATATATATATATATATATATACATGTGTATACATATAACATATATATATATATGTGTATATATATACATGTATATATACATGTGTATATATATAACATATATATATGTGTGTATATATATACATGTATATATACATGTGTATATATATAACATATATATGTGTGTATATATATACATGTATATATATACATGTGTATATATATAACACATATATATATGTGTATTATATTTTTAAAGTTTTTGTTTGTGAGTGTACCGATATATATATATATATATATATATATATATATATATATATATATATATATATATATATATATATATATATATATATATATATATATATATATATATATATATATAATAATGGTAATAATTCAGGTATAAAATATCCACAGGGCGGTAATCCAGAGAATTTTAACCGGGTTTATAAAAAGTGCTCAATATCAAAATAGAGCTTTATATATGATAATTTTATTTACACAGACATGTACAAAATCTGCGACACTGGTTAAGATCGGATTCTAACTCTGCCTGATGAGATCTCAGTTTATAGTAACTGTTGATCGATAACATCGACATACCAGTGTCGCAGATTTTGTACATGTCTTTGTAAATAAAATTATCATATATATATATATATATATATATATATATATATATATATATATATATATAACCCTCTCTCTTCTTCTTCTTTTTCACTCTCTTTACAGCTGAATGCAGGTTTATTTGATCATAAACGCAATGCCAATTTAAATTAATAATTTCTTTGATATTAAATTGATGTTACATCCTCGACACCTAAAATGGAAATAATACGGACATTTAAAAAAGATTTTCTTCAATTCGTAAGCAATAAATATTTGAAACACCAGATTAATAAATGAATACGTTTTACCTGAAAGAAATGCGTTTCATTTTACGCCATCTAAAAATATGTTAAGGTATAATTACATCAAGCATTCAGTGATCACGTGGTTTGGAGGCAGCAGTTCAGAAGAAAATAGTTATTATTAAAAATAATTATTCTCTGCTGAACTGCTGTGTCAATCCCTTTCATGTGAATAGAAAGGTTTGTATGTTTATAGAAAATTGTATTTGTTTTTATTAACTAGAAATAAGTATATAAGTATATATTCTTGGTGTTGCTAATCGATAAAGCTGCACAATTGTGTCTTAATATTTTTCCTGGTGATTATGAAAAGAGTGGGAATAGATTAAATTATATGAGAAAAAACTCAACCGATTTTCTTTTTATCATATATATATATATATATATATATATATATATATATATATATATATATATATATATATATATGTCTAAATCTGCCCTTTTGGATGAAACCGCGGTACATTGCTGAAATATGTCATATACGGTATCTAAATAAATTTTATTAGCTCTTTTATATGATCGAGCACTTTATTTGATTTCTTTTTATATACAACCGGACACTCTCTCTCTCTCTGTCTATATATATATATATATATATATATATATATATATATATATATATATATATATATATATATATATATATATATATATATATATAATTTTTGGTTTTGGTTGGTAGAAATATATGAAACAGAGTGCTTGATTAATATTTATTTTAATATATATATATATATATATATATATATATATATATATATATATATATAATCTTAAAATATTCATCATGATAGTGTTTATAGGCTCTTTATGCTACGACGAGTAATTTAAGAGAATTATTACTAGGCTGTCAAATTTAATGCGTAATGCGAAGTTCCGTTCGACCAGGTCGTTGAACACTTCTAGATGTGTCCGCGTGTAAATACATTAATAGACTTTAGTTCTATTAGTTTCACACCGTGGCTGTTAGGTTGGCCGTACGGTTCTATGAGTTCTGACAGAAGCTAAAACGTTGACTTGGGTCGAATCGTGTAGCCGACAGAATAATCATCTTCCACACTGATGATTCCCCGAAAAAGGATGAAACACAGCTGTATGTGGATAAAGATTTTAAAATATTTATCATAATATTGTATATATATATATATATATATATATATATATATATATATATATATAAACATCAGTCAGTAAGTTCCGGCTCTAACTCATAAAATAACTTTTAGGCAAAATTCAACTTGATTCATTAACATAGTTTCCTTCACGGGTGATCCAACGATTCCAACGATTCCAACGATTCTCTAACAATTCGATGTCTTTTTCTCGAACAATTTGTCTTTAGCATCAAAATACGCCCCAGTTTTCCATATGACTTCCTAATTGAAGCTAAATCTCTTTCCTTAGGGCATTCTGTTGTGGTCTATAAACAGCAAGTAGTCTGTGGGGGGGGGGCTCAAGATCTGATGAATAGCGCGGGTGTCGGAAGCAATTAGAAGTGCAAATTTTGTAGTTGTGATCGACTTGTGATACGGTGCATTGTTTTGCTGATGGAGCACTTTTTTTCTCTCCATTTGTTGCCGTTTTGGTCGATTGCCTGCTTTCAATGTATCAGTTGGTTCTTTATTGGTGGTTTTTCCTTTCTCAAGTATATCGATGAACAAAACACATCCAAAAAATACGGAGGCCAAAACCTTGCCTTCTGATGTTTTCATCTTTGTTCGCTTTGGACGGATTTCATATGCTGCTGTCCACTCAGCTGAGTACCGATTTGACTTCGGAGTGAAGTAGTATGTCCATGTTCCATTCATTGGCACATATTGACGCAAAAGCCCTTTTTTGTTACGTTGAAACAATGGAAAACAACGCTCATAGTCGGTGACCCGTTATTATTTTTTATGCACTGGGGGCATAAAAGTGGTGCAAAACTGTTCTATTTGAGGAATAATTTTAATTGCCTTGGGACTGGTATTCTTCTAGTTTCTATATATAGAAATATTGGTTCAACAGCGGGGATTGCGTTTTCAATTCAGAATAATAAAAAAAAAAAATAGATAAATAACATAAATTAATAATAGAAATACATTATGAACTATGTCCTAACCTATAAATGCGTCCGCATATTTTAATGTCTACTGTAGAGAGTTTGAATGCCTACGGGGGTGAATTTGAATGCCTACTTGTGAAAGTTTGAATGCGTATTAGACGCCATCATCGAGTGTCTTCGGTTTCTCTATACAGGGGGTTGTCAGATCAACCTGGCATTAGGATACTTCACCCTACAAGTCAACCCTGACTAAAAACTCAAAATAACATAGTATTCGAAGTCCACATAAGATCACCGCAGCATGGTTATTAAGTGATTTATACAAGGAATGGTACACCTACTCCTAGTAGTGCTATCTCAAGTAACAGCACTGGATACTTAACCAGACAAGATGAATTATTGTCTTGGAATCTGGCAAGATCATGAAAAGACCACAATAAAGATGTATAGGGTGGGCCAAAATAAGGGTCTATCTTTAAATTTGAATAACTTGAATTTGAATAACTTCCACAAAATAAAAGTTAAACTCACCAAACTTTATATGTGTGTAGACTGACCCTTCCGAGATTTTTGTATATAGTAAAGCAGTCAATTAGGAAGAGAACACATTGATGTTCATTTTTTTACTAACTCAACGTTTGAGAGGTAGAGCAGTATCTTGGTTAAACACTCGGATATTTATGTATTTCATATAGAATTCAAGTGTTAGCCCCTTGATTTCTGAGAAAATAAATGAAAAGAAGAGAGAAAAAATATCCACGTATAAACACATATACACCAACACTAATAATAGAAAGAAATTATGAAATATGCCCAGGCTTATAAATACGGCCGCGCATATATAGATGTATGCATAAACATATACATATACATGTCAGAAGTAAACAGACATTTCATTGTCAGAGTTTCAAAGTGGACGTATTATGGATCAATCTGTATGCGGATTTTTAATCAGCATCAATCAGCACAAATCTCGGGATTCCACTCCCCGTTGTTAATCAATTAACAGTTCAAGTCACCAGAATAAAAGGGAAGAATGAATATTGCCTCCTTCCTGTTTACTGGGATTATCTAACAGGTATATTCATTTTTAATGATGATGTATAACCTTGCGGCCCTTGACGACTGCTAACCCCCAACGTTTGTGCCGTAGGTTTTTTCTCCTTTATTTCCTTATCCTGACCGTGTCGGGGGCGCTTGCACTGGTCTACAAGTTGTATTCAAAGCAAAAGCAATGCAGACATATAATAAAAGCACACATTAGATTTATACATTGTGTATTTGATTTGTTAGTAACCGGGGGTCGTTGTGGTCCCGCAGCTAGCGTTTACATCTGAGTTAAATTCCCATCCTTCAAGCTCAAAATCTCAACTAAGACTAACTTCATCGTACGACCCCGCCGAACTCGTCTGCTTGTCTACGCCGTCTCGAGCACTCTAACTCGCCTCACTCCCCAAGCCGATCTGATCTGCCCAACCGGATCTGCTGGTCTACTCCAATCTAATCTGTCCGATCTGCTCGTCTCTTAAATATATCTACCTTCGACCGGAAATCCTAGATGTCCGATCTTTTTCTCAGTCATCACCGAAACCGGCTACACCCGCCCATTTTCTAAGCTAATCGTCATCTGGCCACCAAGAAGCCAACAACTATCTGCGAGAACGTTATTTTGTCTGAGGTGTTTAATGGATTCGCCGGTTCCTTTCATTGCCGCTCACTTATCTTATTTCCTCATTATTTTGTATTGTCAATTTATTCCCTAACTTAACATTTTTCTAGAGTCCAGGCTGAGAGGGGGGGGGGGCAGTCCATAGTTTCGCAACACTAAGGATGTCTATTTACTTCTGCCATGTCTATTTATGTATACAGGCACCCATACACACAGGCGTCCGAAGTTGACTGTGGTAGAATTTTCGGAGCACTGGTTATCGTTTGCGTTCTGATAAATACCGATACAAAGAACATCACACATCACACAAAACCAACGGAACTGAAACCTCCAGAAATCCCATAAACTGACAGTCACCTCCAAAAAACGACACAAGAGCACAAACGTGGTAACACCAATCTCGGCCAGCAACACACAAAATGATCCTGAACAGTTACAGACGATGGAAATACCGTGGAAGGAGAGCACCAGCTAGACATACACTATAAGGGTGTGGGGAAAACAATTGAGAGACGGGGGGGGGGGGGCTTATTACGACTCAAATTCTATAGTAGATTAATGATCGTTGATAGCGAGGAATTAATAGTGCACGACACTTGCGATAACGCAAGATGATTTGCAGGGGTTATCGAAAGAGGCGAAGAGTGCTGGAAATCTGATGAGACTTGCTGTCACTCAGACTCCAGGTAACACCACTTGTAATTGTCAGTTAGAAATCACTGAATCAATGATAATGATTTGTCTGAAAACTCCTAGTGACTAAATAATAATAATAATAATAATAATAATAATAATAATAATAATAATAATAATAATAATAATAATAATAATAATAATAATAATGGACCAATGGTCATTGGCAAAGATAAATTAATGGTAAACTGTTGATGCAATAATGCAAAGTCATTTGCACTTGTGATCAAAAGAGACGGAGAGTTCTGGAAATCTAGGGAGACTTGTTGTCACATGACTCGAAGGAAGACCGCCGGTTATTTTCAGTGAGCAATCACTGATAATGATCTGTCTGAAAACTCCTAGTGAGTACATAAGAATGAGAAAAATGATAAAAATAATAATAATAAAGAGAATATAGACTCTTTGGCGACGAAATTTCAATTTCAAACTTAAGCGTGACGGGCAAACAGACCGACAGACAAGACGTCATATAGATATACGTAACCACATCTAATAAAAATTTAAAAAACTGGACAGGGCTTCTTATTTTAGATCTTTGGCGACATCTAAAATAAGATACGTCCATTAAATCTACGCGTTCACCGATGAAAATGATATTTCAAACTTTTAACGTGACAGACAGACGGCCGGGCGGACAGATCGCCAAAGCCTCTTATTTCAGATGCTCATATGACGAACGAATCGACGGACAGAACCCCTAGTAGATGGTCTTGGACGCACCTATAAAAAGAGATAAAAAGCCATTTAATGTCAAAGTTGAGAAATTCTATTGACAACACATATGGCTTTTATATAAATGCAATTACAGACGAAAAGGAAATTGAATCCAACCAGTGACCGGCATCTCTGGACAACAGTAAACAAAATAATCCATCAAGAAGATGGATTATTCTTCGAAATGAGAAAATGGTTATTCAATAGGAACCAATAAAATAAAAAACAAAAGCAAAATAAAACAAAGACAATATAACACCTTACATGACATTAACGTAGACAGTAAAAAAAAGGAACTAACAATAATACTAATGATTATAATCCACTGATTAAAACAGTTGTAATATTAAGAGAAGCCATAGAGTGCGGGAACCAACCCCCATAACAAGGCACACTTAGCGACCACTAGTAAGTTGAAGTTTGAAATAAAACGGCAATGGATCTAAACACAAAATGAAGAAGAAGAGGAAGGAGGAGGAGAGGTTGAGGCTCTTCCTACAAAAAACGCAGGGGCATCTACATCGGTTTATACAGCGAAAACTGTACGCGGTAAGTCGTAGAGGTTGGAAAGACTGATCCATACTTCGACTGGAAAAAGTACGGAGTGTATTGGAATATTGAAGAGGCTTATTGTCACTCAGATTTCGGGGGGAGAATCAGCCGTTATCAGCAACAAATCGCGCAAAAAAAACCAGTGCCATCAACATCAATTTGTACCACAGGAAGTGTACGTGATAAGTCTTAGAAGATGGAAAACAAAGGTGAGATAGCACCATCCATACCTCGACTAGAAGCGTACGGAGAGTACTGAAATATTGAAGAGACTTGTATTCAAGGAAAAGCCATAGAGAAACAAATGTTGATTAACTCACATTTAGTATATTAATAAATATAGACGTCTTTATTTCTTGGATGTGCGTGGGTATTGTGCCTTTCGTTTTTTTTTTACCTATTAGTGAATTTATTATTGCCACCCATAATCATCAATTTTATCGTTTCTGCCATATAAAGGATTGGCCTTATTAAAGCTAGTTCTCTTTCTTATACATCGTAAAAAATACCAGGCGTTAATAATAGGGTTCAGTTACCAAACCAAAGGTTGCAGCAGGCATCTGCTTGCAAATCTATTTCGTCGTCAAACCCAGATAAAACAGGTCCGGTGGTTTATTCTTCTCTCTCTCACTCTCTGTCTGTCTGTCTGTCTGTCTCTTTCTCTCTCTCTCTCTCTCGCATCCTCTGTTTGCACCATCTCCCTATGTATATATACACAAGATATATACACACATATGTGTGTGTGTGTGTGTGTGTATCGAATTGAGTTGTTATAGTATTTGAAAATTATTGATACATCTTTGTAGTTAACTAAAAATGTACATACAGTTAGACATGCGTATATCTATCTATCTATCTATCTATCTATCTATCTATCTATCTATCTATCTATCTATCTATATATATATATATATATATATATATATATATATATATATATATATATATATATAACTCAATGTCTGTATGTATGTGTGTTAGTGTACGTGTGCCCTATAGAAAAAAAGTTAGCGAATCTAGATAAAATCTAAAAGTGTATTCTAATGAAAAATTCCCCCCAAAAGTTAATGGGCGCATTCCCGAATCTCTAAATTCACTCCTCAGGTGGCTATGGGGCAAATTTTGTCTGGGGTCAATTATTTCAGCTATTTTAAGCTTAATTTCATTTTAATTATGTATTAATTTAAATGGAAAACAATTATATCATGTAGTCTTTTTAAAAAACAAATTTCAAGTCATTCCCGAATAAAAAACTGCAAGTCATTTGCTTCAAATTCAACCGAAAATGACACCATAGGGAGAATGCGGTGTGGAGGGGGGAATTCAAAATTGTAATACGATAATTCTAGGAAGGAGGAGGGCGACTAACAAAGGATCTACTAAGCCAACTCATTCAAAACACGAAATGAGTCAGCATTTTTTAGATTTTACATTTTAGCGGACACAGCCCGCCAGTGCCCGCTAGTGCTGACAGTACCCGCCACTCTCAGTCACTGTCTGCCACTGTCCGCCAGTGTCAGCCTTATAAAGGAATAGCCAACTCATAATTCAAAACAGCAAATGAGTCAGCCTCTTTTAGATTTTACATGTTAGTGGACATTGCCTGCCTGTGCCCGCCACTGTCTGCCACTGTCCACCACTGTCAGCCCTATAAAGAAACTCATGATTTGAAACAAGAAATGAGTCAGCATTTTTTAGATCTTACATTTTAGTGGGCACTGCCCGCCAGTGTCCGCTACTGTCAACCATTGTAAGTCCTATAAAGAAATAACCAGCTAATACTTCAAAACAGGAAATGAGTCAGCATTTATTATATTTTACATTTTAGTGGGCACTGCCCGCCAGTGCCTGCTAGTGTCCGTCACTGTCCGCCGTTGTCATGTATATAGATATATATTGTCATGTATAAAATATCCCATCTCCTGTACATACAATTGAGCTATGAGATTATAATCTACTGCTTTAATGTGTGCACTACCTTCATTATTGCAAATATTAGGTGATGAGAGTTTTTAAGAGTATAAAAGCAAGTGATGTGAGAACAGTGATCAAAGTGATAACTTAATCTGCCAACCAATTGAGTATACACACATTGCTTTTTGATTCTGTACCCGGGCATCGCCGGGTAGCCCTGCTAGTGTTTATATATATTTCGGTGTAAAGCATAAACTCTAAAACTAATGAACCGATCATTATGAATTTTAGAATATTATTATATAAGAACCATTTACTCAAACTCTACTCCACCCTCGTCGGGTTTTTGGCCTTTTGGCTAAGATCAAAGTGTAGTATCTGTTCCGATGGATACTGCACCCCATACTGGTATTGTCTTGTCCTTCGGGGCTTGACTTACGCCGGTCAATGGGTCTGTCCTGTGCAGTTCTAGGAGGTCCACCCTCCCAGGCTTTGCCTCCCCTCTTTGGGGAGGAGTACGTTTATTGCTTACTGTCTGAGGCGCCCCTATCGGGGAATGCCGACGGGGCTGCCCAGGCAATTTTTAAACCCCACTTTCCCGACTCGACCTTGGGTCACATCTTACTTGTGGGAGTAAGATAAAAACTGGCCTTGTGCCTAACTCCTGGAGAGGAGTAAATCAATACTCCACCCTCGTCGGTATTTTTCCACTGTGTTGAATATGCGTGTGAAACAAACTGTTGCTAACAGGCACAACATCCCAATTAATGGGAGTACATTTTTCTCTATCTGTTCTTAACATAGCAAATTAAATAAACACTTTGATATTCGGCCAATCCGTGAGATCGTAGCATAATCAACAAGATGACAGCGTAACGAAACCTTGACCTGGACGCGCATGCGTGAACACCTAAAAGATGCGCCGCAGAGAGAACGAAATGTTTGAAATGAATAAGTGAACTGTAATCTTTTTTAGCGTCTCCCCAGAGACTGCCAAGCATATGTTTTCCATCTTGGCTGCTTTTACCAAAGTTATACGGAGTGAAGTATAAGACTATTGTTTTGGCGCGACTCCAGCTACCATACACTTCTCTTTCGGTGGGTAGTCTTGGTTTCGCTTCGTCTGTTATCATGTAACACCGCTGTTAGAATTCGTACTCTGACTCAATCTACTCTCTCGAGCCTGAGGAAGACTTCCCGGCCTTAAAGCTGGAATCAAAGTGCCTCTGAGCAAGTTTAGTTAGTGTGTCTTGCCCTCATTTTATTTTTCGGTACTAGAGATCTTCCAATGTGCCAAACGCTCCATTTGTATTTTGACCATGTCTTCCCCAAACTTGTATTTATCTTATAAGAACACCATCTACGCTCAAACCCTACCTATTTAATTTACTTCCACTTAAGTCCCACTCCCATTTGAAGATCGAACTCCTTTTTCACTTCTAAATAAAGGAAAACTGTGGGAGGTCAATTTTTAGAATGGTTGGTCTTATTACCCTGCCGTCTGATTTTATTTGTTTTCTCTGTTTTTCTTTCTTTTTGAGTGTTTTTTGTTGTCCCATGCATCATCAATTTTCATGAATTTCAAAATATATTTGGTAAATTAAACTCATGTAAAACTAGTGGATATATTTTAAATAGGTTGTCCATAAAGTAAATGTGGTATTGTGGTGACTTCTAAAGTGAAAGTGGTGGATAAATAGTGAAAGACTGAACGAAAAAATTGCTATTGTCGCTGGCTCATTTAATGAAAACAATACTAGTACACTTTTTTTTATACTACATCTCGTCAGAACAGTCAGAAAAAAATTCCTGATTTTAGTATTTTTGTCACAGCTTATTTTGTGCGTATGATAAAAATTAGTCTTGAATGTGCTTAAACTAAAAGGTTCACTGTTTTTGGTTCAATATCCGTTAGAAAAATTCGGATGAATGTTGATTTAGCTTTATTCTTTTGTCGGCATTCTTGCTGGTGGGACCACGTAATGGTGGACAAACTCCCTTAGTGAAAGTGGCACTACGGAATCGACTGAGTTCGAACTTGGCACACACAGGTCGTCAGTTCGTGTCGATATACACTTAACCAACGTTCACTTATTCATTTCAATTATTTATTGTTATAATATCGAACGTTTGTACCCGAATGAAAGATGGAGAGAAGAAAAGTAACATAACTGAGGCTGATAAGTATGAGAAAGAAGTATCCTACATATCTCTTCGATTTGTTTTATCGAATTTACCTGACAACGCCGGACAACCCTGCTAGTCAGAGAGCGACAACCTCTTTTTTATGTTGTAGCAGGTATTTTTTTTCACTTTATATATTATTGTTCTCTAATGTATAAAGTTATTTTATATTTACATTTTTGGCCTCAACATTGTCTCCCTCTACACACCAGCACCGGCACACCCAGC
>OY744550.1:26997446-27002446 GCA_963556195.1 Sepiola atlantica
CTCTCCCTCTCTCTCTCTCTCTCTCTCTCTCTCTCTCTCTCTCTATATATATATATATATATATATATATATATAATAAGACAGAGAGGGACAGAGAGATACCTCACTACCCTTTCTCTCGCTGTCTATATAGTTCTCTCTCTCCACACACAAATACAGAAAGACACAGACACAGACACAGAAACAGAAACAGACACAGACACAGACACAGAAACACACACACTTTTTCATTTTATTCGTGACACTTCCTTGATTTTTTACGTTGTTTATTACTTTTTCATTTATTATCTATGTAGCTTTCTTATATCTCTACCTCTCCCCCTCTCTCTCCCCCTCTCTCTCTCTATTTATTATATATATATATATATATATATATATATCGTTTTATATATATATATACATTATTATTATTATGGATACTCACTAGGAGTTCTCACACAGGTCATCATCAGTGATTGCTCACTGATAATCACCGGTGGTGTTCCTGGAGTCTGAGTGACAACAAGTCTCCACAGATTTCCAGTACTCACATCATTTGCAAATGATACTGTGTTATCACAATAGACGCTTACCATCGATCTTTCGCTGTCAACGACCTTTGGTCTACTCTGTGATTTGGATGGCAATAAGCTTCCATGAGGTCTTAGTCCTCTCTGCACTCTTCCAGTGGAGGTCTGGTTAGTGCTCTCCTTCCTAGGTCTTTTTATTCTTTTTGACCATTCACGACTATTTTGTGTCGTATCAGCCGAGGCTGGGTCCATCACTTGGGGGGGGGGGGGATAATTTATTACATTTCTTGCATTTTCTGTTCTTTGGTTGCATGTTGTGATGTTTTTTCTGTGTTCTTTGTTTTCTTCGTAAGGTTTGTGGACTGATTTGCGCATTTGGAGATTTTCCTGAAGATTTCAACTGTTTTCACCGTTGTATGGTCTGAGTGTTCTTTTTGATTCCAATTTCTCTCAGTCTTTTTTCCAGTTTTTTCGGGATTGTTTCTAGTGCTCCTACGATTATTGGTATTATATTAACTTTCTTCATACTCTATATCCCTTTCAATTCTCTGATAAGTTCCGTGTATTTGCTTCGTTGTTCTGTCTACTGATACACCAAAATCTACGATTTGGCAGGATTTTTCCTTCTTGTCGATTATTATGACATCTGGTCTCCTTGCTTGTATGAGTTTATCTGTTTGCACCTCTATATCCCAGAGGATTTTATTGTTTTTCGTTTTCTAGTATTATCTCTGGTTTATGTTTGTACCATTTGTCTGCATGTTCGAAATGCAATCGTTTGCACAGTTTCCGGTGTACTGCTTTCCCCACACAGTCATGTCTGTTCTTGTATTCTTTTTGTGCAAGTTTGCTGCATTCACTTATTATGTGACTTATTGCTTCGTCTCTTTGTTCACACAGTCCTACTCGCATTGTTTGTGCAACCGTCAGTAAAGATTCCGTTTCTCCTTTACTTAGCCATACCCGGCTATTTTCGTTGGTTTCTTCTCTTGTGAGTCTTATGAAGTGCCCATGTAGTTGTTTTTCTTCCAACTTTTATTGTCTTTTTGTTTCTGGTTTCGGTGCTCGCCGAGTTTTTCATTGAGACGGTGTCTCTTGCTTCGGTGATGAGCCTTTATGCGTTCTGCCTTATGTGTGTCTTCCACACAATCTTCTCTACTTATCAATCTTCTTTTCCCATTCAAGTATCCATGTTTTGGGAATTCTGTCGTAAGCTTTTTTGTAGTCAATCAATGCCATGGATATGTTCTTTTTCTGCTTTTTACCTCCTTCAGGATCTTTTGATCTATGTATAGCAGATCATGCGTCTCTTTCCCCCTCCCTTTCCGGCATCATTTTTCTTCCTCGGGGAGTAGTCCACGATTGATCAGATAATGGTAGATTTTTACTCTCAGTTGTGTCGTTAGGATTTTCCACATTGTTGGTAAACAGGTTATTAGTCTGTAGTTGCTTGGGATCGTTCCATTTTTGGCATTTTTATTGTGCTTCTGAAGATTTTCCTATATCTGGCTTCATAAGTATTTTGTCTCTGTCCGGTCCGTTCTTTCTCCGTTTACGTTTTTTGCAAAACTGGCTTTAATTGTTTTCAAAGATCCTGTTCTGTTTGTGCTGTCTCGATTTGTATGTGTATTGTCTCAGTATTAGTTTTAGTTCTTCATGTTTCTTATTTAGTCTTTCTTTGCGAGTCTGATTTCCGCTCTTCCATCCTTTCCTGTTCTTTTTCATCCTGTGTACTGTTTTCCTGAGTTGTATTTATTTTAGCTTTAATGTACTTCGTCTTCATCGTATTGTTCTGTGCAGATGTCAGTAAAAATTCCGTTTCTCTGTTCAAGTGTCCTTTTCTTAGCCATGACCAGTTATTTTCGTCGGATTTTTCTCTTTTCAGTCTCATGAAGTGCTAATGTAGTTGTTTTTTCCGACTTTTCTTGTCTTTTTGTTTCTGATTTCGGTGGTTCCTGAGTTGTTCATTGGGACAGTGTCTCTTGCTTCGGTGATCAGCTTTTCCGTGTTCTAGATTATGTATTTCTTTAGTTATTTTTGTGTCTTCGTCACAGTCTTCTATACTTACCAGTTCTATTCCCCCTTTGTTTGTTTTTTCATGTAGTCTGTCCTATCGTTTTTTGGTATAGTGCGTTGTGCATGGTTATTAATTTACTAGTCCTCTAGTCAAGGTGCCTGAGTTCTTCTTTAGTCCAGTCTATGAAGGGTCCAGTGTATCTTATTAGTGATGCCGCCCAGGTTTTTATTCCTTTTACTAGATTTCTGCTATATAGTTTAGTTTCTAAGAGTTTCCTTGTTCTTCGTAGATATTCTTTTCCAAAGAATATATAATATGTATATAACATGTAGAAAAGAATATATAACATGTATATAACATGTAGAAAAGAAGATATAACATGTATATAACATGTAGAAAAGAATATATAACATGCATATAACATGTAGAAAAGAATATATAACATGTATATAACATGTAGAAAAGAATATATCACATGCATATAACATGTAGAAAAGAATATATCACATGCATATAACATGTAGAAAAGAATATATAACATGTATATAGCATGTAGAAAAGAATATATAACATGTATATAGCATGTAGAAAAGAATATATAACATGTATATAGCATGTAGAAAAGAAAGACGTATAACTGGCAACAGCGTCTATGTTTGTAAGTAGGATACAAATTGTAGATCAGTAAATTGAAGATTATTGTCATTGATAATACTATTACTTTAGTTTTAATGGGAATCATAAATATTCAGTGTGCTATATACACATTACTTAGAGTATGAAACCTACAGTTGATCGGGGTTTCCGATTTTTTGTTAAGAAGTTTGCCGCATCACTAATATCTTCGTTTGTCACTATTTACTTGCCCCCCCCCTCCTCTACGAGGGCAAAGTTAAACACAAAGTCGGTTTTTAATGAAGTCCGAATAATCCAAATAATACAAATGATCAATCTCATCTAAAAAAATATAATATCAAGCGTGACAGACCACCTAACGGACGGACAGAGCTTGTCCTAGGGATACGAAGTCGCATGTGACGAAAGAAACCCCGCGCGTAAGTCTTTAGAACTGAGTTAAATAACGAGCAGTAATATCAAGACTGCTTGGTGCTTTTGAATGAAAAGAAACAAAGGAGTATGAACCTCCTCCAAATTAATCCAGTAAGAAGTTTCGTAATCATAAAACACACACACAAAATAACAAATAAGAACTTACACATTTCGCAGGTCAACAATTACATCAAACGCAGGGGTCACATCCTTAGCAGAAGAAAAGTGTCCTTTTGGATGAATGAATTAAAATGCTGTTCAAGAAAGGACATGCTTCGTCGACTGTAAAATTCAAAACATCTTTCTACAAAAAACGGCGATTTAATGTTCTCAAAGGACTTACTAACCTAATAAAATATTATTGTAGGCGTGCATGATAGAACATGTCCGTCCATACACACACACACTCAAAAACACACACACAATATATATATATATATATATATATATATATATATATATATATATATATATATATATATTCCTTTTGTGCACGCAAAAAATAATTTATAAATGAAGGAATTCTAAACATACAACAATTAATTTATCAACTAATTAATTAATTAATTAATATATACATATATATATATATATATATATATATATATATATATATATATATATATATATATATATAGGATCAAATATAAACCAAAAGTAAAACTTTTAGTAGATGGAACCTATAGTGAAGATGTTTAGCTCAATATACGAGATAGAGCAATTGTAGAGATAGCAGAAAAAAGAGTGATAAATATGCGACGATTGTCGAAATTTATTTCAAATTTCAATTGTTCTATGCAAGGTGTATTCAGTAATAAACTAGTGTTTATTATTCTTTCCTTGAGCCAAGGCTTTTCAAAATATTTAAACTTTGTTTTTTTTTCGAAAGCCAACTTATCTATCTGTATTTCTCCTCCGATAGTAAGATCTCGATCTTTGAAAAGCCTTGGCTTAAGGAAAGAATAATAAACACTAGTTTATTACAGAATACACATTGCATTGAACAATTGAAAATTGAAATAAATTTCGACAATCGTCGCATATTTATCACTCTTTTTTCTTCTCTCTCTCTCTCTCTCTCTCTCTTTCTCTTTCTCTCTCTCTCTCTCTCTCTCTCTCTCTCTATATATATATATATATATATATATATATATATATATATATATATATAAACGCAATATTCCGACATTTTGTTGTTGTTGAATACTGTTCGACTGATTACTATGGGCATTCGCTGATTTAGCGTATATCGAGTTTAATTTCTCTTACTTTATGTGCTAATTGGTGGCGGCTGATGGGTAGAATACCGGGTTACGAGTCAGTTGTGACTTTGAAACCGGGATTTAAGTTAAAGAACCTAAACAATTGTCATATATTTACAGAAGATTACAAAATACAAAATTGATTTATGAATTAATAAATCC
>OY744550.1:27007446-27062446 GCA_963556195.1 Sepiola atlantica
ACAATAAGTGTTTGATGGATAGATTCCCTCTTTGTCAGAAACATCGCTCATGGAATGTGAGGACTAAAGGACAAAATAACAAATAAGGGAAGCGAGAGTTACGAGGCTGCCGAAAGTTAACGGAAAGTTCACTTTCTACTCTCCTTGAATTAAAAATAATTCTAGAATACTTTTATACAGATTGGTGTACAAAGCACCATGGAATTTCCACGGAGTTCCGCTAGTAACTACGATGAATGTATTCACGTATCATTTTTATTGTTTTTAAGCAAAAATAATTCACTTTTAACTAATGTTTTATCTCTATTTTTTGTAGATTATCAAGAAAGTTAAAAAAATATTCATGTAATGTTTTTATGCTATGTTAATTTCTTTAAATCCATAAAATATGTACTGAGTTAAAAATATCCTTTAGACTTACGTGAGATTCAGAATTGGGTATTGACACTACTGCCTTAGTAACGTGTACTCCGCCGATTCCTTTTTGTCAACCAATCAGATATTTCTATTTGCGTAGGAACAGACAAACTCTAAAAACACCAGAACTTTACTTACTTATTAGGATCTTAGCACACTTTCTGGATACACAGTGTTTCCATATTATTCGGTGCTTTTCTAATCTTTCCGCCATTGGCAAAGGAAGCTCTACATTACTGCGGATCTGGTCGGTTCAGCGTTTTGGAGGCAAAGTCTTTTACCGGGAAATTCTTTCTTGAATGCTCAGTAAACATTGCTTTCAGGACCTCTTAGGACTTGCATCAATATGTGGCAAAAGGGCTTTTAATGTGGGTGAAGCCAGTTACCCCGAGGAAGCACTAACAGGTACAAAATAGCCTACAATAGACCCGTCAGCATTGCCCGTTAATGGAGCCTAGGGCGATCGGCAATAACCCACTTCCCGAAGGAGGTGCTAATACCTTGCAGAATGTGTCTCCTAACCATACTCCATTCCGACAAAAAGGGGGCTAATGGTTCAATTCAGTCCCTAGGTTGCCAGAATGATTCCAAAACGAACTTTATCTGGTATGACAACTAACCAACTTGATGTTAGCAATCATTGTTTCATGTATTTTCTTTGGTCGGTAAAAGCTAATGGATGAAACTTTACATGTTTGTAAAGAATTGCCATTTGTGTGTATTAGGTGTATATTTTAGCTTTTGCTCGAGGACAAACCAACATATTACCGAAACATCTGGTTAAGTAGTTTTCTGCGTTCGTGATCATATAATGTTATGCAAATTTTTGTATTAAACAAATAGACTAATTTTAAGAAAAAGTCAGAAGACTAACGGAATAACAGAAGACTGACAGAATAACACAATGATGGAATAACAGATCAACGGACAGTGATAAAAACACAAGTCTTTTCCGATTATGGTCTGGCATCAGAAAAATTCTCAAATATATTGTCTGAAAAGAAAATTACACTGTCAAAAACGGGAGATATTGATGTAAACAAAATTGTCTAAAATGTCAAACAAGGATACCAATTTACTTGTCTACGAGGACAGAGTTAGACACGGGGTCGGTTTTTAATGTGGGGAAATACAGCTCCTCAAAAAAGAGCACTGTTGGTAGAGACAAAATTAAAAATTTACCCAGTCTAAAAAGATTTCTCATTCACTAAATGAGGACAGAAAATATGAAGTGTAGTATCAGAACAGATACTGCATCTTGCTCTTAGCCAAAATATCAATCCCAAACAAGGGTGTATTAGATTTAAAATGTGTATTATATGTAATGAACCCGATAATTATGTGTTAAGTATTGAAGAATGAAAACAACAACGACAACAACAACAACAACAACAACAATAATAATAATAATAATAATAATAATAATAATAACAATAATAATAATAATAACAACAACAACAATAATAATAATAATAATAATAATAATAATAATAATAATAACAATAATAATAATAACAACAACAACAACAACAATAATAATAATAATAATAATAATTCGGGCAGCCGCTAAAATCTAGATGCCATTATTACTTAAAGTGACGCATAAGTATTTACTACAAAATATGTAACAATTAAAAAAAATGTGATCGACTGTAGTCGAGGGCAACCCGAAGGCTTCATTTTCCTTGGCTACTACACTTTTCACAATATTGCTCAACTGACTTCTCACCCTATAATTCCTTTATGGTACTTTATGGAAGCATAATGTACCATATTTTGAGTTCTTGGTATAACTCGAACGACGATTGAACCCCGGTCTCCTGGTCCATTACCAAAAACTCTAACCATTGCTGTCTTTAAAATCTCATGTAAAGTTAAACAATATTTCTTTCTTAGATTTTATAGTTTTAGCAACTACTTGTTCGGGTATATTTTTTCTGGAACAAAGGACGCTATTTTATGTATTGTGTTATTGTGGGTCGAAAGAAAAAGAGAATGGCAATATTGAAAAAAAAAAACAGTTGGATGTACATAACTACACGTTGATTCTCACGTAAGCAATTTTGTTGATGAAAATATAAAAGAAAACAGCAAACATTTACTATCATATACACAAGGATAAAAACACAGACATAATTACTAAAGAAAAGAATACATTAATATCCCAATACAATCAATAGTGTTGCTGAAGTCTAAGATACAGAATATTCATTAATAATGTATAAGAAAATATATAATCGTGTTGGTTATGGTGCTCTGGGAGTCTGCGTGGCTTTCATCAAGAAATACGCCTAATTAACGTAACGTCAAACTCCGTAAAGATGGTAGTAACTCGGACCACGTCCGACAGCCTTGAACGACCGGCCACAAAATAAGAAAGATAGGCTCCTTCCGCACATGCGTGAAGCGAGTTTTATTAAATGGATCAATTATATTTGAGGCACCCCAGAATAAGGAAATACCCAAATAACGTATTTGGGTCGACACCAGCGTCTTTAACTTCCAGTTGAACCTGCAAACAAACAATACTTGCACACACTTCACAGAATTTTTTTTTAGTTAAAAAAAAAACAATGTACAAAACGTTTTGTTTTGTAAAACTTCTTTTCGTTTTGTAAATAACCTTTTCTTTTATTAAAACTATTCTACGTTGTTTGGTTTTTCGTTTAAAAAAAGACACATTTTAATGAAAAATGTGCGTCTTAAAAACGTGCTTGTCAATATTTTTCCTTCCTTGGTTAGTGAAGGAGAAATCTTTCTAGACTGAAGCAATTTAAATTTTTGTCCCAATCTAGAGTGGCTGGATTTCCTCTACATTAAAAACCGACCATAGAAATTTATAAAAACAGTAAATTAAAAAAAAGTTACAAACTTTTTACCTCCCCACGAGATCAAATTAGACACATATAGATAAAACGAGCTCCCCAAAAAAGAAACACTTTGGATCGGAACGAAAATTAAAATTGCCCTAATAGACAAGGATATCTACTTCATTGACCGAGAACAGGAAAGATAAAGTGTAATATCAGAACAGATACTACACTTTGCTATTAGCCAAAAGGTCAAGGACAGTTTTGAAAAAGGTATTTTATGTGTGCCTTTTTAATACAATCAAATATTTATTTAAATATTTTTGTAAAACATAAAATGTTGTGGCGTTAATGTTTTTTGTTTAAATTTGTTTTGTTGTTGTTCATTTTTCCCTAAATTAAAAATTGACCTTGTGCTAACTCTGCCCTCGTGGGAAGACAAGTAAATAGGGGCACGATTTCTGCAATGTTTTTGTTATATTTGTTTGTTGCGTTTGTTTATTTAAAAAGTTTTGTAAATAAAACTATGTATTTTGTAATTTTATCTTATTATGCTTGTAAATAAATATTTAACATACCCTTTCTTAAAATATATCTTTCCCTACATTAAAAATCGCAAGGTGGGGGGGGAAGTAACTAGCATTTTTTAAAAAATAAAAATAAAAGCTATAAAAGTTTTGTAATTATTTTTAATGTTATTTCGTTTGTTTATACATTGCCCTTACCAAAAAGTTAGTAAACAAAACGTTTTTGTAAATTTGTGAAGGCAACCGGAAGTATAGGAACAAGACATTGGTGTCGACCTAAATACGTCCTTTTGATATTTTACTGATTCTGGGGTGCCTCAACTCTAATTGATGGTATTAACTTCCAGAGGGGAGCGCATTCTCCTAACGTTGTTTATAATAACTCTCGGGAGATAAATCGGATATTAGTCCAAGAGATATTATCACTTCTGAATATCATAATTAAGGAAGAGACAATAGAAGTCAAAGTAAGCATTTCTAAACTGAATGGGAATGAAAACTCAATTAAATCTACACAGGAACGCAGCAGACACACTATTCCTCAAAAGCGGTCTAATTTAAATCAAGAAAATAAAATACCATCGAGCCACACGGCTGGCTGTTAAATCCAACCATTTCACTGTAGAAGTCCCTAGATACCGAAAGTTTTTTCTACTCTGACAGCTTCTTTTATCGGACCGCTTACCTTTAGAATTCCCTTCCTACTCCCTGTTTCCCCAACAATACCAACATGCAAGAATGTAAATGTAATACGAAGAAATATTTTGCTGTCCCCCTCAGATTGCCCCTATAAATATGGCCCTACCACAGTAGCCTCTTACGCTTTAGTGGCCAGATGCCTTGTTTAGGTGAATGCAAATAATTCTTGATCTTCTTCTATGTTAAAAAGTCTTTGATTGCCAGCTGTTTTAATAGCTACATACTATTACTAATACTTAACAGGTCACTGTAGCCTAACACATGTATTGATTCTATGAGCTTCCTGATATACTCTATGGTGCCTCGTTCTATCTGCGGAAGCCTCTGTTTGTCGATTATTCCATAGGAAATACAACTACACGTAAAGGTTAGAGGGTTATCGAAGTTAGACACTTCTAGATCCGACGTGTTCTGACTATAACCCTGCACATTAACATAGTTTTCATTGCCATTGGTACATAAGTGCTATTATTATTATTATTATTATTATTATTATTATTATTATTATTATTATTATTATTATTATTATTATTATTATTATTATTATTATTATTATTATTATTATTATTATTATTATTATTATTATTATTGATAGAGATGTCAATACTGCTGTCACACCTAGTATATACAAAAGTATCATGTATGCAGTAGTTTCCAAAAGGATAATTTGCTTTATCACAGCAGTTGCAATTAGTCCTATTTTATATATATATATATATATATATATATATATATATATATATATATATATATATATATATATATATAATGAAGGATATTACCAAATCATCACTATCATATGAATGACAAAACATAGGTTGGTAGGTCACCTTTCGAGATGTACAGACAACAGGTGGATATATAGAGCGACAGAATAGACCTCGAGGCACTGGAAAAGACCTAGAGGAAGGCCAAAAACCCCGGTGGAGAGACGACCTCGATAGTCAACTAGGTCCTACTTGGCAACGCTTAACCAGGGATAAAACAAAGTGGAAAGCAACCAGGGAGGGGTTCCTCCACCGGGAGTGAAATTAGAAAAAAAACTCTGATGATGAGTATGATGATGATGATTACCAAATTTTGGTTACTTGTGTTAAATTTGGTGAATAGTATATATTGAATGAAAGGTGCCCAATACTAATTAAAGCAGTTATGATAATAATGCCGAGGTAAATAACGAGGTTTATTTTGGTTTTTGTTACGTTTTTTATTTCGTTAGTATAACAAGTCTCTGTCCGTCCGTCCGTCTGTCTGTCTGTCTGTCTCTCTCTCTCTCTCTCTCTATATATATATATATATATATATATATATATATATATCTCTATATATATATATATATATATATATATATATAAATGAATGAATGCAAAAGATTTTTCAATCTATCCTAACTATATTAACATCAGAACAGCTTAAATGTATTTAATTCTATGATACGTCATGATATTTTATAGTAACGTATATATAGTAGACTGCAAATACAGACACATACCTTTAGGTCTTCTTAATTCGCATAATTATTTTATAAAAAGCAACTAATAATTTAATATTCTGCAATATACAGTTGTAATTTTGCACTGTCATTTTTATTTTATATAAGTAATATTTTCGTCGATAGCTCAACGTTTCACGCTGCTAGAATGTTTAGAACAGATGCTAAACTTTGATCTTAGCCCAAAAGCCAAGGAACCATAAAAATAATGTATTTATGGCTAGGCATTTTTACATGAATGAAAAAAATGATTTAATCTATTATTGTATTATCTTTAAATAAGGGTGGGTAGCGTAGTGTTGGTTCTGTTATCATAAGACTACCTTCCCAGGAATGATCTCCTTTTTATAAAGAGTGGGAATAATCCTCGCAAGTATTACACCTTCCTTTGGGGAGGAGCTAATATAGTATCTCTTCTGTTGTCATGAGACCATCTTGCCAGGGGGGGGGGGGGGTAGTATGATACCATACTCACAGGCATTACCATCTCTTTTTACGGAGCGAACTTCACAGGCATTACATCTATTTTAAGAGGGTATATGAGCGTTCCTCATGATAGCATCCTTTCATGATTATCTTCTCTTTTGGGGGGTGAGGTAGTGTACTATCTGTTCTGTTTTCATCATAGGTCATCCCAGGTATTAACTCCTCCTTTTGGAGAGGTGTTCGTCATGATACCATCCTCCTTATATATATATATATATATATATATATATATATATATATATATATATATATATATATATATATATATATATATATATATATATATATATATATATATATATATATATATTCCGTTCTATAATAAAGCCAACATGTATTTATTTGTATATATATATATATATATAAATGATAATGTACTTCTCTCCCGACACAAGACGAAATAAAAACTTGCCGGACAAAACCATTTCAAGTGTTTAAGGGAGAAGAAAGCAAATATTAAGTCAGTTAACCTCTCACGTCTAAAATGAATACGAAAAAACTATTCTATTTCCATAATGAGACGTTTTCTTTTTTCCTTTCTCCTTTTTATACCGATTGACACTTTTTCCTTTCTTTTTCTTTTTTAACTTTCCAGTTTGAGAGGTTTTCTTTCTTTCTTTTTTAAATTCCTTTTTGACGAGGGATGTACACTCGTGTATATATATATATATATATATATATATATATATATATATATATATATATATAATTTATTTTCCCATATATTCTGTCGGATTTATCCGTATATTTCTCTCTCTCTCTCGTTCTCCCCCTCTCTCTCTCTCTCTTTATATCTATCTATCTATCTATCTATCTATCTATCTATCTATCTATCTATCTATCTATCTATCTATCTATCTAGAGAGAGAGAGAGAGAGAGAGAGAGAGAGAGAGAGAAGTTTTGGTTATTAAACGAAACGAAATATTAGTGTAATGGTGTGATTTTGCAGTTTGTTCTGATTTCCATTATATATATATTAATATACATTACGCTTACCGAATAGGTTAAAATAAAACAACCATATTTTTTATTAAACCCTTTTTTCACGTTTTATATTTCCAGCTAGAAATGAACGAATATGCCTGTTTTTTCTTATATAATTGCCAACAAAAACACACACAAACACTAAAAAAAAACAATCTCAGACATATGCTTATAATTTTAAAGATATTAACTTTGGTCATAAAATTGTTGTGTTCTTTGAATGCGTTGAGAGGAAATACAGGAAATTAGCGATTAAAGTCGGTTCTATTGGTTGCGTTTTAATTTGGGTGTTATTTATTTTATTATTGAAAATAATGTACTTTTCGACGAAATAAGACTTTCCTTATTCTTTTTTTGTAAGCATTTTTTCCATAGTGGAAATAGCGGTACGTTGGTTTTTTTTCGACACTGCGACTAAAAAAACACATGGCAAAGAAATAAAATTTAAATGAACTTTTCCAAAAGATTACAATAATCAAAAAAGAACTTAGAATTAGTGAGCTTACGTAGTAATAGAATATTTCGAAAAATATTGTTTAATATGCCAATTATTGCTACTTTAAATGTGAGGATTTTGCCAGGAAAATGTGACGAAATATCTCATATGAACTAACTCAAAGAAAATCTATCTTTATAAAGTTGGGTTACATATGTGTTTGTATGTGTATATGTTTATATATTTGTGTGTGTATATGTTGATATATTTGTGTGTGTATATGTTGATATATTTGTGTGTGTATATGTTGATATATTTGTGTGTGTATATGTTGATATATTTGGACACAAACTTCCATTTGAAATTTCAAATATGTCAGATTTGCATTGAATTTTATTAAGAGTCATTAGACACAAATTAAGAAAGATCATCTGAATTTCAATGTCTTCTTAAGGCTCCTGAAGCCTTAAATTTTCAACATTTTCTAGATCAGAAATCATGTCATTGATTTTGATAAAAATTAGAATAAGAATTCTAAACATAAGGTTTAGTATCATTATATCTTGATTTTGAATTTCGTAAGGTGACATATATGTGGTGCAAAACTGTTCTGTTTAGGGAATTAATGTTGCTCGTCGTTGGGGTTGTATTCTTCTAGTCTCTCTATATCAATGAAATATGACGTTTATACGTATGTTTGTGTGTTTGTATGTAACTCTTGTAACTTCCTCATATAGAGTTGAAATTTGACATACAGATGCACTTAAATAATATTCAGAAAGTGATGTAGATTGGTCCGTCAAAATAGACCAGGATGCAGTTCGAGAAGAGCAGGCAGTGTACTCTTACCAGTTCTATCTGAGTCACGATGACCAATTTCAGAGAATGCAAAATTCATAGCAAAGCCAGCGAACAGTTAAATCCTTTTAGTTTTAAAAAGATAAATTCGTAGAGAATTAGTATGCTACGCCTTTTTACCGATTCAATTCTTTTCTAGAATCAAGTACTTACAGAAATACCTACGTTAAGGTCGCCAACACCCATAAGTTAGAGTAGTACTATAACACCGACAGGATTCGAATTTGGCACATCTGTATCTATTTTACAACCTCCACCTTCCCTTAGTGTTTGAGATTTAGACTTCTTGATCTTTTATATAAATAAAGTCGGATTTCCGTCTGTGTGCATCCGGCTAATACTCAGAAACTACCAAAAAGTGCATTTACACACCATAAAATATTCTGATTTAGTACAACACCAAGCTGGTTATGGTAGAAATTATACTGTGATATGCATTTCTTTGAGGTAGGGGAAGGGGTCAGATGAACATTTTTTTTTCTATTATTCTTACTGGTAGTTGTTTCAAAAACAACGCTGAAACTAGCTAAAACAGAAGTCAAATTTATTTTTATTCCTTGCTCTGTTTTTTTACTATCATATTAAAGCAGTTGCAAAAGTGTGTGCATAAATGAGAGAGAGAGAGACAGGACGTTGGGGGAAAAGGTGTGTTCACAGAGTAATGTGACTAATGAGAGAGAGAGAGAGAGAGAGAGAGAGAGAAAGAGAGAGAGAGAGAAAGATAGACAGACAGAAAGAGGGGGATAGAGATAATTTCAGCCATATATGTTACACTTTTTACCTTTTTTATCTTCTTATCCATGCTCTTAGGCAACGCTGGGTAGTCCTGCTTGTTTAATATATAAGGACCCTTTCATTCCCATACAACATTGGATTCCTCTGCTAATATACTGTATATATGATCTGTTCGAGAACTACGACTTAAAAATAACGGTTGACATAAACAGAAAGTAGTTGATTTTCTAGATCTAACACTCAAACTTCCGGTGGGTACGTAGGAACTATTCCATAACCCTAAATGAACCCCTTTACCATGTCCGTAAGGAATCTAACTACCCTAGATCAATCATCAGATCGATAATACCTAATGTATCCAATACGATATCGAGAATTTCATCCAATAATCAGATTTTCGATTCAAAACTCCCACTATTATAATGCGGCTTTGGAAAAACCGGGCTATAATTAGGATATCAAATATATCAATACCCCATAGCAAATTAATGAGAATGATAGAAAGAAGAAACCTGTTGAACTGAGATAAAATGTCATCACCCACAATATAGACTCATTAACGAATCCTCCCATAACAGTTACAATCGTAATGTAGGAGCCAATAACCAGACCAATAGCTTAGTTAATCAAAATTAAGCCTCAGAGTGCTACTACAGTGACCCTAATATGTGCTCTTTGAATGGTCCATGCAGACATGAAAGCGTCATCTATAAATGCACAGTTACACAGGAGACTCCTCTACCTAATGACAATAGTTACTTCGAAACTGGGGATAGGGGCAGAGGTCTGGATAAGGACAACTCCCAGATATATGGCTCTAACCCTACTTATACTACTACAATACCCCTTACAAATGAGGCTGTATATTTAGACTCCACAGCGGGACCCATCAAGAGTAGAATCTGTAGACACAAATACACCTTTGCAAATATAGATCTTCGGAACCGTACAGTATTGGCCTCACATATTTGGTCTCTTAAAGATTTAAATACCCCCTATACCCTTAGTGGGCAGATAATTAGGAAGGTTAGGTCCTATAAGCCTACATACAGATTTTGCAATGTATGCAGACACGAAGTCTTAGCAATCATAAAATACAAAGACCCATTACTTAACATGAGATAGGAAGAGCTGTCCTTCTGTAACCATAATACTTGGTATAAGTATAACCATTTTAGGGTTCTGGAACCCGGTAAAAGTATTCTGATTAACCTCCTACACCCCAAGTCTCGATAAACAGTACGTTCATATCAACCTCTTATGATGACTTCCTTGGGGGTGTTGAATCTTAAAACGTTCTCTTATTACCCATCCCCACTTCACAACCTATTTTCTCCAAATCTTTCCTTGTCCATACAAGCTTAGGTAGTCCAATTATTTTGTTCCCTTTCATGACCGTATAGTTTCTTATCTATCTTATTGCTTAGGCTATTCCTTACATCGGATAGTCAAAAAATTGCATTTGGGAGACAATAAAGAATATATATGAATACTTGAACCTTCAAACTTAACACTATTTCCCTACCCTACATGGTACTCCTTATTTAGAAGTTTAGAAGTCTCATGTAAATCAATTTTATTGGATAACGTCTGAAATGTTTTTAAAAATAGGTTTTCATGTGCAAAAATGTTATTTTTTATTTAGTCACGTGACATTTACGGATTGAAATTTGCTCCATTTTCCAATACGAAAACATTGAGAGTGGACACTTATTTTTTACTTAAGGAAATCGAGCTTATCAAAGGTACGATTGAAACATATCAAGCATGTGTAGCTAAAATATGTTTTTATAAATAACATTTTTATTATATATAAATAGCTCTATTTCTATTGAGCACTATCATATAAACACAGTAAAGATTCTTCGTTTTTCTTTTTAGACATGGATACCAACGTTACCTGGATTACTATATATATATATATATATATATATATATATATATATATATATATATATATATATATATATATATATATATATATATATATATATATATAAATATATATATATATATATATATATATATATATAGTAAGCAATGAAAATATATATGGCAATCAAGCTACACAGAGGCTCCCGTGTTTCATCCCCGGGGGAATCGTCAGGCTAAATGCATGGAGTTATTTTTGTCAGGTGTTTTTTTATATACATGGCTTGCTAGTTAACCAATCAGATTCTTTGTTGTTCCCTCAGCCAATCGTTGGGCTTCCCGCGAACAAAGGCTTTGTTGGTGACGCTCCTATGTCAATCCTATTGTTTGTTAACAATGGGTTTTCCTATATCCTGTTTCCTTTGTTTTGTCAATACAGTAGGCGAATTTATTTTAACACGTGGTTTCTTGTATTTCTATTTTAGGTTTTAAATTTTAACTTGTTCAATTTTTTATTTATTTATTTATTTATTTTATTTTATTTTTTTTAAATTTTATTTATTGTATATCATCCTAAGGTAAATTTATTTCTGTGTAAACAGCTGTTTTCTATTTCGCTTCTAGAGTTTAATAGGTTTCGGGGATCTTTAAATTTTTTTTTAAAGATCCCCGAAACCTATTAAAATCTAGAAGCGAAATAGCAAACAGCTGTTTACACAGAAATAAATTTACCTTAGGATGATATACAATAAATAAAAAAATAAAAAAAATAAAATAAAAATAAATAAATAAATAAAAAACTGAACAAGTTAAAATTTAAAACCTAAAATAGAAATACAAGAAACCACGTGTTAAAATAAATTCGCCTACTGTATTGACAAAACAAAGGAAACAGGATATAGGAAAACCCATTGTTAACAAACAATAGGATAGACATAGGAGCGTCACCAACAAAGCCTTTGTTCGCGGGAAGCCCAACGATTGGCTGAGGGAACAACAAAGAATCTGATTGGTTAACTAGCAAGCCATGTATATAAAAACACCTGACAAAAATAACTCCATGCATTTAGCCTGACGATTCCCCCGGGGATGAAACACGGGAGCCTCTGTGTAGCTTGATTGCCATATATATTTTCATTGCTTACTACCTAGCTCTACTTACGTATCGAGCACTGTTGAAGTAAATACTGAAAACTGATACATAAAAAATTATATCTCCTTATAATATTTTATGTGGATACATGAAGTACTAATTATATATATATATATATATATATATATGAGAAGAATGTTGTAGTTCGCTTGGAGCATTGTGTATAGTGTAAGAATAATATTATTATTTTTTTTTGAAGGCGATAACAATGCGTTGTTAAAGTGACACATACGACACGTTGTCACTTTGTTTTGTTTTTACGATTCCACGTGTCGTATGTGTCACTTTAACAACGCATTGTTATCGCCTTCAAAAAAAAAAAAAAATTATTCTTATATATATATATATATATATATATATATATATATATATATATATATATATGCATGCGTGTGTGTTATTTACGGACATGTGTTCTAGCGTCTCTATGTCCAACGCACTACCAACTAAGCCAAGAATTCCCTAGTGGTAATAGAAAGAAATTGTATCGCATTATAAAGGATTTTATTTGTTTATTTTCATTTTTTACGATACTCATAGTATGTATAATATGTAATATGTATTTCTAGCTTACTCTACTCGGCCTAAACGACGTTATTTATTGTTGATTAATGATGAAAACAATGAAACAAATCTAAATTAATTGGAGTGGGACGAAAGCACACGTAAAAAAAAAAAAATGATATTAATTTTGATTAATCACGAACGTCATTTAAATCGAAAACAAAACAACTTAAGGTACCTGAAAAGAATGTAAAGAAAAAAGAAAGGAAAAAAGGAAATGAGTAGGTATTAGACGTAAAAAACGCCCTTTCTCTTTCTCTATTTCTCTCTCTCTCTCTCTCTCTCTCTCTCTCTCTCTCTTTTGCAAGATAGGTAAGTATGTGTAACTATGTGTAACGTAATACGAAGTTACATCACCTTCTCCACTTTTTCAAGATGGTTGCCTTAAAGCCCACCTTAAGCTTGCGTTAAATAACAACAAACACATGTAATGCCGCATGTTAATTTATTTTACTATTTCTCAATAGGAAACGAAGTGCGTACGCAGGCATCTAAATTGAAATAGTGAAAATATAGGACCAGGAATATCATCAAATATGTTGAGCATGAGGTATTTATGCAGTATAGTTAACAGCTGAGAAATCGAAAACAAACAAAATATACAACAAATAACTTCCGACAAACGCAAAAAAAATTAAAATTGCATAGTTTTAAAGTGTGGAAACTGTTTGTAAGAGTTATTATCTCTGATTATGGTATCGTCACTTTGACTTAGCCAAACACGAGTAAATACAATATGTCAGTCGATTTTGCTTCAAGATAGTCGCTAATTTCAGGCTTGAAACATAGTAAATAAAAAGGTTTATCCTACCATTAACCATGAGTTCTGGGGTTGCCAATAGGACTTAGTGTTAGTGGTAAGGTAAGTCATTTTTGTAAAATTATTTTTAAAGGAATAAAATACTACCAACAACACATGGGTCGGTCATATTGTGTTTTTACTGTATCCAAAAGACAGATATCGACGAAATCTTATATTGAAATAGAAAACTTTAAAAATGTTACAGACTTTAAAACTATGCAGGTCGGTAAAAAAAAGAATTGAATTTCCTTGCGTTTGGTAAATCTATTTGTTGTACATTTTGTTTGTTTTTGATTTCTCGGCTATTAACTATACTGCATGAATGCTGAACATTTTTAAAAAATTATTTTCAAAATGTCCATAAAAGAACCATGGACTTAGTTAATGGATAATATTTTAGGCAAAAAGTAAATTTGTCTTATTTTTCCAGTAAATTATCTTCAGAATGTGCAAACTGCAATACTGTCCAAATATTTATGTAGAGCTCGGCGGTTGATGATAGGCATTTTGTAGTAGCATCGCTGCGCCTGTATTCATCTGTCTGGACTTGTTTACATGAAGGAGAAGAAAAAAAGGTCAACAAGTTTCAGTTACAAAGACAAACATCTTCTCTACAATTTATATTAACTATATTTAACAGTTCATCAACACCGAATCGAGACCAGAAAGAGTTCGGCACACAAGAATATAATACAAGTTGGTGACTATAGAAAAAGAATTGAGTCCCTGAGTTCCATTCCGTCTTACAACGCCATTGTGGGGGACGAGAAGAGCAATATGGCGTCAACTCGCAGCGACAACTATTGAGGAACTATTTGTAAAAGGCGCAAAATAGGCTTGTGCGGAAATGGCGGAAGGCGCACATGCGCAAAGTGTTCTAATCGCCCAACGTATCACTACGCAAGTCTGAGCATGCATGTGTTGTTTTACCGAATCACGTACCAATCACTACCTAAGAGATTACATGTAAATGCAAAAGAAAATAGATCTTAATTAAGTAATTGCTACAATAGCTTAAGGCATTTCCTGTACGTTATCACCTTATTTTAATGAGATCGTCCGATTGCCAAAGATAACATGCAATGCAAAATGTAATTAAAAACAAAAATTAGTAAAAAACAAAATGCAATAAATAAACTTTGTTGGGCTTAGCCAACTAAACTCGGGTTAAAATAATATGCAATCTATTTAATGATTTGATTTCATAAATAATCTTTATTTAAAATCTGAAATGACTTGGTACCGTTTTTTTTTCAAAGAACATTTTTTAATTATGTTTCGAAATTTTTTAGATGATGATTGATGATTTAGTATTATTTGGACTATTCGGACTACTATTCTCATCTCCAATGTTATTCTCACAACGTTTCGGTCGATGTAACCTCCGGCCTTTTTCGGATACATCTTGTCGAACTCGAGAATCCTTGCGCAAAAGTGCTAAGTAATAATCAGTTCTAAGTGACAGTATTCAGGAGGTTAAAGGGGCAATTCTCAGTGTGAGCTATACTATAACGAATTGCTTAAGACTTCTACCCGGTCATGGCTGATGGAATGAGAGCAAGCTACTTATATGGATTAAATAAAGAGTTCTGTTTGAAATTCCGTACAGATTCCCGAGTTCGACATAAAGATTCCCAAGTTCGACACGATGCACCTGAAGAAGATACAAAATGAGAACAGTAGTCCGAATAATTCAAATAATACAACATGAAATGTGCGTTATTAGAAATGAGCTTTATTTGAAACCCGACCGTTTTATCATGAGTCGGGGTTTCTTATCCTATGCTATCAACCCTCACTACAGAAAGGAATTTGATCATGCCTATATATGTTTATGTACGCATTATCGTTAACGTATGATGCTCTATCCTTTTACGAAGGGCTATGCATAACGCAAGGCAGCAACTAGCAATGTCGCTTACTTGTGTGTGCCTATGTGTGTGTGATTTCAGCTTTTGAAAAAATATTTAAAAAAAACAAACAAAACAATTTGATGCAGAAAACTACCTGCTTTGTTTATTAATCTCCGCCCCCGCATTTGATAGGACAATTCAAACGCACATAAAATATATATTATTCCTCCCCTCCTCAGTGATGATTTTCGAACGACCTTCATCCTTCATCAGCCAGTTACAAAATGCGAGAACCGGTTGAAATTCATCAAACACGTCTTTTCGTTAGAAACAAAGTGCATTTTAAAAATAAGAACTATACAAGTCTCAACCGCTTTTTTGTTGTTCTATTTGCGTCGATTTGCTGTTAGCTTCAAAATACATTTTATGGTAAAGTATCTATCTATGCTCTGTGTTAGAGAGATGCGTCTGATATCAACCTTTGTTTTTATTTACTCAAATGTTGATATCACACATTTGTATATATACATATATATATGTGTGTGTGTGTGTACATAATCTGCGACACTGGCATGTCGATGTTACCAATCAACAGTTGTTAGTAACTGAGATCTTATCAGGAAGAATGAAACTATGATCCTTCCCTTAGGTCATATTTGGAAAGAATGAAGTGGGGAAGAAAATAGAAAAGTAAACGAAATTTAAAATTTAAGATTAGAAGGTCACATGGTCAGATTTGAAACAATCGAAAATCAAATGTAATATAAACTCATGTTGAGAAACGAAAAGGAGGTCAAATTTCCGTGGTACGTTTTAACGGCAGTTTAATGTCTGGATATGTGTTAAGAGTTGCTTCAGCGTGTCAATATTATGCGCGATGTGGGAGTGAGAAGGAAGGCAGTCTTCAGTCTTGCCTTGACTCTAGGTGGAGTGTGGGGGTTGTTAACTCATTTAGATCTAATCATGTTGATTTTTCATTTTTATCTTTTAATTTGTTTTACTTTTTTACTTTTAAAAATAATTTTTTATTCTATTTTATATTTTATATCTTATTATTAATTTGACGGCAATAAAATAATAATGCTGATAACATTTGGAAAATAAAGTAAAATTAACCAAACTTAACTAAAAAAAATGACTAAATTAACTTACATAATATAAAGATGGTAATAGAAATAATAATAATAATAATAATAATAATAATAATAGTAATAATAATAATAATAATAATAATAATAATAATAATAATACCCCCCCCCAAAAAAAAAATGATGCCAGCTTAGGCTATCACAACACAAACTATTTGTAGAGGGTCAAGAAGGATGTGAAGACTTAGGAGGGACAGCACAAACCAGACCTCCACTGAAAGAGTGGAGAGACATTTGGGACCTTGGGAAGGCTTATGTCCACCCAAATCCCAGAGAAGACCAATGGTCCTTACCAGCGAGAAATCAATGGTTAGCGGCTGTTGCGATACAGCCATGTTATTTGCGGTGTTATCAAAAAGAAGTCGACAATACTGGAAACCTGGGGAGGCTTGTTGTCACTCAGACTCAGGGAACACCACCGGTTGCTGTCGGTAAGCAATCACTGACGATGACTTGTGTGATAACTTCTAGTGAGTAAAATAATATCAATAATAATAATAATGATACTAATAATCATCCACAATTTGCAATAATAATAATTAATAACCACATTAATAAGTTATTGTAATTATAATAATAATAAAATAATTAAATATTATAATCATACCGATGATAATACAATATATGATATGATAATATATATAATAAATCAATAACTGTTATCTATTTTTAGTTAGTCGATAAATAAGTCCTCTGGTTTTTCTTTCAATAATTAGGACACTAGTATTGCCGTGTTTTAGTGGGTCAGTATTGTATTTCTGAATTTTCTAATAATATTGATTTCTTCATCAGAAATATAAGAGAGAAGCGTGACAAACTCAACAACACTTTCGAAAATTAACAATAAGTTTGTTGTTAAACGTTATAATAATAGAATTAACTAAACTAATAAAAAAGTGATTCGTTTATTTTTCAGGCGAAAATGTAAAAACTGAAAAAGAGGGCGATAGAAAAGGATCTAAGAGAAAGCGAGCGAGAAAGTCACACTCTCTCCTCTCCCCTTTCTATTATAGTGAGTCACGAGCACTGGTTGTTTAAACTTAAGGTGTTTTAGTTATTTTTCCGATTTATTTATTAAATAACTTTAAGTAATTACAGTTACTATGGACGAAACCGTTGCATATAAATAACGAACAAAAATACAATTCCAAATTAATAATACCAAACATAAATTAATTATGAACGGTTTAAAAAATAGTTATGCTAATTAGCCAGTCAAAAGATTCTCTCTTAATCGTTTATCTTCATTATATATACAGAATATCAAGACAACCCCACTTGCTCGACCCGATCTTGGGTCACATCTTACTTGTGGGAGTAAGATAAAACTGGCCTTGTGCCTAACTCCTAGCGAAGGAGTAAATAAATATCATTCCGATGGGTCTCGGCCTTTTGGCTAAGATCAAAGTGTAGTATCTGTTCCGATGGATACTGCACGCCAGTCCCGTGCAGTTCTAGGATGTCCACCCTCCCAGGCTTCGCCTCCCCTCTTTGGGGAGGAGTAAGTTTATTGCTTACTGTCTGAGGCGCCCCTACCGGGGAATGCCGACGGGGCTGCCCAGGCAATTTTTAAATGGCCAGAGTGCTCACCTCTCGAGCGCTGGCTTTTAACCCAACTTACTCGACCCAAGCTGTGGTCACATCTTACTTGTGGGAGTAAGATAAAACTGGCCTTGTGCCTAACTCCTAGCGAAGGAGTAAATAAATATCATTCCGATGGATACTGCACCCCTTAAACTGGTATCGTCTTGGCCTTCGGGGCTTGATTTACGCCGGTCTATGGGTCTGTCCTGTGCAGTTCTAGGAGGTCCACCCTCCCAGGCTTCGCCTCCCCTCTTTGAGGAGAAGTAAGTTTATTGCTTACTGCCTGAGGCGCCCCTACCGGGGAATGCCGACGGGGCTACCCAGGCAATTTTTAATGACCAGAGTGCTCAACTTCTCGAGTGCTGGTTTTTCTAATCCCACTTTCCCGACCTTGTGTCACATCTTACCTTGTGGGAGGTAGATAAATAAAAAATCATTCCGATGGATACTGCACCCCTTAAACTGGTATCGTCTTGGCCTTCGGGGCTTGATTTACGCCGGTCTATGGGTCTGTCCTGTGCAGTTCTAGGAGGTTCACCCTCCCAGACTTTGCCTCCCCTCTTTGGGGAGGAGTAAGTTTATTGCTTACTGTCTGAGGCGCCCCTACCGGGGAATGCCGACGGGGCTGCCCAGGCAATTTTTAATGGCTAGAGTGCTCACCTTCTCGGACGCTGGCTTTTCAAGTCCCACTTTCTCGACCTGACCTTGGGTCACATCTTACCTTGTGGGAGTAAGATAAAACTGGCCTTGTGCCTAACCTCCTGGGGAAGTAAATAAAATGTTGTATTATTGATTTAAATAACACTAACCCGTTTTGATTATTAGATAAAAGTGTAAATGAAAAAAAAACAACAACTTTCGCTTTTATTTATTTACATTAGTAATTAACGGGCAACTGTTTCGTCGTATAATTATGTTTAAGAAAGTCCATTTTAAAACTTTAGTTGCATCTTAGTGTGACAAAAAATGATCGCACCCTAATGCTGCAAATGTAAACAGCCAAACAATAGTGAATAATGGAAGTGTAAATTTGGCTCAGTGATTAGGACTTAGGTCTCAAAGACCTGATATAATCTTTATAAACATTTATGACAAACTGAGCTAGATATATGAGCTAATCCACTGTTTTGTATTTTTACGGAATTAAAATTTGACTCTGAAAACCAATTTTTATAACCAGCCATAAAACATGGAAAAAACTTATAAAATAAGAAAATATTGTTTTTTAATGTTGATGCGTACATTTTTTTGTAGTCATTTTAATAAGTTCATGGTTTACCTGAAACTTCAGCGAAATGATAGGGGGCTTTTGTTTTCTTATTTTGTGGAGAGTTTTATTAAAGATTCCTGAAATGTTGATGTTGGCATTTTGGAACATGTTTACATAATATTGATTATGTCATAAATTTTGTATTCTTCTTATATATATATATATATATATATATATATATATATATATATATATATATATATATATATATATATATATATATATATATATATATCAGAAGAATACACAATTTATGACATTATCAATATATATATATATATATATATATATATATATATATATATATATATAAAAAGATAGATGGACGAAGAGTGATAAACATGCACGAATGTCCAAATTTATATATATATCAGAAGAATACACAATTTATGACATTATCAATATATATATATATATATATATATATATATATATATAAAGATAGATGGACGAAGAGTGATAAACATGCACGAATGTCCAACTTTATATCAAACTTCGATTGTTCAATGCAAGATATAATCTGTAATTAAATTATGATTATTATTCTTTCCTTAAGCCAAGGCTTTTCAAAGATCGAGATCTTATCACCAGAGGAATTATACAGATAGATAAGTTGGCAATAGAAAAGCCAAAATTCAACATTTGAAAAATATTTAAAAAAATGATGGGTGAAAAAAGTTCGTGTAAAAAGATATTGGGTTTGTCCAGGTGGCTTTTCTATTGCCAACTTATCTATCTGTATAATTCCTCTGATGATAAGATCTCGATCTTTGAAAAGCCTTAGCTTAAGGAAAGAATAATAAACATAATTTTATTACAGATTATACCTTGCATTGAACAATCGAAGTTTGATATAAATTTGGACATTCGTGCATGTTTATCACTCTTCGTCCATCTATCTTTATAATTGCTCTATCTCGTATATTGAGCTTTTACCATTTCACTATAGGTTCTTTCTACTAAAAGTTTAATTTTAGTTTCATATTTATTCTCTCTCTCTCTCTCTCTTTCTCTCTCTCTCTCTATATATATATATATAAATAAATAAATATATAAAGGTATTTTGTCCTTCCTTTGTTATGCCACTCCTATTTCATAATCCGTTTTTTGTATAAACAAAATAACAAAATAATAAATGTCTACATTTCACTAAGATATGCGTAAACATGACGAAGCACAGAAGACAGGATTTCGGGGAGTACATTAATTTGATACGAAAATCTTACAAAGAACGACACTTAACTTAGCGAACATCGTTACCAGCACCACCACGTTTCTCTCTCTCTCTCTCTCGCTCGCTCTCTCTCTCTTTCTCTCTCTCTTTCTCTCTCTCTTTCTCTCTCTAACCTCTCTCTCTCACACACACTCACTCACTCATTCATCCTCTTTTACTTTCTCTCTCTCTCCTTTGCTTTCTGTCTCTCCCTCTTTTGCTTTCTGTCTCTCTCTCCTTGGCTCTCTCTCTCTCTGTTCCCTTCTCTCACACCCACAAAAAAAAACAAGACGCAGCACCTGTGTTCGTTTATTTATAAATGTCCCACATGAGGATCTAAATATCTTTTAAGAAAAGCACATTCACACCTTTCAATGGTAAGCCAGACGAAATGCACAACAAAAATAATCATCACATACCTTGGTGTGATTCAAAAAAGATTGAAAATTATTTTCAAGGTCTACTTTTTATTACTTTTGTTCGCCGCAAATAAGGCACTAAAGCGTACGGGGCTACTGTGATAGTGGCTAGATTTTTAAGAGGGCAATCTGGGAAAGGAGTTAGGCAGCAAGTTCACATACCATTTAAATTTCTGCATGTTGGTCCGGTCATGGAAACGGGGAGCAATGATAGAATTCCAAAGGCAAGCGGACCGAGGAAAAAAGCTATGACAGTAGAAAATCTTCCATTCTTCCATAAACACCTTTAAAACCACCAGGATTATTTTGCACCCTGTTCGTGTTAGTGGTTGGTGCACCAGCCCAGATATGACAACATATTCCATGCATGGACGACTGGTGGCTTTCTAGTGATATAGGATACTGGCTGATTTTCTATAGATATTAGCTAGATGTAGGGTGCTAGCTCCCTTTATTGGGCTAGAATTTTCTAGCCGATAGAGGAAGACTACCTTCTTTGCGACATACTTTCACATTGAAGTTTTCTCTCGGTTTCTTTCTGTCGTTCTCTATCTCAAGATATCACCATTTTCAATTTTTGGCCAACGCTCTAGAATCTAGATTTACGGTAATTGGGTACGTTAATACGCCAGTTCGCCAATTGATGTTAGGTCACAAGTCGAAGTCGTTCTGCCGCAATAATTTTTCTAGCGAATAAAAGTTAATATTATTTTATTAGTATCTTCATACTTTTTAACTATCTGGATAATTATATTGGCAGAATGAAGGCGACTGGTGATCTGGCATCGATTGACAGACTGGTGTACTGGCGGACTAAAATAATTACCCATGAATAGATATGAACAGACCGTTTCTCCCTTTTGGTAGGATCGAATTACGGTAAATGTTTCGTCACGGGTGGCCATCATACCAGTCATTACCAGGCATTACCGCCTCAGGTTATTTTACTTACAAGGTCAGATTTCACGTTTTAGAGGGAGTGATATCTGCCATATTAAAAACTGACCAAGTCTAACTTTTCTCTCGTGGGAAAGTAAAAGGGGGTGGGGGATATAAATAGATAAGTAGAAACAGAGCTAAGAAGTGTAGATGTGGTGAATCTCTGTACCCCTTTGAAGGTTCTTGATAGGATGCAATAAGGTATTTGTAATTTGATTGACTCCACCCTTTCTTCTTCTCTGAACCCTCTCCCCCCACCCTCTCTCTCTCGCTCTCTCTCTCTCTATATATATATATATATATATCACATAGACGTGATGTTGCTAGTCTCAGTCTTTTCTATAAGTACTATCTATTATGGAATGTTGTCTTCAGAATTGTGTGATCTATTCCCTGTTTTCTTTTTCCAGCGCGTTTGACAAGTTGTTTTTCTAGTGCTCTCCATCAATTCGCTGTTCTGATACCTCACTCTAATACAGTTTCCTTTCCTAGTAGCTTATTTCCTAAAACTTCAAGCTTGTCGAACTCTCTTCCCGCTGACTGTTTTCCTCTTACCTAGAGCATTGGTCTTTTCAAGACTAAGGTCAAGAGGCATCTCCTGGTTTTGCGATAACCATCTTTTGTTCTTGTTAGCTCCTTACATCAAGTGGCTTCATGTCTTATCTGGAATAATTTCAATGAAATATATATATATATATATATATATATATATATATATATATATATATATATATATATATATAGAGAGAGAGAGAGAGAGAGAGAGAGAGAGAGAGATGAACCGACTGCAATAAATAGATAGCTAGAAAAAGAAATATACGAACAGAAAAGATATACATAGATATCCCCTTCCTTCTCTAAAATCAATACATTTTCGATTATTACTTTAAAATTATGCTGATAACTTCAGATTCAGCAGTAAAAAAATTTCATACAAAATAATTTTTCGTAATTCTGAGAAGGGGTCTGTTGCCATGCAAAATTAACCTTTACTATCGGAACAGTATATAATATATATATATATGTATGTATGTATATATATAAATACATATATATATATATATATATATATATATATATATATATATATATATATATATATATATATATATATATATATATATATATATATATATATATATATATATAACCAATTCATTATATTATACTTTGGGATATTTTATTATTTCAACCTACTATATATAATAAATCTATATATATATATATATATATATATATATATATATATATATATATATATATATATACACACACACACACATATATATATATATATATATATTATTTATACAAACATGTACAAAAGCGACACATCCATGGAGATGTTTCGATCATTAGCTCTAAAAAGCTACGATCTCATCGGGCTAACAAAACATTTCTGTTTTTAGTTGTTCATATTTAAGAAAAAAGAATGGAAAAGGAGCAAATTCGAAACTGAAAAGATCACATGATTAAATTTCAAATAATAAAAAAATAATATCTTAAATAAACCGTTAGTGTATTTTCTGTTAGAGCCCAGACACCGAAGTATTCCAAGGTTAGATAAGTGTCACCTAATTTAGAATTTGTCCGGTAGGTAGATTCTGGTTATGGGGTGAGTAGATTCAAGTTAAGGGGTAGGAAGCCAGATGTCATGATTTAGAGGAGGTCTTTAGTGAGTGGGATGGAATATAGTGAAGAAAAAGGGGGCTAGAAAGGGAGCATATATCACAATTAAATGCATCCACACAAACGCTAGGCACAGACTTTTAATTTTTGCACGGGGTTACGTAATTTTCAAAAACAATTACTAGGATTACTTTGTTAGACTTACATGACTTAGTTATTTATGGGAATATATATATATATATATATATATATATATATATATATATATATAAAGTATGAAAATATATTACACAAAGGCTTCCGCGTTTAATCCCCGTAGGGAATCGTCAGGCTAAAATGCATGGAGTTAGTGTTGCACTGTTTAAGTAAATACTGAAAATCGTTACATAAATTATTATACGTGTTTATAACATTTTATGTGAATACATGAAATATCTTTCTGTGTGTATGTTGTTTAAATTTTTTTTAAATTCACACATAAGTTGAAGATCAAATATAATTAATTAATGTTCCGAATTTGTTTAAAAAATCCTTATCTATTGATATATATATATATATATATATATATATATATATATATATATATATACATATATATATGTATTAAATTACTTATAATAAATATTTTTAAGTATCCACCTACATATATCTTTCATCTTAATCAGTGTGGCTTGGTATAACCGTACCAACGGCAGCAGGATTCGAACCCCGGACCCCATCATCTTTACTCCCACGGCCACTACGACAGCTATACAATGAAGAAACGGAAATATGCTTTTATTCATTAAATGAACACAGTCAGCCTTCGTAGAATGTTCAACCTGCGGGTGTTAGAAGGAGGGATGGGGTAAACGTTGCAATATTGCTTTAGTTAGAAGCTTTTTTTATAGGAAATTTTCTGACTGACTGTTTGACCTAATTTCAGTGTTCAGTGTTTTTTATGAAATAACTGCCTGTACGAATGAAATATTTATTTAGATTACCGCCCCCCCCACCCGAATTAAGTTTGTATCATGACCCAAGCAAATGAATATATATATATATATATATATATATATATATATATATATATATATATATATATAATGTTTTATCATAACTTGGCTGGAGTTCAAACTGACTCCGATAATGTAAGGTTTGTAATGGTATATTGTTTCGCTTCTGACTTTTAGTGGGACACACATACACACAGGATTACGACTTTTCTTTTATATAATACACTAGCCAATATATGCTCCCTAGTCTGGGAGGGTGATATCATGCTGAACAAACATATTCTACACTGACCACCAAAGGATGAGGCAATGACCGAGAGGATGGTAACATGAGGAACGCATCCCCTCACCCAAAAAGGAGGAGTTAATGCCCGTGACAACGAAATAGATAGTAAACTACCCTCCCCCTAAAAAACAAGGAAAAATATAATCATGGAATGATGGTATCATGAACAACAAACATACACTATACAGCCCCCACTCACCCCAAAAAGAGGAGGTAATACCGAGGAATATCGATCCATAAAAGGAGAAGTTAATTCCCGTGAGTATGGTATTATAACAACAGAACAGATGCTGCACTTCCTGACCCGTTACCACAAAAAGAAGAAGGTATTCTCTGGAAAGATGGTCTCGTGACAACAGAACAGGTGCTACATAACGTCCTCATCCAAAGGAGAATGTAATACCTGGGAGGATTACCCCCTCCCCTTAAAAAGACGGCCTTATAACAACTGAACAGATGCTACATTACCCCCTCATCCAAAGGAGAATTTAATACCTGGGAGGATTAGCCATACCTCCTTAAAAATGGAGGAAGTAGGTTTTTTGGGGGAGGAGCGACGGTCTTATGACAACAGAACCAACACTACACTATTCACTCCCATTAAAAGATAATATAATAATAGATTAAATTATTTTTTTTTTCATTCATTTAAAAATGGTGAGCAATAAAAATCATTATTTTTATGGTCTCTTGGCGTTTTAGCTAAGACTAAAGTGTAGTATCTGTAGTATTTTTCAACCGGACTTCCGCAAATGGATCTCCATTCTGTATCACTCGCAGTGGTAACGGGAAACGGAGAAATCTTCTCACTATCTCCAGGTCGGTGTGTCAGGACTGTCTGCTATCACCCCTGCTCTACACCCTTGCACTGGAGTTGCTACTGCGCACGCTAAGGAGCGGGGAGGCAAGTTTGATCATACACGGAATCGCTTTACCTGGCGGAGCGCGAGCCATGGTTTCCGCATTCGCCGATGACATCATTGTCTTTGGGTCGTGCTTCCAAGACATCGAGAGGGTGACAGAGGCGCTCACACGTTACGAAACAATAACAGGGGCCGAAATCAACTGCAGCAACTCAACCGGCCTGTAGTTGGGTGCTTGGGGCGGTGACACCACCTTTCCGACTCCTTTCTGCTGGACAGATAGCCCCGTTCTAATCCTTGACATGTGGTTTTGACTGGGCCTCCAGCTTGAGAGAAATTGGTCGGAGGTCGAAGCGTCATTTTACACTTCGCTTCGAAAGAAACTCTCCTAGGATAGGATAGAGCCATGGCGTGCTCCACTTACATTTTACTTCTGAATCTTTACTGGTTAGTCGTGCTTCCCTTCCTATGAACCGCCTAAAGGTTCTCAAGCACCTCCTGTCCTCGTTTCTCCAGGACATGAAGTAGCACTAGATTCGCGGCCAGGTCTGTATGCAATAAACGTTTAGGGAGGCTTGTGGATGCCCGTCTTGAGTCGAACATTGACAGAGGAATCTGCGTGGAACCTGGCGGTCGATAGTGCTTTTCCCGACCTCATCCTCGACCATTCGGTCGAGGGTCATCGTAGACCGAGGGGCGAATCGCAGTTTTTCATAGAGTGCTTAAGGTCACTTGGGTGCCAGATACGAGTTATCTCAACAACTCTGCGTTACCTCTTAATGACATGCAAAACAGTTCCGGAATGGATATTTTGCCCGAGTGTCTCCGCTGTGACACGCTCGAAGAAGAAATATCTGAGCACGCTTTCTTCGAATGTTGCGAACTCCGGCAGTACTAGGGGTATGTCAGCGAGGTGATGGCTCGTATCGATCCCGAGTTGCCTTTACGTAAACGTAATCTACGTAAACGTAATCTACATAATCAAAAACGTCGGGCCAGTGCGGGGAGTGGAGAGACCAATGGTGTTTCTTCGAGATCCTGGACGCAGCGTGAATAGTCGTGTGGATGTTACGTCTGAGAGATGAACAGGGGTTGAACATTTTGCTGATGAAGATCTGGTCACTTTCTTCAGGCACCAGCTGAAAGTAAAGATCAGGTGTGATAGTAAAAGATTACATTTCTCGTTTTTTGATACAAGTAGCAAGCTTGTGTGCACGAAAAAGAGTCAAGTATGAATACGTGTTTCCTGCCTGAACATGGCGCACGCGATTACTGGTCAGGTTGGACTCCAGCCCTTCAGGTTAGTTTAGCCTCTTAGCTAGTCGAGTGAATAAGTTACTCCCACTACCTCCTGGTAATTGAAATCCTCCAAGATGCCCACTCCCCACTTTAATTTGTTTGTCCTCTGCTTCCCTCAAATTGCATATATCTTGAAACGACATACACCACTCTCCAAACCACATCTCCCGTTTTCTTTTTTCTTCCACTTAGATCACACTCCCATTTAGAGATTGACATACTTGTTTTCGGTTCTGAACAAACCAGAAAACAGAGGGCAGTCTGTTATTTAGAAAGGGTTGGGAGGGTCTTACTAACCAATTTTTTGTTCTTTTCCCACTCCATGTTTTTATTCAAATGAATTTCTGTACATATAACCATATTTATGAAAATTGTATTGGTATTGTGGTAACTGAAATGTTTCTAGTTAAGAGTAAGATAGACAAACAATGACCAACAACACCCATTTCCCCACATTTTTGATGGCCTTGTGCCTTATTTGTATGGAATGTAAAATGTTATATTTTGTGCAAATAAATATTTCAAAGTGTAGTATGTGTTCTCAGAATCCCGGCGACATCAGATGTATCTGTTCTCAGCATCACAGTGATCTCAGACATTTTACTATTGACGAAAATATTGGTATCTATAAGAAAATATGACAATGCAAAATTACAAATATATATTACAGAATATTAATTAATTAGAAGCTGTTTATGTAATAAATATGCAAATTAAGAAAACCTAAAGATGTTTGTTGGTATTAACAGTCTAATTCCAGTATAAAAAACTAATAAACACAACCTGTTTTTATGTTAATATAGTTGGGATATATGGTATAAACTTTCGCATTCATTCATTTAGATGGCAGTCTGTCCATGCTTATCGATGTCTCTTTCTATATATATATATATATATATATATATATATATATATATATATATATACATATATATATATATATATATATATATATACCTGTCTATTTATCATATATCTATTTGCTTCTCTCTCTCTCTCTCTCTCTCTCTCTCTCTCCCTCTCTCTCTCTCTATATATATATATATATATATATATATATATATATATATATATATATCTGTCTGTCTATCTGTCTGTCTATCTGTCTGTCGACCTATCTATGCGCGTGTATGCATGTGTGTATCCTCTATTTGAGTATGTTTTGTTTAATAAATGAGTTAAGTAAAACAATGAACACCCATTCCTCGCCCCACTCTTTCTCTTCTGTCGACGAGAAGCGCATCACTGTCATAACCTCCAACCCCCTTCCTTGCTTTTTGACATAGAAAATGTTAACAAGAATCTTGGACTCTTTACCTCTGAAATGCTGACCTATTTTAGAGAGTATCGTTTAATTTACGCCCATTGTTGTCTTATTTAATCAGACGGTAAAAAGATTATAAATGAAAAAAGCGAAAACACTTTACATTGAATTATTTTTTTAAGTGACAGTGGATGAAAACACTTTTCGTTATTAAAATGAAGGGAAAAAAATAATATTAAATATTATTATTGAATTAAAAAATATTAATATTGAATAAAAACACTTTTAACATTGAATGAAAAGATTAAAACATTGAATGAAAAAGTTAACAGAATTAAAAAAATATTAATATTGAATGAAAACAGGTTTTTTTTATTAACATTGAATGAAAATATTAGCATTGAATGAAAACATTTTTATTAATATTGAATGAAAATATATTCAAATTTAATAACACTGAATGAAAATAATTTTGAATTAACATTGAATGACATAATTTACAGGTAATGATTTTTTAATTCAGATTGACTGAAAAATATTAAAATTGAATGAAAAATACAATATTAAATGAAAACAGTTTATTAACATTGAATGAAAATATATTAAAATGAAGAAAAAATATTAATATTGAATGAAAACAATTTTTAACATTGAATAAAAAGATATTAACACTGAATGAAAATTTTTGCTATTAACATTGAATGAAAAATATTAACATTGAATGAAAATATTTTTATTAACATTGAATGAATTTTTAAATTAATATTGAATGAAAATATATTAAAATTTAATGAGAAATATTAACATTGAATTAAAATAATTTTCAATTAACATTGAATGAAAATATTTACATGAAATGATTTTTTAAATTAATATTGAATGAAAAGATATCAAAATTGAATGAAAAATATAATATTGAATGAAAACAATGTTATTAACATTGAATCAAATATATTAAAATGAATGAAAAATATTGATATGGAATAAAAACAATTTTTTAACATTGAATGAAATTATATTAACATTGAATGAAAATAATTTTGACATGAAATGAAAACAGTTACATGAAATTATTTTTAATAAACATTGAATGAAAAAATAGTAATATTGAATGCTAATATTAATATTGAATGAAAACGTTTTTAAATAAAAATGAACATTGAATAAATAAATTGTAATAAATAAAAATGAGCATTGAGTGAATAAATTGTAATAAATAAAAATGAGCATTGAATAAATAAATTGTAATAAATAAAAATGAGCATTGAATAAATAAATTGTAATAAATAAAAATGAGCATTGAATAAATAAATTGTAATAAATAAAAATGAGCATTGAATAAATAAATTGTAATAAATAAAAATGAGCATTGAATAAATAAATTGTAATAAATAAAAATGAGCATTGAATAAATAAATTGTAATAAATAAAAATGAGCATTGAATAAATAAATTGTAATAAATAAAAATGAGCATTGAATAAATAAATTGTAATAAATAAAAATGAGCATTGAATAAATAAATTGTAATAAATAAAAATGAGCATTGAATAAATAAATTGTAATAAATAAAAATGAGCATTGAATAAATAAATTGTAATAAATAAAAATGAGCATTGAATAAATAAATTGTAATAAATAAAAATGAGCATTGAATAAATAAATTGTAATAAATAAAAATGAGCATTGAATAAATAAATTGTAATAAATAAAAATGAGCATTGAATAAATAAATTGTAATAAATAAAAATGAGCATTGAATAAATAAATTGTAATAAATAAAAATGAGCATTGAATAAATAAATTGTAATAAATAAAAATGAGCATTGAATAAATAAATTGTAATAAATAAAAATGAGCATTGAATAAATAAATTGTAATAAATAAAAATGAGCATTGAATGATTGTTGATACTTGGCAGAATTTGATTATGACGGTGCAACAAGAATTTGTTAACATTGTACTTGAAAACGATCATGTTGCAGTCAGCATCCGTGCGTCTTGCAAAGTGTGCGTGCTAATCTTTTTCTCTGTTAGTATTTTATTTACCTCTTCCCAAGATGAGGTTAGGTGTGGTTTTGAAAAGCAAGCGCGTTAGAATTAGTGCACTCCGGCCTACAAAAATGTCTGAGCCTCCCCGTCGACATTCCCCGGTAGGGCGACAGGCAATTTGCAATAAACTAAGCCCTTCCCAAAGTGATGGTTAATACTGCGAGGGTGGACCTGCTAAGACGCAACAGAACCATACCTCAGTCGGACAGCAACAAAGTCACTGTCGAACTGATGTCAAATACGCATCCCCTAACCCTAACCCGACTAGTAGGAACACATCTATTCCAGCTGTGTCAGGTAAGTGTTTTTGGTGCTTGTGCATATCAACCCTGACATGTTAGACCGCTCTTAAAAATAAAATAGCTAAAGAAATATATAAACTTTGTTATGTACTTACGTGGTAGATGAAAAAATAGACTGTACACCAAAAATTATGCAAATTCATCCAGTATTTATTTAATTATGAATAAAAAACGATTTTATCACTCGGTAGATATTTCCACCATTTTCCAGTGGTCAAGGACGATAACTCATATTTTCACGATTTCGGGGTTTGGGGTCTCCATTGTTTACAAAAATGTCAAAATGTACGTAAAATCATTTTCTTCTTCTTTTTCTTATTATTTAATAACTACTGGATGAATTTGCGTAATTTTTTCTGCACAATAGTATTTTCAGCTAACACGTAAGTACATAATAAAGTTTATACATACACCGTTTTTTTTGTTAGTATCATTTTTATGCGAATTTGGACTGTAAAAATTAAATTAAAAACATTGTTTTTATCAATACACCACACCCACAAAAACATTGCGTTTGTTTACTTTATTAATTTTGTCTGTCGCTTACCAGATATAATGTTTTTATTCAAAATGTAGAGACTCGTTATGAGAAGCCTTTATGAAAACCCTTTCCTGTTAAGTTCTATGCAGCAACTGAACGTCTTTCAAATTCTTTTATCTTTGGGATTGGTCTAAAATAGTCCATCCTTTCTCTCACAACTGATCCCAGTATAAGGTCATGCCAATCACAATCACTTACCCCTTAACCCGCTTGGCTTTTTGGCTAAGATCAAAGTGTAGTATCTGTTCCGATGGATACTGCACGTCTGTCCTGTGCAGTTCTAGGAGGTCCACCCTCCCAGGCTTCGCCTCCCCTCTTTGGGGAGGAGTAAGTTTATTGCTTACTGTCTGAGGCGCCCCTACCGGGGAATGCCGACGGGGCTGCCCAGGCAATTTTTAAATGGCCAGAGTGCTCACCTCTCGAGCGCTGGCTTTTCAAGTCCCACTTTCTCGACCCGATCTTGGGTCACATCTTACTTGTGGGAGTAAGATAAAACTGGCCTTGTGCCTAACTCCTGGGGAGGAGTAAATGAAACCCCTTACGCTTACATTCTGTAATACTGTAAGTTATCTACTTCGCGTTAGTCACTTAAAACTCTTCAATGACGTCATGCATGGAATAAAATGTATTTTCTCACTTTTTTTACGACGGATGTCGCACCGCCCAGAAATGTATAACACACCTAACAAAAAGCTAAATGTTAAAACGTGTTTTCTCTCAATTCCAGACTTCGACCTTTGTCTCAATATATTAAACCTTCAACAAATATATTTCTGCTAAATTAATATATTATATATAGTTGTTTCCATTAAATTTTGGAAATTATCTTAACAGGATGTAGATTGAAAATTATCTAAAGAATTCCACGATTTGGTTTCAATTACAAGAAAATATCAATATTCAGAAAAGTTAAAAGAAAATGTTGGGTTCATACCTTTCCCAGATTCATTATTATGTAAATGACTGCAATAGATCGAATTGGATTTGATTTCAGCGTAGCCGATTCGATTGTCTGTGATGCTATCTATTTGGCTAATTCATGCACTTCTTAAACGTAGCTTTGATAATTGAAATTGTTTTTATTTTCCACTAGCGGTACCAGTACTCAGGCGTTGTCCGAAAATTTTTTTTTTAAGAAACCCAGAATCGCAATGCTCAGGGTTAAATTGACCAGAAAGGACCGGAAGGACTTTTCACCCAAAATGCTAAGCATTTATCTCGCCCTAGAAAATATTATTGAATAAAACTGTGGGTATTATTTAAAATGAAATACGAAAACAATAAAAATTAACAGTTGCTTAATGAGAGAGCAATATGCAAATTAGTTAATCTTCAGACGTCGATCGCATAAAAAGCTGTTTTTCTTCTATTGTAAATAGGAAGTTAGCTTTTTAATCTCACTGTCGGCAAAAAAAAAGTCTCAACTTTATCAATATAAAATAGAAGAGTAATTGAATTGTAACGTAAACATAGCTGTGGCCTGAGCTGTAGCTGATAGAAATTCTTTGCATAATTTAAATAGATTTTCACAAAAATCAATTGCTTTTTTTTTTTAAATATCGAACACATCATCAACATTAGAACAAAAATTTAACATTGTGTCGCTAAACCATCAACACCAAGTGGGTTATTTTTTACTGTCCTTTTAAGAAAATGCTTGAACTTTGTAAAAAAATAAACCCAAATGCAGTTTGGCTTACTCTATAAATCACTACTACCAACATACAGGCTGATTTTGTGAACATGTCAGGCTAAGCTAGCCGAGTTTTTTTTTTTTACTTAGATTTTTCATCTTTTTCTGAATTGTATATCGTTGTATTATTTGGATTATTCGGACTACTCTTCTCATCTTTGATGTAAGTCTCACAACTAAACCCTAACATGACCATTTTCAGGTGTATTTTATGTCAATTCGGGAATCTGTACGGAATTTCGAACGAACCCCTTTTAAAATCTACGGGGGTAGTTTGCTCTCGTTGTTTCAGCCATGACCGGGTAGAAGTTTCAAGTAATTCGTAATTGTATTCTTATTATCACCCGCACTGAGGATTGAACCTTCAACATCCAGAAGACTGTCACTTAGAACTAATTACTTACTTAGTACTTATATTCCTTACTCCACATTGGTGTTGTAGTTGTAGTTTAAACATTTTTTATTTTTACTAATGACTCACCGGCGATTGTCTAGAATTTCTAACAGAGAAAAAAGAAGAAAAAAATTAGTTGAAAAAGACAAATAGTCAACAAATAACTGTTATCTAAGGCAATAAAAGTTACCCTTTTTACTTATCTGCCTATTTTTTTGTGTTTAAAAGTATTTTAAAGCACTTATATTTACATTTTTTATCTTTGCATTCCGATTTTTGTAAACCCGCCACATTCAAGATGGCGCCGAATTTTACTCCACGTGAGACCTCGATGACGTAGATTTAAAAAACTCAAAAATCGAAAATTAAACAAAAATACAGCTAATAACTGTCACCAATTGGTCGAAAAGTTAATTTCCCACAAATCTGTATATTTTATTTAGCTGTGAGTTTGTTTACTTTTCGATTTCCACGTCGAGGTTTTAATTTTCGCGGTTTAACAAGATCGTAGATTGAATGAAATATTAACATGAAATAAAAAAGTACTTAAAATACTTTTAGAATATGATTCAGGTTAGTAAAAACGTAACTTTTATTGCCTTTGGTAACACTTATTTGTTGACTATTTGTTTATATCGCCCATTCTTCGTCTGTTTGAAATTCTAGACAACCAATCGAGGATAAAAGTTAATGAGTTTGTGAGACAACACCGTGATGATTGGTAAATATGGTTAGAACTGGACAAAATTTGATTATTTAAGAGGACAGTTCAACAAGAATTTGTTAACATTGGATTTTAAAACGACCATGTTGTAGTCGGCTGGGAAGCAGCCCCATGGTATTGTATTTCACAAACAGGAGAAACTTTGCTCGTTTAAGTTCCGTTTAGTTTTAGGTACATAGAGGGGGAAAGGACAGTGGTTGTAGCTAGACGAGTTTTTTTGTGAATTTTCTACAGGGGGGGGGGAGTCAACATAGGTTGGAGTTTAGTCGAACACCTACCATGAAAATAACAATAGAGCAGAGAAAGACTAGCAACATTACTTCTGTGAGAATGTGGCTGTAGGGAAGAGCAGAAGACATCCGTTACTAGATTTCGAAGTCGGTTTTTTACTCTACCAAAGCAAGAAAGGGTGCTCTGAGCAGCACCTCCCCAAATGTGGCAACAGTACCTCCCCATCTTAGGACGCATTTGACTCTTATACTGGTAGAGGATTACGTCAGCGTGAGATATTTTCAGGAGCCGTAGAATGATGACACCATTTTTCGAGCGACTTCAGCGACAGATTTGTTGTAAGTCTTCCATTTTGAAATCTCAAGTGAAGATCAGTTCCAAAAGCTTATCTATTTATCTAATCTATTTAATTGAGTGTTATGCCTTACGCCATTCCGAAATGGTACATGATTTGTATACGATTGATTTCTAGATTAACTTGAAGAGCTTTTCTCAAATTGTCACCTATTTAGTACGTTGCTTAACTTCGGTGATCTAACGGGAACCGATGTGTCCGATTTATTGTGCTTAATCATGCACGCATACCATTAGAGAATGGTATGACCCAACAATTTCATACCAGCTACGGGCGAAATAGTAACTTGCTAGATAACCCTAACCTGACGTTTCCCGGGCTTCAGTAAAGTAATTGAAGTTTTGAAATTTTATTTATGTTTTTATACAGAAAAAAAAAACAATAAAATTTTAATTATAAGGTAGAAAACTCCTATAATATTCTCTCAATTTAAAATATGAGTTATCTCCCTTACATTATTCGAGTTATGCTTAAGAATGAACACACCATTACAAATGATGTGTCATTTAAACATTTTGGACATTGAAATTTAAAAAATTTTCAGATATTACCTACTTTCTTTTCTATCTAAATGAAAATATGAATCTTTAAACCGTTATTTAGTAATAATAACCAAACGAATGTATCAGTATCACTATTCTGCAATAATAGCAATATTTGCTGCTGATAGAAAAATGGATATCATTGTAATTGATATTTGCTACATAAAAGAAAATGTATTCCTTGCAAAAAATATTCCGAACATGAATTAATGTATTTGAAAAGAAATTAAAGTGAATTATATTTGTTTTAACAATATTGGTCCAGCGCTAAAAGAAAATAAATGGCTATTCAGAATTAAATATTGACATTTTAGGACAGAAGCTATTAATTCATTTATTTCTTATTAAACAGATGATTCAAAAGAAATGGATATTCAGAATTGAATATCGACATTTTAGGATGGAACCTATTAATTCATTTATTTCTTACTAATCAGATGATTCTATTGTTAACTTTTTCCCCCGATATCTTTCTAGTTAGAATTCTTTCTAGAAAGAAATTGGGTACTTATGCACCACATGGAGGTTGCCAACATCCTAAGAAAAAGTGTTTCTGTGGACGAACTAGTTTCGAACTTTGCACGTCCAGGTTGCCAATTCATGTTATTAACCACTTCACCACAGTCACCTCCCGAAAGCTATCTGGGTATGATGTAATTTTATATATTAGATGTTCAACAACGAATCGTTCACAATAGATATGGTGTTTCGGCATAAGAAGATAACCTCGAAAAAGAAATGACATGTTATAAAATAAACCAAACGTTTCCAATCGTTTATTGTGCGTCAGTAATAAGTGCTGAAATGCCGACCAATGAATCATGGACAATAAGTATTGTGTTTTGGCATCAAATAACCCGAAAAAAACGACAACCAAATAATCGTTCACCAACCCCTCTCTTTGTTTCTAATTTGCTGTGTCATTAAGGATGTTGGTATCTGACCCATTGATGCTGTCTATATGCTTTTAATTTAGTGTCTATACCCTGTGCTGACGGTTTGATCTGATAGTAATAATAAAAATACATGGTCTCTGAAACGATCGTACATAATTCTGTTGTTTGTTGATTTCTTGGAACACAATTTGTAATTGTGTTTACATAAATCTATGCTATATATATATATATATATATATATATATATATATATATATATATATATACAAACATGTTAAAAGCTACGCATCAATGAATATATTTCTATCTAAGAAGCTACGATTTCATTAGACTAACAAAACATAGCTTCTTAGAGTTAATGATCGAAACATCTGGATGAATGTGTAGCTTTTGACATGTTTGTATAAATAAAAATATTGACATAGATAAATAGCTCTGTTTATTATTGAGCACTATTATATGAACACAATAGAAATTCGTTGGAATTTTACCCTGTGCGGGTCCTACTCGAGGATTAGAGTAAAATAAATTAAATGTATTTGTGTGTCACGTGGTATGTAACCGTCTATTACGGACTTTCCAATATACGCCGAATCTTATTAGCCCCTACATGTGTCGAAAATTAATTTAATTGCTCTACGCACGCGTTGCTAAACTTGATAAAATATAATATAAAATATTCCAATTCTTCATTCGTATAATCCGTATTCTCGACGAGTGGATATCAATAATCAATAAAGAATCAGAATGAAAATGAGGTAGGTTTATATTCGAATGTTATGATTATTAAGAACTAGCATAAAGACCCGAAGTTGCCCGGGATTGAATGAGAATCACTACTATTTACTTTTTACTATGCACATAAAACTATATTACTGGTTGGACGTTGGTTATTGGAAGCAGTAGGTGAAATTGGCAGAAAATGATTTAAGAGGAATTGATTATCCAAGAGGGCGGTTCAACAAGTACTTGTTTACATTAGACTTGAAGACGACCATGTTGTAGTCGGTTGGGAAGTAGTTGGTTGTGATATCAATGGGTGGAATGGGCGGAAGATTAATTAAGAGGAATTGATTATCCAAGAGGGCGGTTCAACAAGTATTTGTTTACATTAGACTTGAAGACGACCATGCTGTAGTCGGCTGAGAAGCACACTCGTGGTATCTTGCTCTACAGATGGGATGTCCTAGCTCAATTTGGTTTTGGTACAGATATATATATATATATATGCTGTGATTCTAGTCAAACAAGTTCTTTGCTGTGAATGTTTTACAGAGGAGACCAGGGATTACAATAGGCATGGTGTTTCGATATTTAAAAATGAAAGGGGTCGACATGTCGTAAAACAGGTAAATCAAACCGAGTAAAGCTTCTATATTAACAGAAACTGGATAAAAGATGGATCTTCATACGTTGTTGTTGAGTTGTTACTGCATATCGACCATCTTTGGGTCATTTTATGCGGAACACAAACATGATTTTGTATACGATTTATTTTCTAGATTAATCCGAAGAGATTTTTTTATTACATACAGAACCAGGTCTTTCCAAATGGTCACCTACTTATTACTGGCTAGCCTCACCGTCGCTTAACTTCGATAATCTTCCGGAAACCGGTGTGTCAACGTGATTACGTTGTTTATGTTAAAGTGTGAATAGGTTTGATTCGGACACCGAGTATATTAAAGTTAGTTTAAAAAAAAAATTAACAACCACCTGGTACTCGCCAGGCTAAACGTCGCTTAACTTTGATAATCTTGCGGGAACTGGTATGTCAACGTGATTAATATTATATAGATGAGCTTCATACGTTAACACAAAGGTGCCAAAATGAATTCAAAAGATCTGACAGAATTTTAACTCAACTTGCAGATTACATAATGTACAATAGTAAGCACTAAACAACTCGCACCCCTGGGAATTGCCTGAAGGTTGGGACTTTGAAACAAAAGGAACAGAATCTTATTTAATTGTTAAACACTTTTCTTTTTGTTTTCGTAACAAGAGAGTTGTTGGGTGACAACATGCTTGGAATAGGTTCATAGAATTACAAGAATAAATTACTTAAACTTAATCCTTCTTATTCAATAACATACAATAGTTAATCTAAGAAAAAAACAAAAGAAAAACTTTAAACAAAGAGAATTAGACAACGATTGAAGTTCTTATTGTTTTGATAAAAGAAAGTAGTTTATGTCAAATATAACATTCCTGTGGTTTGGTGATTGTTTGTTATGAAAAATAAGTTTTTAAATGATTAATGAAAGAAAGGAAATAAAGGCAGTAAAATTACAAGTTTACCAGAAATTTGTTTCAAGGGAAATAAAACAAACACACAAAAAAAACAAAAAAACAAAACAAATCTACATACTAGGTGGAGGAAAAGGTTTGTGCGCCGTGTAAAAATAACGATGCAAGGCCGTATATCGTTAAAAGGATCAGCATCAAAATCGAAGAATCAGTCTATAGTCCAGATGTTACTCTATCTGACTTAGCTCTATTCTGCACTTAAAAAAAAAAGGTCGCCGATTTGAGTCAATGTAATTGAAGAAGCCTGTCAATAATTTTTCGATTCAAAGCTGAACGATTGTTACGTTGGCCAGATCCAAAAGCTCAGAAGGTCAAGGAGAATGACGGCCTTTACTTGTTTTTTTTTTCAATGAATTCTTGCATAATAAATCGTCATTTTTACATGGCGCACGGATATTTTCCTTAATTACGTATATAAAGTTGTAGTTTATGTCTGTATGTCTGTTCATTTGTTTGATTGTTTGTTTGCTTGTTTGTTTGTTTGTTAACGAATTCATCCTATAGTTTTGAAGATAAGCCGTCATGACCAAATACAGGGCGGCGATTACATTATTTATATCTTGAAAATCATAGAAATTAAAAATATGACCTCCCCCCTACCTCTACGGAGGGAACGTGAGTTATATTTTTAATTTGTGTGACTTCCATACGTACCACTTATGACGAATACTCCTCTTCGTTGCGGTCTCTATTACCAACTTCGATAACTGACGAACAAGACCTGGTCGACCGCACCGGTATGTTACCTTTTTTCAATCTCTGTTGTGGTTGATGTGCCGCTTCAGAGTTTGGCCTTGTTTCCGGGCGTCGCATTCAACGAATGGTTTTCGTTCTCCTAGCGAAAACTAAAGATGGTTGAAGCGTCTGAGTTGATCGGTCCCGACTTTGCTACGTTGCGTTTGTTGATCCCAAAGTTAGGATACCATATCTGTTTCAGAAGATCAGCGTCGACTTGAAGGAAAATCCATGGACCATAGTAAAAGGAAAGGAAAAAGATCACAAGAATACTTTTAGTATAAAAATAAGAATATATTATCGAAAAAAAAAACAGAAGAAAACATAGTTACAAGCACGATAATGTTCATGGGTATGCGGGGTTATTACCTCGGATTTGGACTGGTCCTTCTATTTTGCTCTTCATGCCAATAGAATTAATCTTCACTTTTCTCAAGGGCGGCTATGTCCACAGTAAATCTCCAATCCTCTCTTTATTTCTGTTCTGTTTCTCTGCCTTCTGCATCTTAAAAAAAATGATATTCTTCTGTATATATTGAAGGAGAGATCATTGGCATTGCTCGGTCGAAAAAAAATCTTCGATGCATGTTCTTTTCCTATTAGTCTATTCTTCCATTATTAAACACTTTTTATTCTTTCACTTTCTCTCAGAGATGGATGCATTTTTCTCTTATGTAGCTAGGGTGTAGGTTTCGACTTCTGTCGCGTGAATATGTCTTTACGATTATAAACTGCTGGTGCCAGCTAGCTGTCGATCTCCAGCTATCAACACGCTGTTTGTCAAAACATCCGACTTGTCTTTGTCAACTTTATAACGTCTCGCAGATTTAATATGGTAAAAATAAACAATTCGCTCTTTTCGCGAAATTACGATTCAAATCTCCTACTTATACATACTAGTGGCCTCTAAATTTCATAGGCCCCTTTTTCTGTCGCAGTTCATACTGCCACAAAAAGAAGCAAAACATTATAAATAAGGAGTTCAGGGTTTGAAGCAGAAGTGCATGGGGGTCCTCATTGATTTCGAGGAAACGTTAGGTGTCTTCAAGAGTTTAAAGACTATAAAAACTAAAATTTATTTCGATTAATGGAAGTAGTTTAAATAATATATTCGGCTATGACTAAATGGGATGGCTTTAGCTTTCCCATTCAGTCATTGCCGAATATATAATTGGCCCGACTCTTAAATATGAAAATAGAATATTATAAAATGCAAAAAAATAAGAATAAAAAGGTCATATGCTGTTATATGTAAAGGTAGAAAAAATAGGGTACCTCATTCAATCCTGGACAACGCCAGGTCGCATCTATCTATCTATCTATCTATCTATCTATCTATCTATCTATCTATCTATCTAGATAGATAGATAGATAGATAGATAGATAGATAGATAGATAGTAAATTATGAAAATATATTTATGGCAATTAAGCTACACAGAGGCTTCCGCGTTTCATCCCCGTAGCGAATCGTCAGGCTAAAATGCATGGAGTTTTTGTTGCTGGGCGTATGATATATACACCTAGTGTTTCGTCTAGCTTGTTAACCAATCATATTTTTTGTTATTTCCTGCCACGGGTTAATGTTTCCATTGGCCAATCGCTGTGCGTCTCACAAACAAAGGTTCGGATGATTTTACTTCCTATTCTATTGTTCTGTTTTCTATAGAGTGGCCAATCCCTGTTTCTTTGTTGTGTCGAATTAATAGGTGGCCTTATTTTAATACGTGCGTGCTTGTATTTCTATTAGGTGTTAGTTTAGTTCAGTTTATTTATTTATTAATTGATTATTTATTATGTATTGTTAACCTAAAGTAATTTTTATTTTGTGTAAGCAGTTGTTTGCCATTTCAGTTTTACAGTTTAATAGGTTTTGGGGGTCTTTAAAGTTTAGGATTTCAAATTTCTCACAATCTACACGGGTCGTCTAAATGTCTACATGTACTGGCCTGTCCACATTTTTAATGATGTAGATTTCATCCTTGGATATATCAGTATACATCTCGGCAAACTTTCGGTCGATGTCGAAGAAATCCACTATGTCAAATTGTTGGAAGGCACATTCATTTTTATTTTCGATATTATTAAACCAAGTTATTGCTTTAGCAGTATTCACGCATTGGTTTAATTCTAGGTCTTTTATTGTCGGTTGTTGATTCTAGATAGAATTGCTTTGCTGATTCTTCCTATTTCTGCTCTGGTCGGATTAATTAAGCGAGTGCTGGGATTATTGTTGAAATAACTTTCGTGGCCTTTAAATAAGATATAGGTTTCCTTAAGTTTTAATTTACTTACTTTGTCATTACTTTTTAGTCTATCGGTGATTTGTTTACTTACAGCATTTATTATATCTATGTGGTTACGTTCGCTTGTATCTAGTCTTTTGTTGTTTTTCATAATGTTTTCTGTGAGTAGTTTGTTATACTCTTGTTATTTTTTACATAAAGTTCCTAGAAAACTATAGAAACAATAGTAATAAATATGTAAAATGCTAATAAAAATAGCACTAGCGAACCATTACTGGGAGCTCAAAGAAAGCGGACGCTTGTGATGTTATGATCCCAGTAACCCCCCCCCCCCCTTAGTAGAACTCTCTAATTAGGAAGGACTAAGAAAGTGTTATCCTCGCCCCATTTTAGCAGTTGGATAAAGCGTTCACATCGGGCCGCATTGAAATCGTATGGTGTGTGTTCGACTTGTCCTTAATATCCCTTTAATATGTATTGAGATACCATAACATGGTGGCAGCGGTTACAGTAGTAACAAGAACGTCTACACATCACACAGCCTTAAAAGCAATTTAAAAGGAAAATGCAGGGAGCAGTATCTCGACCAAGCACGGAACGCCAGAGCATTTTAAAAGATTCCACGTGGTGACAGGGACGACGCCATCTTAAAAAATATATATATATATACGGAAACAAGAGTAACAAAAGATACAATACGGTGAACCACGGAGAACGAATAGACAATAGAGCTGCCATTTTTCGTTCAGAAAAAAACAAACTTATCCAAGTAAGTGAATTACGTTACTATGTATCTATCGTTACTATATTTTGTGTCAAGTTTTGTTCTGCTGTTACAATGGCTACGAACACGTTTGCGTCGGTGATGTGTTGGACGTCCCCGAATCTGGTGGATTCATTTAGATTCTTCAAACAACGTTGTGACCTCTATATTTCGGTCAAAAATGTTCCAGCAGACAGGCAGGTTGATCACATGCGTTTGCTGGCTGGATAAGAAAGTCTTAGAAGATACAACGCTTGGACGTTCGAAAACGAAGCCGACCGGAATGACCCAGGAGTGATTTGGCGAAAATTCGAGGAACGATTAGAACCTCAGGTGAATTTTCGTATCGCACGCTTCTACCTGCGTTGATACACGCAAAAAGACATGAAGGCATCGACAACTTTCTGTCCAGGTGCAGGTTGCAGGCGAACAAGTGCAAGTTCTGAGGTGCCCAGGAAACGGAAATAAGGCTCAAAGAACAAGTCATCACTGATACGAGGCACCCGGAACTACAGAAGCAACTCTTGGCAAAAGGCGAAGGACTCACACTTCAGGAAGCTCTAAATAGTGGCAGAATATATGAAGCTTCAATAAGCCACATGAAATAACTGGCCGAGCTCCAAGAAAGGAAATGCAAAGAAAAAGACGCATCAGACACAACAACTGCAAACGATGCGACAGCACACAGCCGCACAGAAACGGAAAATGCCCAGCATGGGGTACCACATTCTCAGCATAGGGTACAACATGTTCAGCATGTAGATTGAAAACTCATTGGGCGAAAGTGTGCTCCAATAAAAGGGAGAAGGAGAGAAAATACTCATTTAGGGATTCCCTTGTCAAAACAGAACATCCGGGGGCCAATGGCAAGCACCACCGCAGGTACCAGGAAAACAAGCACAGAGACCGTGTCTACTCTGTAAATACCCGTCAGAGAGACAACTATGAACTCCACGAACATGTTCCAGGAATTGTCCTTCGATGCAATTTAACCACAGAGTGACACTCAGACCAAAGCCTCCGCAGACCTTCGCATAAATCTTCCCAACAAACAAGATACTCACAAACTAAAAGCGACGGTAGACACGGGAGCCGAAGGCAATACCCCCCCCCCCTACAGACGTTCCGTAAGATGTTACTGGAGCGAGTGAACTCAGATAAGCAGCCAGTTCCGTGGTGCGACTCACAGTGAACAAACCATATTCACTGCGTAAAACGGCTCAAGCATCACTCAAAATGGATCCATGCAGATGCAATGTACCTACAACGGATCCTGGGAACCCCTAAAATTCTTTGTGGTGACATCAGAAAGACCTATTATTATAGGATTACCTTCTTCCAGAGACCTGGGCTTGGTAACACTGCACTGCGACATCCAGAAAGCCCCAGCACGGAGAAGCTCAGCCAAGTTGCTAGTGAATGTGTACCCTGATTAGTTGGACCGAATAGGCATTTTCCTAAAACCATCTCGTAATTCATGCACCCCGGAAATGTCCCATCCTCATGAGAGATGAAATCAAAGCCGAGATAGAAGATATGGTGAAACAAGTCATCATACGGAAAACTAGCGAGCCAACAGAATGGGTCAACACCCCAGTGTATGTTCGCAAAGCCAATGGAAAACTTGCCTCTTCCTAGATCCAAAAGATCTAAATAGCGCGATCATGCGATGTCATCACAAGACTCCCACAATCGAAGAGCTTGCGCACAATCTCTCCGGTGCCAAGTATTTCTAGAAACTAGACGCTAAAAATGGATACTGGTCTGTCAATCTAGACGCTGAATCCCAGCTACTGACTACTTTAAACCCACCGTTTGGAAGATGTTGCTTCCAACGAATGTCATTTGGCCTCGTGATGTTACAAGGTGTCTTCATGCAAATAATGGACATGTCATCATCTATGGCAAAACCAAAGAACAGCATGATGAGAGCTTGCACAACTTAATAAAAGTAGCACGAACTGAAAGACTTGTTTTCAATAGTGGAAAATGTGCAGTCGATCAGAAGCAGATACTTTTCTTCGGATCAATGTACGACGAAAACAGAATAAGGCCTGACCCCCGCAAGGTGGATGAAATCAAGGAGTTACCCAGTCCAACGAACATCACCGACCTACAAAAGGTGTTGGACATCATCACCTACATGGCACCCTTCATCCTGCATCTGTCAGATCTCACAGCACCTCTGAGAGATCTACTAAAGAATGATGCCGAGTACAAGTGGACTTCAAGTCATCAAAGGTCCCTTCAGCAAATCAAAGACGTTATATGAAAAGAGATGCTTCTAACCTACTTTGATTCAACGAAACAGACTATGCTCCAGGTAGATGCATCAAACAAAGGCCTTGGTGCAGCACTTCTGCGGGACGGAAACCCGATAGCTTTTGCACGACAGACACAGAACAACGGTATGCTAACATCGAACGCGAGCTATTAGCAGTCGTGTTCAGATGTGAGCGCTTCAGGACCTATCTCTACGGATGCTCATTCCAGGTAGAAAGCGACCACAGACAACTGGAGATTATTAATCTGAAGAACCTGACTTCAGCAGCACCCTGTCTCCAACGGATGTTACTGCACATACAGGGTTATGACCTAACCATCGTTTATCGCTCTGGCAAGGAAATTGCTCTAGCCAACATATAGGTCATGGCCTTTTGGCTAAGATCAAAGTGTAGTATCTGTTCCGATGGATACTGCACCCCATAGACTGGTATTGTCTTGGCCTTCGCGGCTTGATTTACGCCGGTCTATGGGTCTGTCCTGTGCAGTTCTAGGATGTCCACCCTCCCAGGCTTTGCCTCCCCTCTTTGGGGAGGAGTAAGTTTATTGCTTACTGCCTGAGGCGCCCCTACCGGGGAATGCCGACGGGGCTGCCCAGGCAATTTTTAAACCCCACTTTCCCGACCCGACCTTGGGTCACATCTTACTTGTGGGAGTAAGATAAAAACTGGCCTTGTGCCTAACTCCTGGAGAGGAGTAAATCAATACCCAACAAGAAAGCCTCGACCGCAGGGTTGACTTTGTACAGTTCTCAGCAGAGAAATTGTCACAAGTACACCAGGCCAAAAATGCTGATGTAACTCTATGCGAGCTATGGGACGGAATTCTTCGAGGTTGGCCTGACACGGTCAGGGAGATTGGGAAAAGAATGCGACTCTACTGGCCCTATCGGGACGAGCTGGCCATTGAAAATGGAATCTTAACCAAGAGCGATCAGATTATAATACCCAAGTCCATGCAGCCAGAGATACTACACAAGATCCACTATGGACATCAAGGGATCGAGAAGTGTACACTGAGATCAAAACTTTACGTATTATGAGATAACATAAACAAAGACATAGAGAGGACGGTCCAACTATGCCAGGAAAACCAGTAATATCCTCTTAGTAGAACTCTCCAATTAGGAAGGACTAAGAAAGTGGCCCCTCTTCTAGCAGTTCGATAAAGCGTGCACGTAGGGCATCATTGAAATCGTATGTTGTGTGTTCGACTTGACCGTAATATGTTTTTAATATGTATTGAGATACAATAACAACGCTTTTACGACGTTTTTTTTTCTCGACTTTTTGGTTTGGAGCGAACGTGGTATTAAGATATCTACCAAGTTGTGTTAATACCGTTGCTTGTGTGCTCTCTAACTGGTGAACCCCGACTGTTGTATGCAAACGACATTTCAGGGCGCCTGAGAGATTTTATCAAAACCGGCTTCACGGGAATTTAAGATGAGTGCGTGTTCTTTGCACGAGACACCATACATGTATGAAAAGTGTCACCTGTCTAGTATTGATAGTATGATAATTCTCTCAATGGTGGATGATATTTTTTTACGCATTATTGATATCATCTTCGCTGGTGTGATTACATAGTTCGAATGGATTGTCACCACATTTTACAGGGAAGTGTCAACTGGCAATAAATTTCGTCCGTCAAACCCCTGCCCGAGGAACAGTATGTTTTAACTAATACATCACCACTTACTAGGCTAAAAACACTCGAGAATAAGGGTTAATGAGATGGATGCATTGTCAGTAGAATGATGATGAATACTATGAGAGGATTGAAAATCTTCACATACCACCCCCCTAAAAACAACAGTTGACCCAGAAAGCAGTAATTATTTCCTCTTTGTCATAATCATCGCGTAAGGAATGTGAGGACGAAAGTAATGAGGCGAGAGTTACAAGGCTGCTTAAAGTAAAGCCATGGTGCACTTTCTACTCAATGTGTATTTGGATATATTCAGGTATAGTTATTGCTTACTATTTGTTTGTTTGTTAAACGTTTTTATTGAGGTGTATCGATTGACAGTCGAATTATGATGAATATTATGAGATGATTGAAATCTCCAACAAACCGCCCACTCAAAACAAGCATCCGATCAAGAAACTAGCAATTCTTCCCCCTTTGTCAAAACCATCGCTCATGGAATATGAAAGACAAAAGTAGAAGGCGGAGAGCGAGAGTTACAATTACGCGGGTGCCAAAAATAAACCCAAGGTCCACTTTCTACTCTCCATCAATATTGATGGTCATTTTCTCGCCTTTTGATAGCTCTTGTTTTTAGTTTAACAATCGAATGGATGTCAGTTGTGCGGAAAGCTCAACCATGGAAGAGGCAGTATTTGTTTACATGGTACTACTAACAAGTAAGAAAGCCAACCTGACCTGTCCGACAGTAACTTTGTTGTCGCCGGGCTGAGGTATGGTTCTGTTCAGTCTCAAAAAGTCCACCCTCCAAGGCTTTACCTCCTCTTTGAAAATGGGTTAGTTTATTGGTAATCACCTGAGTCGACCCTGCCGGAGAATGCCGACGGAGATGCTCATACATTGTTTTGTAGACCAGAGCGCGCTGATCCTAGTGCGGTGTCTTTTCTAAACCCACACTTGACCTTGTGTCTAATCTCCTGGAGGCAAACGAAATACCCGAATCTTTTACAGGACTTGAAGAAACTGTTTCCTAATAGAGCTAATGGCTAAAGAGCCACCATCACTAATTTGTGAAAGAATTTTAGTCACGGCGTGGTTTGAGTCCAACCGGAGTAAAAACAAACAAATGAAACAGGCTGTTAGAAAACAAACTCCTCGGCCTAACATTCACAGTCAACATGAATTAGAATAAATACATAGACTAAACTGCCAAGTCTGCGGCAAAGAAGGTAGGATCCCTCTACCGGACTAGTAAACTTCTCACACCTGTCAATATCCCATATTTCTATAAAGCCACCACTCGTCCATCCATTGAGTATTGCTGCCACATCTGGTCTCGTGCACCAACCACTAGTCTCTCTCCCTCTCTTTGACAGCGTGCAAAAAAGAGTCTCTAACTTAATAGGTCCCGCACTGTTTACCAAGCTCCAGCCTCTGTCCCATCGCCATAATGTTGCATCTCTGTGCTTGTTTTACAAGAACTTCCACAGAATGTGCTCCAATGAACTTACTGCACTTGCACTCGCTAAATGTAAATACTCCCGAAAACTCGGCTAGCAGCATAATCCCACTCTTAACTCTAGAGGTCCCCAGATGCCGGACAACTTTTTACCCTAATACCTTATTTCCTGGAATTCCCTCCTTGCTATCTTTTTTCCCGACTGTACCAACATACAGAAATTTAAATGTAATGTTAACAAACATCTTGCTGCACAACTCCCTACTTACAAATCTGGCTTCTAATCACAGTATCCCCCTTGGTTCTAAATGGCAATATGCCTTGTTTTGGTGAATAAACGTAATAATACAACTCCAAAATAAGGAATTATTCGCCCGTATTTTATGTGGAACGAGAAAATATAAGGATCGACTACCAAATTCTATCAGTCTTCATGTATGTGTGTTTTATAATAAATTATTCAGAAATATCAGTGAAATGGAGAGTCATTTTCTAGACAGTCAACATGTTTATCTAACACATAAAATTAAGTCGGTCAGATTTTCCAAGTTAGATCTAAATAGCAATGGAGCTCACAAACCGATAATTGATTCTGCCTAATCAATTTAAAAAAAAATTTTTTTTTATTGTTGTACATATTATTTTCAACAAAAAAAAACGTAGTTCGCTTCTGTTTCGTTCAGAAAATACTGTATCTGACTAGGAATATTTTTCTTGTGAAAGACATTGTTTTGTTTTTAGTAAATTTTCGTTAACATAGACGTCATTTTTTTTCATTGTCAGCAAATGTATTATTAGTAGTAAATACTGTTATTAATAAATTATTCCATTTATGATAGTTAAATTTTATTTTTTCGTATGAAAAAAAGGTGACAATAATTAGGACATCTCTGGATTCTTTGATTTTTCGATGCCAGGTTGCGTTACGTCACATTTCTAAGTGAGGCCGTGCGTGATCGATTTTACCTTTCCTTGCATGCTTCATCATCTCTATATTATTATAGCATGTTTTAGTAAAAAAAAAAAGACTATTTTTTCGCACGCTGACCACGGAAACTTACAGATGCTGTCTTTTATGTCACACTTCTTCATGTGTTTCTGTTTGGCACAGCTGAGAAGGTGTTCATACGAGTCGGGGATACGTTCTCGTCAATCAATCCGACGATAACTTCGTTGCTGTCGGACTGAGGTATTGTTCTGTTCAGTCCTAGGAGGTCCACCCTTCCAGGCTTTTACATCTCTCTGAGAAGGGGATAGTTTATTGCTGATCGCTTGTATGTGCTCCTAACGGGTAATGCCGACGAGGTTTCTCGGGCATTTTTTTTATGCCAGAATGTATTTCACGTAGTGCGTTGGCTTTTCAAAACCCCACTTGACCTTGTGTCTAATCTCCTGAAAAGGAGGTAAATAAACATATATGTAAGTGCTCACAATAACATGTCAACAAGCAGTAAGTATATGTGTTAACGTGTGTCTTTTTAACGTTAACTGCACATGCCGTGATCGTCCATTCGTTGTGCTCGTCCGAATCTGATGCTTGATTCCGACATCAGTCGCAGTATCAATCATATTGTGTCTGTCACTGTGGTAACAAAAGGATTCTCCCGTCAAACAAAACCACACATCCTGTTTTAAACCAGTATCGATGTTATTTTGAGAAGTCACAATCATCATTTTTTTTCTTTAGTAAACAACGGGTTTACAAATCACGACAAACATATCTTCCAACTATGCAAAAACAGTCTATCAGTCTAAGGCCTATTTAGCTCTCAAACCAAGCAGAGACTAACTCCACCCTCTTTCACATCCTACTGGTATATATATATATATATATATATATATATATATGGGAAAATGAAAATTCCCTCATTTTCTCAAAACGCTCTCTAAGACCATAACTTTCGCCCATCCACCAAAATCACAGCCCCCCCTTCCTCTCTACCCATCCTCCTTTCCCTGCATACACCCCCCATACACAAACATTCCAACTTACTTTTTCCCCTTCAATCTTGAACCGCAGCCATCTGGTCAAACACCCCTCCCCCCTCTTCCTCACCTCCCTCTCTGCCATCCACTTTACCCCTGCTCATCCCCCACCTCTTTCTCTTACCACCAGCCACAGTAGTCCTGGCTCACCCCATCCTTCCATTTTTTCCCCACTCATTCTTTTCTACATTCATTTCTATTTCTCCAACAAATACGGACGTCCACCCAGCAGTTGGCCCTTATTTCATTCTATTTTTCCCAATATGTCTACCCTACATGTATCTGTGCTTGCATGACATTTTTTCTCTATTTTATCATCCTGATGAAGTCTTATAAATAAAGACGAAACGTTGATGTACACATAAAAAACATCCATTTTTTGGTTTTCCTTTTTCATTTTCCCATCACGTCGGATTACTTTCATCCTTCTCTTCCCACACACATATATATATATATATATATATATATATATATATATATATATATATATATATATATATATAGATAGATAGATAGATAGATAGATGTAGATATTGGTGTCATGTGTGGTAGACCACACAGCCAATGACTTGAAAGCCATAGTCAATTTATCTATGAGCATAAAAACTTACTGCCCAGGTAATCTTGTATCTGGAGGGACATTACTTTTGCTGTAACTCAAGTGGCGCACAATTACATGAGGCCATACGTCGATACTACAGTTCGTTTTTAAAAATAGAACGCTTTGTTCATATTTTGTTACTGACTACAAATATCGATGTAATATATTTCAAGAGGAACGCTTTCAATTCCATCCGATGAGACCATCTTCTAGGAACCTGTCTCCATTGAGCTCCTGCACTTCATCCTTTGGCTCACACTGCCTACGCCAGTTCCAGAACCCGTATTATAGCCGACCACACCCTTGAATCACAGTGTGCTATACAGTAGGGTGACCCAATGGGACCCCTTCTTTTTGCTCTAGGAGTCGACGATACTTTTGAACATCTGGTATCTCGATGATGCAACATTTGGAGGCAGTTGGGCAAATGTTGTCGATAACCTCTCCAGAATCATCCCAGCCCCCAGGCTTGAGGCTACCATGCCAAGTCTGAGATCGTCAATATTGACTGTTCGACAGAATCCTTCTCGGTGGCCGTCTCGCAAATCAGCAAAGTCTTAGATAGGGTTAACATCACCAATCGAGACGATCTCATAATCTTCGGCTTCCCAATTTTCAAACCAGCGATCCAAGCTGACATCGACAAAAAAATTGCCAATTTGTCTAAGATGTAATCTCGGCTCTTACTCATTGACAAGCATCCGCCACTTTTTCTCTTGCGCAACTGCTTCTGTATTCCAAAATTTTTATTTTCGCTACGTAGTACACTATGCTACCAGTTTTCGGTCGAACTGAGCTGGATTGCGTAATTCGAGAGCAGCAACGGCCATCTGTAACATCAATTTTGATGATGTAGGCTAGCGCCAGGCCACTCTTCCTATCTTCTTCGGTGGACTTGGTCTTAGATTAACGACCGACGTTGCATTGCCTGCTTAGGCCTCCTCCATCTGCGCAAGTCATGATCTCGTTGAGAGTATTCTACATGAAGCATCCGAATTTCCTCTCGGCCAAATGATCCATGACTTTTCCATCGACTGGAGGTGAGCTGGTCTCATCGTTCCGGAGCAGACACGGAGGCAGAAGAGCTGGGATACGATCAGGATGAAGACCAGTGTCGAATCTCAAAAATCATCTTGCGACTAACACCGTCTGGCTTGCCTTCTAGCTACAAGTTCGCCACACAGCGGTGTATGGCTAACAGCTTTCCCATCATCGGCTGTTGGTAACCTGGTTGATGACGATTGCCTGGGATTCGCTGTAGCTCTGCGCACAGGTTCTAAAGTTTGCAGCAATCACAATTACCGTTGTGGCCAGCCGGTTGACATATATGGATTCCGTACCATTTCATGTAGAAGGAGCGCTGGCAGATTTCCGAGGCACAGCGCTCTCAATGATATCATCCGACGAGCACGAGACATCGCTGGCTTTCTGTCGATCCGGTTGGCCTTGACAGAGGGGATGGCCTGACGGTGTTTCCCTTTGGTAAGTAAGTCACTGATATGGGATGCGACTTGGGTCGACACTTTTGCGCCCTCGTCAGTGATAGAATCGGCAACAAACTCTGTACATGCAGCAGCGTCAGCAAAGAACCGATCGCTGTGGAGACGAGTGGAGTGATTGGCTCTGCCACACGCGACTTCCTCGGCAGCCCTGGTCTATTAATGACGCGCAACACCGGAGACAATTGTCTTGGCTCTATGAGCGTCTCTCTATCGCCATTATTCGTGGAAAAACCATGAGTCTGCTCTCGGCCTGCCAAGACAGCCGGACATTCGAAGAAAACTATGGACTGTGGTACAATTATATATAAAGAATCAACGTACAATAAGCTAACACTGTATACTTGGTGCAACACCATGGTTAAGAAGAAAAATAACTCATAGTGTTTAGGTTTTCTCTCTCTCTCTCTCTCTCTCTCTCTCTCTCTCTATATATATATATATATATATATATATATATATATACATATATATATATCATTTATTTAGATACTGTATATTACATATTTCAGCAATGTACCGCGGTTTCATCCAAAAGGGCAGATTTAGACATCTTTAGTAAATGTCTGTGCCCAGTGGAATCATCGGCAAGCTGAAATGATTGTAGTCACGTCCCGAAAGGGAATAGCGTCAACAATGACAGAAAACGGTGTATCTCTGAGGGGGGCCCCGAAAAAATCCGGTGTGGGATAGTGATTAACTAAGACTTCAAGGAGATCGATGTTAGTTCGTGTTTGAAAGGCCTTCATTTTATTCCCTAGCAAGTTTTATTTATTTATTTATTTATAATAAATAAATTAATAAATAAATAAAACTTACTCTTTATTGAGCACTTTATTTGATTTCTTTTCATATACAACATGACACACTATATATATATATATATATATATATATATATATATATATATATATATATATATATATATATATATATATATATATATGAATAACTGCGAGAGTTCTTTTCATCTATCCTAAAAATATTAGCAAAACCGGCTATGGTTATTTAATTCTAACGATGAAAGGATATTTTGAAATACCGTATATATAGTCATCTCCAAACTCCCTCAAACAAATTTTTATATTGCTCATTTGCATATTTCTTTCTTTTTAAATTTCTAATAAATTAATATTCTGTAATATACATTTCTAATTTGTATTGCTAAATTTTCTTCTATGTACGCAATTGTTTTATTGGTAGGTATGATTATTAATAAAATTATATAAAGAGATTTTATAAAAAATTAGCATTTTAAAAACTTATCATGGGATTTCATTTTCAAGGGAGATAATTTACTTCCGGCATTAGTAAAACGTCAAATGTCGCTGAAATATTGAGAATAGATGCTACACTTTGATCTTAACCAAAAAGCCGAGTAACAGTTAAAAAGTAATTTTTCTAGCTAGATATTTTTAAATGAAAAAAAAAAACTCAATTTAGTCTAAATATCTTTTAATGGGGTGGTTCTGTTGTCATAAGACTGTCCTTCCAGAGATCACATCCTCTGTAAGAGATCAACATTTTGTCCTGAAAAATAATAAATATACATAGCCTGAAATAAATACGTTTTTAACTTAAAATTCAAACCAATAAAATTTAATTTTCTGTTTAAATTGTAAGTTTTTTATTTAAAGTTTTCGTTCACTTCTTAATAAATCCTGCACCCCCCCAAAAAAAATGCTGCCCTTTCTTCTCTTATTTTCATTAAATTTACGTGACTGAAATAGGACCCTGAAAATACTCTTCTAATTTGGGTTAATTTATATTTCAGTCACATAAATTATTTAGGGTGAAATAGGTTTCGGCATTACTCATAAACAACTCATATTTAGGGGTGTTAATATTTGTTTTTGTTATGCCAAGTTTCGCTGTACGCATGACACGCTGAAATAAAAGTTAGGTCGGAAAAATATCGTCGTCAACTAAACAAGTTGAGAAAAAGGCTAGCTAACGAAGAACGATAACTCAAGTTTTATAATATATCTTTTTAAACTAGAAAATTATGAAAAAGGTTATTGTTTTCCTTAGCTAGCATATTTATTTTTTTATAAAGATGGCGACTATATATTTTGCATCCAACTTTTATTTCGGCGTTTCACGTGGACAATGAAACTTGCCATTGTTTTTAATGTTATATAAATGAATAAATGCGAACATTTTTTTCCACATATTCTAACTATATTAACATTAAAACGTGTATGCTTATTTAATTATGTGTAGTATACATTCATTGGTCACGATACACTCCTCACAGGCATTACCTCCTTGAAGGTGGGTCAGTATAGTTTACATTCTTTTCCTCACGATACCATACTCCCATAGTTACCGTCTTCTTTTTTTAAGGGGGGGGGATGTACTATTAATTATGTTGTCATTATATCATGCTCCCAGGCATTAACGCTTACCTTTTTGGGTGGTGTTGTCCTTTGTCATGATATCATCATCTCAGTCATTACCTCTTCGTTTGGGGTCAGCATATGTAGTTAGTTATAAATATATATAGAGAATATATAAAAAATTTTTTTAATGAAACGGTCATTATAAATTTTGGAATATATATTCTCGGCAACCTAGTAAGGAACATGGACATATTTTTTTGTAAACTTTACCATGGTAAAGTTTACAAAAAAATAATGTGTCCATGTTTCTTACTAGGTGGCCAAGAATGCCGAGAGGTGTGCCAAACCAAATTCGCACCCGCTCTAAAAAAACTTTTTAAATAATTAAAGTAGAAAAAAATTAATGAAGAAGATAATTGCTCCGCATCAAATTTTCAGCTATATTAAGTAATACATTGTTGAAAGGATCGGTGCGCGCGCATTGACGTCAAAATATGTATGCGTTTTATAAAATGTAAACTATCGAATTTATCATTATGAATTATGGAATATGAATTCTAGACAACAGAGTTTGTAACGTGGGTTGATTATTATTTTTTTGTAAGCTCTACTATTTAGGGGGTGCCACCGAAACCGTTCTGTTACCAACTGATGATGATTGTATTTTAACAATCGAAATATTTTGGCAGAACTATTCAATGTGTGTTTTTGAGTTTATTTTTGCTAGTTGTTGATTTGCTTATCCTTTATTCCATTGTTATTTTTACATTTTTCCTGAAACATTGTTTCTTTTATTCCTCAT
>OY744550.1:27067446-27144946 GCA_963556195.1 Sepiola atlantica
GTTATAATAATTCTATTATTTTTAACACTATTTGCTTAATTGCAAAAAATGCTGCCTAATTTGGAAATGTTAAAAAAATAAAAATAAAAATAATAAAATAAAAACATGGTTATTGAAATATAAAATGAACCTGACTTATATATGCTCTGTTGTCACTAATTGACAATCATCGAGCTTAATCTTTTAAAGAGACTGCAAAATAAAAAGGCACTGATAGTATATGATAATACATATATTGTTATTAATAATTATATATATATTCATATATATATTAATATATATGTATATATATATATATATATATATATATATATATATATATATATATATATATATATATATATATATATGATAAAAATGGAATCAATATGCCAACGTAATGGAAAATAAAAGAAGGAAACACCAATCATCCCGAGGAAATCTTGAAATAAAAACGAAACGTTGATGAATACGTAAATTTTGGTTCATTTTCCATATATATATATATATATATATATATATATATATATATATATATATATATATATATATATATATATATATATATATATATATATGTGTGTGTGTGTGTGTGTGTATATATATATATATATATATATATATATGTATAGGTATATATATATCATCCGCTCAATAATAAAAACCAATATGTATTTATTTGTGTATAAATATGTATATATATATATATTCAACCCCGTCACGCAAGTTAGCGAGTAAAACTTTTTTAGCCCCTGTTCGAAACTATTTTAAGCGGCAAGGGGAAACGAAAAAATAATATATAAATGGGATGAGGTAATAAGTCAATATTTATAACAATGCCGTGCGAGAAAGTCATATATAGCTTGTCGATGTAAGCAAAAAAAAAAACATTAAGTAGGAAGAAAACAATTAGGATAATAAATAGATTAATAAATAAACAAATGAATAAAATAAATAACACAAGATTAGACCGCCCGGTGATCACGCGCAACCGCGTGAAACTATAGTAACAGGAAAAAAACAACTTATCTTTTTATGTAATGCTAAACTGTCTGAGAAGGTACCGAGCACTGAATGGAAGTGCAAATAAAAACTCTGTACTGGCCCAAAAGCTCAATTTCGGAGCTACACAGACACCCACCCACACCCACACACACGCACACACACATGTATTGATTTACTCCTGTCCAGGAGTTAGGCACAAGGCCAATTTTTATCTTACTCCCACAAGTAAGATGTGACCCAAGGTCGGGTCGGGAAAGTGGGGTTTAAAAATCGCCTGGGCAGCCCCGTCGGCATTCCCCGGTAGGGGCGCCTCAGGCAGTAAGCAATAAACTTACTCCTCCCCAAAGAGGGGAGGCGAAGCCTGGGAGGGTGGACCTCCTAGAACTGCACAGGACCAGACCCATAGACCGGCGTAAATCAAGCCCCGAAGGCCAAGACAATACCAGTCTATGGTGTGCAGTATCCATCGGAACAGATACTACACTTTGATCTTAGCCAAAAGGCCAATCATATATATATATATATATATATATATCTATATATATATATATATATATATATATATATATATATATATACACATTTTAGTATGTATGTTTTTTATTGACGAAAACTATTCATGGTAAAAGCTCGATGAATGTTCACATTTAAAAACAGAGCATATATAAGTAAACAATGGTACGTTAAATTCGAATGACTAAGTTATTATTCATTTTTTCTTACGGAAATTCTAATTCAGTGTAATTTTACAGCCATTTCATGCACAAACAAACAACCTACCATACTAATGGTAGGCATATTAGAGATGTGAAATTCGAACATAACTCACACCATCCCGTATCAGACTGTGTTAAAAGGAAGAAAAACAGGCATCGTAATTCTATATGGTTTATATAACCATACAGTAAGCACATCTTAAACACTATTCCTAGGGAATTCTACCAAATTGTAGTAAATAATTTTCTAAGAGATCGCAAGCTAGGGAAGATTATTAACAAAATACGATAAAATTGTCATTCACGACATCTATAAACCTAGGCTAAACTATTATAGCTTCTAACAATATAAAATACACCGGAAAAATTGTGGGCTGAATACCAACTAAAAATCTGCAGTTGAACGCCAATGTAATTGTAAACATGTAGATGAATGCCATCTAAAAGGTAAGTGTCTAACTTCTAATATAGTGTATTAATTCAACATTGTGGGGAGAAATATTATTAGGAAAAAGATAGGTTTCCCGTTGTGCTATTTTAAAGATAGACATAGAAACTATACTTCTTCTTTCAAAGCCTAACACGGATCCTAAGAAAATTACAACACCATTAGCTAAGTGTGTTTGAGAATTACAAAAAAAAAAAATCGAATTGAAATGGTCTATAATAGGTAAAGCAAATAAATACTCCCCTGATAAGGTTAGCACATATAATCCCTCAAATCTTATCATATAATAATACCCAAATATAATTTAATTAATAAGAAATTAATAAGTTTACAAAATTGTTTGCATAAATCTAGATATAAACTCTCCCATTTTAGGCACGACTGATAAGTACGCATAGAATTAGGTTATTTGGACAATTGCGCGGATTGGCACATACATTAAGTCAATTGTTTAGTATATCAGTAGATCTTTTTTGGATAGTAATTTTAGTCATTTTAATTGAAGTGGCCTTAATTAAATAATTGATTTAATTGATTACATTCCATGACCATGGACAACAAAATACAAATAGATTTGGACTCTATTCTTATTGTCAATAGAATTATGTAGTACTAACTTATTGGCGGTTGCTGGCGTAGAGTGGTTTTCAGATGTAAAATGCGAATCAATAAATAAATCTAGTATATAAATGTTTTTATTTATTTGTTACTTCCTAGAACTTACACATATACGCGTAAAGAATTTACAACAGAAAAATACACACTTAAATTCAACCATACCCATACGATTCGTTATATTTTATATTATATACAAAGAGTGCTGAAACCCGTAAACCATTGAGCAGTATTGGGATGACTATTACCAACTTTAGTTTTTGTTGTCTATTCGGTAAATAGTGTTACATAATTCAAAAGTGTTCAATGCTATAATGAAAAGATCTGAAATCTTAAGAAAAGTCCTCGAATGCGGAAACCAACCAAAATAACTATCGAGCTCTTACAAACCGCAGATAAGTTGAAATAAAACAATTCACAAAATACAGAATGTACATCACACGAGCCCGCAAGAATGAAACTGCAAGGAATCTCATACATCTAAAAGCACACACATACACACACGTGGTGACACCAGGCTCGACTGCCATCACACCAAAGGAATACAGCAAATAGAAATGACTGGGGTTGGAAGATGATCCACTTGAAACTGCACTTTGAACATCAAAACAAATTGTACCGTGTACTGGAACCTGCTTTGAGAAAATGACGACAGAAGCAAAACGATCGGACGTGATAAAAGTCAACAAGAAAGAGAAAATAGTTGATCTCGCCGTCCCAGCAATTCACAGAGTGAAAATCAAAGACGCAGAGAAATTAAGCAAATACATGGACATTGTCAGAGAAATAAAGGGAATAAGGAATAGAAAGAAAAACTCTGTAATACCAATAATAGTACAAGAAGTAGAACCAATTCCGAAAAGTCTTGGAAAATAGACTAGGAGAAATTGGAATCAAAGGAAGGATTGGCACCATACAAAAACACAGCGCAGATGAAAACAGATAAAATTTAAAGAAAACACCTCGAGTGCGGAAGCATACTGATATTGCCGTATATCGTTGACAAATCACAGATGAACTGATAAACTAAAATAGACTAACACTGCATAGCAACAGCTAGAAACGCCGAAGGGACAGTACACGAAACCAAGGAAACTGAAACGATCAGAGTTGATAAGAAAAATAACATAATCTGACCTCCGAGAATCGGTTGGCGCCACCACAGAAAATGACCATAAAGGGAGGCTCAGGGAGGATGGCCGAAGAGAAAAAAACACCATCCAGGCTTTCCCTGGAATGGCACGCAGAGTACTGAAATTTAGAGGAATTTTTTTGCAACTCAGGTTTCAGATAAAACCAACGGCCGATATCAGAGAGAAATCAATGGTAACCGGATGTTGCGAGAATGTAATTGTTAATGAAAAAAAATGCGGAGAATTCTGAAAATCTGACTCCAGGGAGCGCCGCTTTTTATTGCCAGTGAATGATTATTAGTAATTACTCGTGGGTTAAGGTTAGGGTTAATAAAATAATATTTACAATAATAATGTTCATAAAGGTTAAATAAACATACGAATGCTTTGACGCAATGGTCTCGTGATAGCTAACAACAAAATATACCAACAGTTTACTCTTAAGAATATTGCAAATTCTTAATAAGAATTTATATCTTACTAGCTGACCCGTGCTTCGGTGCTGCCCGGGAAACTCTAATAACTCAAAAAATTCCTTGCAAAATCTGTAACTATTGGATTATTTGGTGCTTATGATAGATCCGCTCGAACACAGACCCTACAATTAATGCAATATGTGTAGTAATGGTTAGTTTTTGCAATCTTGCTATTGAGATGCACACGCATGTTTGTAGATAATGTTACAGTCGTGATGTACTTTCACAAATATGACAATTTAAGGCAAGCATTGAGCGCATCAGCGCGACTTACATGTGAAAAAGTAGGAAGTGTTTGTCATAAGTCTGTTTTTATTTAGTTGTGCAATACCATCCCAAACAATTGATGGTTGTGTCGCATAGCCCCTTAATAATTCATACCTTGGTTTCTTCTCGGTTTGCTCTGTCGTCTTGTGGTTGAGTACTTTCTTCGCCTCTGCACTGTAGTGGCCATCTCCGTGAGTTGTCTGTAACAAATACCTTTCTCACCCGCTTCATAAGACAACAATCTTTTCATTTTAATTACTTTTTATTCGGCGTCAGTTTCTATTGCCCGTGGAGATGTTTTGCTATCGTTGAGAGAGAGAGAGAGAGAGAGATTTACGAATATCGTGGTTAATTCTTAGCTAGCTTATTGTCTAATCAGTCCTTTGTTATTTGAGGAGACAGGGGGGGGAGAAGGACATCTTGTGCGCCAGTATTCTTTCTTAGGGAAAAACATTTCCCGTTCTGACTTGGCTACATCTTAATTCCTTCGTCCGACTTCTGCTCCTCCTAAGTCCGAACCTGTTTTAAAACTCCAATTTTCTCACATATCCACACTGTGACGTAATATCACGTGATAACCACACAGGTGCAGGATGACCTTTTCAACCAGGGTCAACTATCGTCTCGTCACTTGTCACGTTTCGATTCCCGGAAACAGCATCGCACTCTATGCACTCGGCGGCACGCACTAAGTCGCACCAGCCAAACCAACGACCCCACACCCGTTCTCTGCCACATACGTCCATTATCATATAACATTCTCATAAATGTTTTTATAATTCCACAAGTTACGTCCATCATTATATAACAGTTGCTCATGCGGTTGGTATCCCAAAGTCATCTTTGGTGAGACACTGCACATGCATAGTGTAAAATCAGTCTCAAATAAAGAAACACAAAGTAACGGTATATTTCTAGTATCTCATAGTTTAGTCACTTGTTTTTTAGTAAACCCTAGTTTAGTCACGTAAATTATTATTAGCTGATATACGTATGTATTCTGGAATATCTGATATTTGGCTGTTAGTGTCGCCGATTAATTAACTTAGTTAAAGAGAAGATTATTTCCTGAACGTGGCTTCCGGTTATGAATTTATAAAGAGGATACTTATGCAGTTTACGGGGCGGGCTGAAATAATAACGTTATAATTTAGAAAGCTATTCTGAACATGGCGAGGTGCGGGTTGATTACTTTCCCATAACAATTCAATAGACCTAAGATAGCGTAAAAATTGAATTTAACTTCAAAATCCTCTCTAAAATATAGATTTTTTCCCACATTAGAAACCGACCTGTCTAAATGTGCCGTCGTGTGAAGGCAAGTAAGTCCGGTCTGTAAACTTCATAAGCACCATAAAAAGGCAAATAACGTATTACATAATATAGCAGGACCCGTGTCTCGGCGTTACGCGGGGGAGAGATATAAGTATTACAGTATTAACGCGTAAAAAAGTTGAAATGAACTTTAGGTGATTAAAATAGGATTTATAAATGTTTGAACGAAAAGAAAATAGAATTGTCTATGTTTTGTGTGACTGGCCCCTCCGCCTACAGTTGTAAATAGCGGGTTATTTGGAGAAAAAAATGCGACCTCCCCCCCCTCCAAAAAAAAACCCTTAGTAAATGTGATCCAAAAATATGCGTGAATGTTTCCAAGTTCAGTGAAGGAACAATGTTTCTAGACTGATGCAATTTATATCCCGATCAGGATTACCCTTTTTTCGTTGTAGATTGAAATTACCAACAATAAAAAACAATGGTGGGTTTTAATGTGTTGACAATCCATCTTATAGTGGAAAAAAAGTGAAAATTGTCACAATCTAGAAGGATTTCTTCTTTCACTAATAGAGGAGAGAAAAGAAAAGAATAAGTTTATTACTTCAGTTACCGAGAAGAGAAGAGATTAATTAACATATACTACACTGTACAGTTAAGTATATTTTGAAACGTAAAATAAATAAGTAAAAATAAACCTTTTTGTCTAATGTAGTAAGTAAATAAAGAAATGAAAAGAAATAGTTTTTTTTTGGGGGGAGGGGGGGTTAGAGCGTCCAAAATACATCAAGTGGGGATAAAAGTAAAAACTGCCGCAGTCTGGAAGGATGTTTTCTTCACTAAGAGAAGGGTTATTTGTCTTTTTAATTACTTAACTGATACTGAACTTACAGGTAAGTATATTTTGAAACTTAAAAATGAATAAGTAAAATAAATAAACCGAATTAAATTGACCTTTTTGTTTATTGCAATAAGTAAATAAAGAAATATTTTTTTTTGTGGGAGTCCTAAATGCATGTACTGGGGATAAAAGTAAACATTGCAGTAGTCTAGAAAGATTTCTTCTTCACTAAGAGAATATTTTTTTGTTTATTGTAATTGTAATAAGTAAATAGATAAATAAAGAGAAAGAGAAAGCGAGAGAGAGAGAGCGAGAGAGAGAGTAAGAGAGGGAGAGAGGGAGGGAGACTGGGGCATAGAGAGCGTATGGTTATAATAGGTAAAAGTTAAAATGAAAAGAAAAATATAAGAAAATACGTAAAATAAAAACCAAAGTTTCGATTTATGCGATAATTATAAAGGAAATAAATGATATTAAAGAAAAATAATAATAAGAATGTATACTGAGGTTTTGCAATTGTATGAATAACGTTCGATAAGTATGGATGGCCAAAAGTGAAACAATGTACCTGTTTTGTGTGTTTTGTATTTCTTGCCAGCGTCGTGTAAAAAAGCTGTTATGGGCCTCCATAAGATTACTATAAGCAAGTCGATGTTTTAAAACGTGAACATCTGTTCATGTTACGCTGTGAGTAGTTTTAAAGTGACTTATAAGTCTTGAAAGTGTTATGGATTAAAATGCCTACGTGTATATGGCCTGAAAATATAAGTGCTAAAAATCGAAGATTCGCAAATAAAATTAGTTTTCTCGAGGAAATTGATAAGTAAATGACGCCATTTTGAATCAATATACGTAAGGATTTATTCCGGTCAGTAACGTAAACTGCAAATTCCGGAATTACTTTATGTGTATGTTTAATGGTTATAAGTAACGACGTACAATAAATAAGTATATATGTTCCGATATTCGGTAATTCTGAAATTAATAGAAGAATGAAATGAAATAGTTACGGTGATGATTCTAAAAATTATCCGATGTAATTTATTTCCCGGTGTTTAGTGGGAGAGGAGGAGTAGATAAAGATTAGGGAGGAAAATATTTGCTACCATTTGTATGGAGTATGTTTTTGTGAGAGTTTGTGACTACGGTCAGAAAGTAACATTATTTAGATGTTGAAAATAGTAATAATTTTCTTGAAACACGCTCGAGTGAATAAGGGGAAAAGAGGGTGAGTTAAGTAGCCTATGATGCGTGTGGTTATTTTCTTACCCTGGCCGAAGGTACAGGGGAAAACTCTCTTCAGTTTATATATATAGATTACAAGTTTTGGAAAACGAAGGATCACATTTCTTTGTTTAATGATAATGATAAGATTACATTAAGTTTTAAAACTCAGGAAAGTTCACTACAATTTGAAGTGAGGGATGATTTTGAAATTGCACCTACCAAATGATGATTGTGAATATAGAATTTACTGAACAGTGCAGTAACCTCCAGAACAACACACATATAGATTGTCTTAAAACTTGAGATTTATTCTAAAACACATTTTATATAGATTAATTTTTATTTATAAATTTCAAATGAATCCTTAGCGCGATTAGTAGCGTACATAACGGAAGATATACAAGGCATCTGTTGATAAAAAGTGCCAAATTTGCATGTTTCGCATCGGTAGATTTTCTATACTTTCCGTATTTTAAAATAGAGGCATTATAGAAAGGCATTGTTAAAAATATCTTGTGTAGCAATTAGTTTGACTTTTTGTAAAACTTGAGGTTTATTTAAGTTGACTAATTAGGAAATTACTGTCACAAGTGGGGTCAAAAATAGATGGTCACATTCGATGCTACTATAAACAACTACAAGAAAACCTTTCCAACCACCGTTTGTCTTCGCCGATAGGACCTTTCCCGAGAGTCCAACGTTCAAACACATCGGTCTGGCATTCTCAAGAAACATGAAGATATTGCCAAGTTTGCTGCAAAGTATATAGGCTCTCTTTACCGGGCTAGAAATCGTATTACATCTACCAGTATCTTATAACTATATAAAGTCACCATTCGCCCGTGCATGGAGTATATGGGCTGGTGCACCAAACACTAGCCTCTTTCTCTTGGACAGGGTACAAAAACAATTTCTAAACTAATAGGGCCGTACTGTCTACCAAGCTGTAGCTCCTGTCACATCACTGTAGAGTTGCATCCCTATGCCTGTTTTACAAGTTCTTTCACGGAAAAGTACAAGTACTTCCCTCTCCCCAATTTGACTCCTGTTACAGTAGCCCTTTACGCTTCAGTGGCAATATGCTTTGTTTGGGGTTAAAAAAAACAAAAAAAATGACGCAAATATGACAACACTAGAAACATATACGCACTAAACTATCAAAAGTGTTAAACAAAAAAAAACAAAAAAAAACAAACATAACTTACAATAGATTAGATATTAATACAATGATATTCTATATAGCTATACACAAAATATTGTCGGAAATAAATTCCATTTGTTGATTTTATCATACATCCACCATATTTCGTTGCTTGACACACATTCCTAAGAGATATTTGTTAAAAATGAAATTAAACCATACATATCTCGTTCACAAAGCAAATATTTGAGTTATCTCTACATAGTAGATTGTCGTTTAACTGATGTCTCATTGGTCGAGTTGATGAAAGCGACGTCAGCGAAAGACGGTCTCACTTCGTAGACACAGTTTCAACTCACGTATGAGTATCAGTTGTATTTGTGAATCTATTTGTACCCAGCCCCGTGGAATAAATAATCGACCTCTCTGATGCAATCGTATCCGAGATGGGTATATTTTCTAATGACACCAGGTTCTATTCTCGATATGCGACCAAAGCAAGGAAATGACTGAATTCTTAGAAAATACTTTTGAGTCTGTAGTAGAATGGAGACAAAAATGGTTACATTCAATCCTACCACGAGAAAGCTCCTTTCCTTTAAGAAACCTTTCAAACCAACCGATTCCCATGACTGATAGCACCCTTCCTGGGAGTGTGATGTTCAAACTTTTGGGCCTAACATTTTCAGGCAACATGCATAGAAGATACTGCCAAGGCTGCTTACTCTAACGGGCTAGAAATCGTCTTACATCTGACAGTATCCTATATATCTATAAAGTCATCATTCGTCCGTGCTTGGAGTATTGTTGCTAGATCTGGGCTGGTGCACCAAACCATTAGTCTCTCCCTCTTGGCCCCGCACTATCCACTAAGCGCTAGCCCCTGCCCTATCGCTGCAAGGTGGCATCTTTGTGCTTGTTTTTACAAGTACTTCCACGGAATGTGCCCTGACGAACTTACTGCATTTGTAACCCCTCAACATAAAGCAGCAACATTCCACAGATGCCAGATAACTTTCTATTATAATAGCTAACTTTCATCGGACTTACCTTTGGAATTAACCACTCTGTTCTGTGTTTCCCCGACTGTATCAACATGCAGCAATTTAAATGTAATGTGAACAAACATCTTGCTGCACAACTCCCCGCTTAGGATGCCGTCTATAAATATGGCCCCTAATCATAATAGCCCCTTACGCCTCAGTGGCAATATGACTTGTTTGGGGCGAAGAAAAGTATTTAAAAACTGAAAATTGGAGAAAATTTATTAATTGATGTCTAATACGGATTGTTAAATTTCACAAAAATTGGAGGTATCTGAATTTTCACGATGAACTTCCACCCCGTTTTACCCTTTTACATAAAACTAAAAGTAAATATAGCCTACATTTTCACCCGTTGAGCCTAGAAGCTGTGTTCCAAAATTCATAATGATCGGTTAATAATTTTAGGCGTGAATCTTGTAAATAAAAATATATAAACATATAAACGTACTTAACTTTATGAAGATATTAGTAGAATACCCGTTACACGACGGTTATAAAGCAATAAACATAACATTGGTTTTAAATTTTATTGTTTTTTGTTTATTAGAGGAGAATTATACGGTGTTAGTGGCACCCCCTCCCCCCTAAATGGTAAAGTTTACGAAAAAAATAAATAATGTCGCCACGTGACATACCCTATTGCATAGAATCCATAATGATAAGTTCAATAGTTAAAGATTTTACCTAACCCATAATATTACCCACGCTCACTGACTCGCACCGATCCCTTGAAAAATGTATTACATAATATAACTCAACATTTTATTTCTTTATAATTTTTTTTTGTATCTAACTTATTTTAAAAGTATTTGGAGGGCGGATGCACTTCCTAAATAGTAAAGTTTATCAAACAATAATGTGCTTATACTACTCACCGGGTTGCAGAAAATATATATCCCAACATTTATAATGATCAATTCTTTAGTTTAGGAGTTTATCCTGTACAACTAAATATGTTACCAAACCAGGGATACATTGTAAGAGCCGATGCAAAAGAGTGTTCAACAAAGATGTGAAATCTGACGGGACTGCACGTCATGAAGAATATCGTAATTACCCGTATCGACTAATCCGCGGTGTCAATTCCCTGGATAAACAAATATTGGGACCGACTCGAGTTATTTGGAAAGCACTTCCAGGGACGTTTAAACCAACGACCCTAATTTCATGTCGAGGAATTCAACACCTAATTATCTAACTTGAGGTGCATGAAGCGGCTGTTTGCGAGGGTAAAGGGTTAGGGTTAAGGTAGGGTCCTGATGCGTTGCGGCAGGTTCTTTACAACAAGAGAATGCCACTAATGATTTCACTGAAGGACGATAAAAAATATATCGAGATGGAGAGGGAAGTAGGCGGTTGTCCTTGAAGGGCAGAGCCGAGGCTTATAATACGTATATCTTCCATTTGATCTTTTACTGGCTGTCTGTACTTTCTCTGCCCACCACTCGATTATTGGTTGACAAATGAAATATATTCGCACTCAGTGGAGTTAGGGTTAGGGTTCTAGATATTTCTATACTTCTGATTTTTCCATGACCTAGAAACGTACTCGTAACGCATTACATCTTAATGGTTTAGTTTTCAGAGCAGACTTGAGAGACATGCCCGATTGGTCCCTGTGTAGTACTGCTAATGGAGAAACGGCTAAACACACTTTCTTATACTGTGATAAGGCACGCCTGTATTGGAGTTAGGTGTTTTCGGCTCGCATGTTGCGTACTTGGACAATATTAACCATCCATGAACAGTTGGGAAACTGAATGGTGTTTTTCACGATTTTGGCCGTGTCTAGAATGATGGTTAAAATGTCAAAACTAAATTCCATAAAAATATACTCTTTTTCTCATCGCGATCTTATTTTGTTTTTAAGCATCAGCTTAAAATAAAAATCGTATGGGAATTTGTTAAGAGATGGATAAAAACAGTATGCTTGTCCATGCGTAAGGAAACTAAGTAAGAGTATGGGTCTCCTTTACCTGTACATGTCACATTCTGAACCATATCACAGTTTACACAAATGGTTAAGATAATGCATCCAGCCCTCGCTGAGTGTTTAAATATATATATTATTAGAACTCCTCCAAGATACTGTTTCACAAGAAACTGATTGAGCGTCGATTTCAATTGAACTGGAGGAGGCCGTTTTCTCGGTCAGGATCTTTAGATCTTGGAATCGACTTCTAGGAGATGTAGTAAATGCGCCAACGACGCAAAAATCCATGGCGAAATTAAATTAAACAGGTGCAGGGTCACTGTATACTTTTATCTGTAAATTTCTACCCTCGTTTCCCTACACGATAAATGAAATATGCTTGTTTTAATGTTTGCCAAATTTATTGAATTGAATTTAAAAAATTCCCAACTAAACAATTAGCTCTAATCTGACCGCTCAAACTTTTGATTTCACAAAGATATTCGAATTCATACCAAACCTAATCCATCGTTATAATTATGTTGACACACCGGTTCTCGTTAGATCACCGAAGTTAAGCGCCGTTGAGCCTGGCCAGTATCAGATGGGTGACCATTTGAAAATACCAAGCGCTGTATGTAATTTTCTCATGACTGGGATATAAACGCAGATCGTGATCGCTTGTGAATGGAAAGCCGGGCTAATACCACATCAGGTTCGTTTTTTAATCTACCAACATTATGTTTTCAGTTCAACTTAAGAATCCCACTACCACTTAGAAACTGACACACTTGTTCTCGATCATATGACCGGAAACAGCAGGAATTCTACTGTTAGAGAGGGGTAATGGGGTAACTAACCCGCAATTTAAATTTAATTTTGCTGTAGCTTTTGTTTTGGAGATTTTTTTTAAATCTCATGCAATGAGCATCACTTTCTAAAAATAAAACACACAACAAAAATAACTTTGTGTATACTGAATCATACCATAATTTTCATTTGGGAACATTTAAAGTCGCTCAGTCTAGAAAATGAATGTGGTATTGTGGTATGATGGTGATTTGACTGATCAGGATGATAATGTTAGTACGAATGGGTCAATGAATATTACTAGCAAAGAATATATTTAAATAAGATCAATACCGTCCTCCCCCCCACTCAAATTGGGACCTTGTATCTAATAATGTATTTTTGCAAAAGCATGACAGGTATAAGACTAATTACATTTTTATAAAAAGTAATATATTTAAGTATGGCGTCAACGTATATTTTGTTTATAGCCAAATGTGACTTAAATCGGCTTGTGAGAGAAATAGAAAAGAACAGAAACAATAAATTACAGAAATTTGTAACTTACGGCTTCATATTCTGATTTCCGGCTTCCCATTGGACATTGAAAAACAAAGTAATCACGTTAACACGTACTATTTTCGTTTCGTTTTTAAATATTATTAATTTGTTTCTCAATGTCCAATCAAACACCGGAAATCAGAATATTAGCAAAGCCGTAAATTACAAGTTCCTATAATTTATGATGTTATTGTCTTGGTCTGTTTTTACCATGGACCGATTGAATCACATTTCTCTCTCTCTCTCTCTCTCTCTCTGTCTCTCTCTCTCTCTCTCTCTCTCTCTCTCTCTCTCTATATATATATATATATATATATATATATATATATATATATATATATATATGATAAAAACTGGAAATAATATTCATACGTAATGGAAAATGAAAATAGAAAAAAAAATGTATGTATTCATCACAGTTTCGTCCTTATTTCAAGACTTACTCGAGATAATTGGCGTGAAGAAATAACTCACAATTACAAATTTGTTATTGTCTTGGTCTGTTTTTACCATGGACCGATTGAATCACATCTCTCTCTCTCTCTCTCTCTCTCTCTCTCTCTCTCTCTCTCTCTATATATATATATATATATATATATATATATATATATATATATATATATATGATAAAAACTGGAAATAATATTCATACGTAATGGAAAATGAAAATAGAAAAAAATGTATGTATTCATCAAAGTTTCGTCTTTATTTCAAGACTTACTCGAGATAATTGGCGTGAAGAAATAACTCACAATTACAAATTTGTTATTGTCTTGGTCTGTTTTTACCATGGACCGATTGAATCACATCTCTCTCTCTCTCTCTCTCTCTCTCTCTCTCTCTCTCTATATATATATATATATATATATATATATATATATATATATATATATATATATATATATATGATAAAAACTGGAAATAATATTCATACGTAATGGAAAATGAAAATAGAAAAAAATGTATGTATTCATCAAAGTTTCGTCTTTATTTCAAGACTTACTCGAGATAATTGGCGTGAAGAAATAACTCACAATTACAAATATTTGAAAAAGTTTGGTCCGTTTGTGACGTAACGCAGTAGTAGGACGAATTAAGCCCAAGAGTCCGCTTATGAAAAGATAAAATATGAGCTCAAATATATGTTAGCAGTGGGAGAAATTACGTTAACGTGTGGGGAATTCATTCTACTGCTACTTTATATCACAAACAAACCAAACTTTTTCAAATATTTGTACTTGTGTGTTATTTGAGGGGGAAATATCTGTTTATACCCAATTTATCTGAATTAACAAATTATCGTTAACCATGTATGTTTAACTTAGCGTGTTCATATTTTATTGTCAAACATTGATGAGAACACATGTTAAAATTCGTATAAACATTTTAACTAAACATATTTGTTTGGATTTAAAGCTTTTTCTTCTAATTCTTAGTTTTTATTGTATTTTGACTCCTTATTTTATATTTTTTCTTTTCATGTACATTCAAAGGATTTTTACAAGAAAAAGTGTAAAAAAAACGGACAAATAAAAGATAAAGTAGAGAGGTAGACTATAGGAACAAAGAAAGAAGAACATCGGGGGAAGTTCATGTTATTTTTAAATTTACTAGGTGACATGGAAGATGAAAAATAAAAAGAAAGAAAAAAGATAAGGAACGTAGAGAAAAGTGTAGAAATGTATGCGTTGACATGGTGACACAGATATGTATATATGCAGTGCGACAGGGGTAGGGTGAGGAACGTGGTTGACAATCCGGCATACAGATCTGATCTTCGGGCCAGGATTAAAATGTAGTGTTTGTTCTGGTCAACAGATATCATATTAATTTGTACTATTACTATATCGGCGTCAAACTGTAGAACAAGACATTCTCTATGTAAATAATACTTTAAACGAATCTTTAACAACATTTGATAATTTAAATGTCATATAAATGATTTATATATATATATATATATATATATATATATATATATATATATATATATATATATATATATATATATAATACGAAAATATCATTAGAAAAATTGACAAAATAAAATAGAGGCCATAACAAATTGGATCTCACAAAAAGAAAAGTGGCTACGAAATATTCGAATTTACAAGGGAAACCAAACATTAAGAATTTTTCTTGAGAACCTTAAAACCAGGACCCCACAACGACCGGCAACGTGGGATTTCAAATTTCAAACTTACATCACTAAAATAAACTGACAGCGTGGTTGAAGTAAAAGATTCGGGAGAACTTTTTAAAATGGACGCCACAACGTGCAACTAAATTAATTATGGAAACCCTTAAAGAGAAAAATAACTTGGAGGAATCGACTATAAATTCAGCAGACAACGTCCTAATTAAAAAAAAAACTGGCTTACCGTTTGAAGAAAAAAAGAAGAAAAAACACGCAAGACCGACTTATTATTTTCTTAAGTGAAGAAAAGTCAGTGATTTTTGTTTTAATTGCTATTTTGACACTGTTGTAATATTTAACAATAAGGGAATATATGACTTTTTTCTCTCTCCAAAAGAGAATGTTACTTCTGCCGAAAGAAAAAAAATTGAAACCGTATTTTAATTTCTTCTTTGACTAAAGTGCCGACCGCAAATTCTACGGCACCATGCGTAAAATCGTACTAAACAAAGCGATTATTTTTATCGAAGAAAAACAAGTTTTTATACTCTTTTACAACTAAGATTACGTATAGAAAGCATAATCTTAAGAAAAACTTTTTTAACAAACCGTACCCGAAAATAAACATTTACTTTCTAACAAAAAAGGACACACTTTAAAATATGGAAGAGTTTAAAGCGACGGTTGAAGAATTAGTAAAATTTACAAATGCAACAGTAACTCGAACACTATTAAGAGGCAAACGAGAGACTACTAAGAAAAATTTCAAAAGCTTCTTCTAGAACAAAATGGAAAGCTTATAGAGCAAAGAAAGAATCTGACGCAACGATTGAAACAATATCGCTTAGAGGGTAAATGCGGGTGCACACGTGTTCCTAACAGTGCTACCGATGTAGAAATTCTGGCACTTAACATATTGTAGTCTGTAAACTGTATGAGTTCAAATGCAGAGCTCAGAGTTGGCAATGGAGCAATTGGCTAGGGGTCAGGGGTCAGAGGTGTGGTCACTGTGGTTTTTAGCTAGGTGTTATCGGAGGGTAGTACCTGTGTGGGTGAGTAGAATGTCAAAATAAATAAAAAGATAAAAAAATAAAGAACAACAAAATAAATTAAACTTAAATATTAATATTTAAGATCAGCTAAATTAATTAATCTTGATAATTTATTACATACTTTAACTATTGCATTTTCTGCGAGACTTGTCTTTCTGTGAATCTCATGTTATTTTTGTCAATAGCAGCGTCCTCTTGGCCTCTCTCTACTGAAACAGCCGGTCCAACTTTTGTTTTCTTTTTGAGAAAGAGAGGTTGTTATTTTAGAAATGATTAAAGTTTCTACCATTTCGGACCTTTAAATATTTAGCAGTAAGACCATCAACTTTACTATTTACTGTCTTTATATTTTAATTTTTGAAATATAAATGAATTGATTTGAGATTTACCGTCTCTTGTCATTTTCTTTTGTTCATCCCATATTCCACTTTCCGGTTCTCAACATTGCATTGCTCCTGCCTCGGAATTCTCACCTTCATACTTACTTGTTTACCAGCAATGCTGCAAGCAACCTACCATTTCTGTTTATATATATATATATATATATATATATATATATATATATATATATATATATATATATATATATATATGATAATTTTATTTACACAGACATGTACAAAATCTGCGACACTGGCATGTCGATGTTATCGATCAACAGTTACTATAAACTGAGATCTCATCAGGCAGAGTTAGAATCCGATCTTAACCTCAGATCATATTTGGAGAGAATGAAGTGGAGGGGTAGAGAAAGAGAAGAAGAAGGAAAGAAATTTAACATTTCAAAAATTAAAGCCGTTAAAAAATTAAAATTAAAAATTAAAAATTAAAAAATCTAAAAATCTAAGGTCTAGAATCTGAAACAGACAGGGCAAATAAATAAATAAATAAATAAAAAAAATAAAAATATATGGTGGAAAGAGGAACAAATAATGATGAGGGGAGAGACACATAGAGGAAAAAAGAAAAAGAAAAAGAAGGAGAGAGAGAGGGCGTCTGTTGATTTAGATCGGGAGGGAAGGAGGGGGTGGTAGACATGCACGAATTAGGTGTCAAAAAACCGTCGAGTTTATAAATGTATTTTTCCAAGTGAACTGTAGTATGCGTGCGTGCAAACTGGGCTGATTGTTATATTGGTTGGGGCGGTGATAAAATGTGTCGCGGTTCTGGGTTTATATTGTCTTTATAATTTGTCTGGAGTTAATTTGAATAAATAAGTATATTCGTTAAATGTAACAGGAATAGTAGTAGTAGTAGTAGTAATAATAATAATAATAATAATAATAATAATAATAATAATAATAATAATAATAATAATAATAATAATAATAATAATAATAATAGATACCCCTAATGATTGAGGTGAAATAATGAAAATAATAATAAATGAAGTATAATAAAAATACTAAAAAATACCAAAAAATATTAAAAAATATAACTAAAAGAATAACTGGAAAATGCTGGCGTTATTAATTATTAATAATAATAGTAATAATAATAATAATAATAATAATGATAATAATAATGGTAATAATAATAATAATAAAAATAATAATAGTGGTCAATAATATTTTAGAGTTTATAAAAATAATAGTTTAGGAAAGAAATAGAATAATTAAGGAATATTAGGAATCCTAGGGGGTAGTGATTATCATAATAATATTAGATAATGATAAGATAATGTTTGCCGATATTATGATATGGGTTAATGGTTGCAATAATGCTGATCATATAAAAATAGTGGTTTAACAGACAACAGTAATCAGAGTGGTAATCCCAGTAATCTTAACAATAGTAATGATGATAGTGAAAAATTATAGAAGTAGTCATAATGGTGGCAATAACAATAATGATAATAATAATAATAATAATAATAATAATAATAATAATAATAATAATAATAATAATAATAATAATAATAATAATAATAATAATAATAATAATGATAATAAAGATAATAAAAATGGCAGTGGAGGCAAAAGTAAGGTAACGGTAAAACATGGCAATCTCAATATTATTAATAATAATAGTGATACTGTTAATTTCATTGCTGCAAATAACAATAACTATGATAGTAACGTCAGACATGGTGTCACCACTGATAACAATAATTATCTTGATAAAAAGTACAGAAATGAAAAAATGAAAAAATGAAAAAATGAAAAAATGAAAGAAAAATGAAAAAAAGTGAAAAAAAAAAAAAAAAAAAAAAAAAAAGTAAAAAAATGAAAAAAATGAAGAAAATGATTCAATGTCAAATAGTTAAGTTTAAGATATTAATAATAGTAGTAATAAATAATTGATAATGATAATCTAAAAAATATAATCTAAAAAATAATCTAAGAAATATAGAAATATTAATAAAAAAAATGGATAAGCATAAAAGGGGGGTATTTAAAAGTAAAGAAAAATACAGAAGATGACCATTAGTGTTAATCGTTGTGGGTATGATAATAATAATAATAATAATAATAATAATAATAATAATAATAATAATAATAATAATAATAATAATAATAATAATGATGATAATAATGATAATAATAATAATAATAATAATAATAATAATAATAACAACAATAATAATACCAACCAATACTACCGCTTACAGTACTACTACAAATAATACTACAAACAAAAATGCTACTACTAATAGAGATAAAAATAATAATAATTAATAAAAGGTATAAGATGATAGTTGTGTTGACAAAATTTTCAGTTGGTGGGGAGGTGTTTTTTTTTTTTTTTTAATTTTTTTTTTTAATATATAATAACAGCCTAAGGGGTTATGAGTGGATTACTAAGAAGGTGTAATCTATTATGCCTACAGTTAATTGATGTTTCTTGTTTTTTGTTTAGAAGTTTGCCCCTATCGCTGAATTTAATTATTTCAAGTTTTTCTGTTAGGCAAAGGTAGCAAGGTGAGTTTAGGGAACCACAGGTGCTAGTTCTTCTAATTGTGTTCCAAGTTACTGTTAGTGATAGGTTATTGTTGTATAGTTCCCAGTAATATATAGAAAGTGAGGTTCTTTTTTGATATGTAGGGTTATTAAAAGAACACTTATGTCCAGTATATCTTTCTTTGAAGGTATTACCAGCCATACCTATGTAGAATTTTTTCAGGGTTGGGTTTTCTTTAGTAGAGATGGTTGCTTGATATACTGATTGGGTTATTTGGCAATTATGTTGTAATGGGCATTCTTTTTTGTTTGTGCAGTTACAGGCCTTGGTATTTGCTGTTTTAGTTGCGGTAGTTTTTTCATTTAGAATTTTGTTGTTATGTTTTTTTATTATTTTTTCTAAATTTTCACCACAGCTATAGCTTAATTTGAGGGTGTTTTTATTAAAGATTTTGTGCAGTATATTGTTGGGAGGGAAGTGTAGATTGATTAAGTCTAAGAATCTTTTACCGAGTTTGGTTTTAACCATGTTGTTATATGGGGGTGTGAACCAGATAATTTTTCTACCCCTATTTTTACGTCTGTTGTTGGGAGGTGTAGGTTTGGTGAATTTAATTTGGGTGTTTTTGTATCCACTTTGCTTTAACGCTTTATTGTAAAAGTCCTTGTGTTTGTTAAAAATTTCTTCATTAGAGGAGTTATCACTAATTCTTTTTTCGATTGATCTGGGGATGTGTTTAATAATGGTTTTTGGGTGGTTAGAGAGTGGGTGGACATAGATCGGGTTGGCATTGTCTTTAGTATACGGTTCATAAGTTTCTTTATCTAAGTTGAATGTTACGTCTAGAAAATTAACTATTTTAATGTTAGATGTTATTTCTACTTTGAGATCTAATCTTTTCATTTCTCTAAGGATATTTTTTTTTACTCTTTCACATTTTTGTCCATTTGAGTTCTTTACTATTAGTAATCCGTCATCCCTATATAGGCCTATATCTTCAATGCTAATGTTTTTTGTGAGATTATATAGTATGTAAAGACCAACTAGATCAGTGACTTCTGCTGAGTCCAGGGAACCCATAGAAACATCAAAAGATCCAAATTGATTACTTTTAGTCCATTGTTCATGTTTACAGATTAGTACTGTATTTCTGCATTTTCTAATTATATTGATTTCATCAACAGAAATATCAGATAGAAGTGTGGCAAAATCGATAACGTTTTCAAAAAGTTCTTTAGAAATAGATGGGTAGTAGTTAATAATATCAAACTGGATGAATGAGCAATCAGTTTTATTTACTATTTTAAGGAACCAGTTTATTGTATCTGCAGTGTTTATCCATTGATTAAGTTTATAGAATGTTTTTATCTGCTTATTTATTCTTTCTAAAATTTTTTTACTAATTTTCCCTATTTCCTGTCTTGTGGGGTTAATAAGTCTAGTGGTTGGTTTAGTTTGGAAGTCAGATTTGTGATCTTTGAGAAGAATATATGCTTCTTTTTCTTTTAGTTTACTTACTCTATCGCTGATCTTAAGTTTATCTGTGATAATTTTACTATCGGTATTGATGTTGTGGACTAAATTAATATTAGATTTTTTGTAGTTTTTTGTGATGTTATTGTCAAGTAATTTGTAGTATTCTTGTGTGGTTAATTTGTAGAAGTTTTGAGTTTTATCAGCTTTAGTTAGTATATATTTTGACCTATTAATTTCCTTAACTATTTTGTCTATTTTTTTTCACTTTTTTTCATTTTTTTTCATTTTTTCATTTTTTCATTTTTTCATTTTTTCATTTCTGTACTTTTTATCAAGATAATTATTGTTATCAGTGGTGACACCATGTCTGACGTTACTATCATAGTTATTGTTATTTGCAGCAATGAAATTAACAGTATCACTATTATTATTAATAATATTGAGATTGCCATGTTTTACCGTTACCTTACTTTTGCCTCCACTGCCATTTTTATTATCTTTATTATCATTATTATTATAATTATTATTATTATTATTATTATTATTATTATTATTATTATTATTATTATTATTATTATTATTATTATTATTATTATTATTATTATTATTATTATTATTATTATTATTATTATTATTATTATTATTATTATTATTATTATTATTGTTATTGCCACCATTATGACTACTTCTATAATTTTTCACTATCATCATTACTATTGTTAAGATTACTGGGATTACCACTCTGATTACTGTTGTCTGTTAAACCACTATTTTTATATGATCAGCATTATTGCAACCATTAACCCATATCATAATATCGGCAAACATTATCTTATCATTATCTAATATTATTATGATAATCACTACCCCCTAGGATTCCTAATATTCCTTAATTATTCTATTTCTTTCCTAAACTATTATTTTTATAAACTCTAAAATATTATTGACCACTATTATTATTTTTATTATTATTATTATTATTACCATTATTATTATCATTATTATTATTATTATTATTATTATTATTATTATTATTATTATTATTATTATTATTATTATTATTATTATTATTATTATTATTATTATTATTATTATTATTACTATTATTATTAATAATTAATAACGCCAGGATTTTCCAGTTATTCTTTTAGTTATATTTTTTAATATTTTTTGGTATTTTTTAGTATTTTTATTATACTTCATTTATTATTATTTTCATTATTTCACCTCAATCATTAGGGGTATCTATTATTATTATTATTATTATTATTATTATTATTATTATTATTATTATTATTATTATTATTATTATTATTATTATTATTATTATTACTACTACTACTACTATTCCTGTTACATTTAACGAATATACTTATTTATTCAAATTAACTCCAGAAAATTATAAAGACAATATAAACCCAGAACCGCGACACATTTTATCACCGCCCCAACCAATATAACAATCAGCCCAGTTTGCACGCACGCATACTACAGTTCACTTGGAAAAATACATTTATAAACTCGACGGTTTTTTGACACCTAATTCGTGCATGTCTACCACCCCCTCCTTCCCTCCCGATCTAAATCAACAGACGCCCTCTCTCTCTCCTTCTTTTTCTTTTTCTTTTTTCCTCTATGTGTCTCTCCCCTCATCATTATTTGTTCCTCTTTCCACCATATATTTTTATTTTTTATTTATTTATTTATTTATTTATTTATTTATTTGCCCTGTCTGTTTCAGATTCTAGACCTTAGATTTTTAGATTTTTTAATTTTTAATTTTTAATTTTAATTTTTTAACGGCTTTAATTTTTGAAATGTTAAATTTCTTTCCTTCTTCTTCTCTTTCTCTACCCCTCCACTTCATTCTCTCCAAATATGATCTGAGGTTAAGATCGGATTCTAACTCTGCCTGATGAGATCTCAGTTTATAGTAACTGTTGATCGATAACATCGACATGCCAGTGTCGCAGATTTTGTACATGTCTGTGTAAATAAAATTATCATATATAAAGCTCTATTTTGATATTGAGCACTTTTTATAAACCCGGTTAAAATTCTCTGGATTACCACCCTGTGGATATTTTTCACCTGGATTATTACCATTATTATATATATATATATATATATATATATATATATATATATATATATATATATATATATATATATATATATATATATATATATATATAATTGAAACGGTTTTTTTTAAACCAGTAAAATGCTGAGGCTTTTTTTTTAATAAACATATTATTTATTTAAATTCAAATTTTCGATTCACACAGGAATCTTCATCAGGATAGTAGAGAATATATTTTTCTTCTCTTTTTTATACGACATGCTGTCGCTTGATCTCATGCTTCAGATGTTAAAAAAGCTCGTTGTGTAATAATGTCCACAAGTGGTGTGTGCTCTGGTCGCACGTTATAAGTATTAGTAAAGAGTTCCACTGTATAGAATGCATTTAAATTTTGTAATTGAAAGTTTATTTTAAACCAATAAAATGCAAAGGCTTTTTTTTTCATGGTAAAAATCGGATTTTTTTCATTTTTTTTTATTAATTAGTTCAATTTTATCAATCTTCAGAGAGTTGCAGTATATATTGTTGAATAGCGACAAAGCATGTCATGGAAGAGAAAATACGGTTAAAATCCATGTTGATGTCTGATAAAATTCGGCAAACTGGAGTATATGAATTCAAAAAACTCACTTGGGAAAAATGTTGCCAGAAAATAGAAAAAAATAAAAAAATAAAATGGAAAAAGAAAAAGTTCTACCCCCAGTAAGATGCACACATTCGAGAAAACACACCGATCATATTTCTCAACGATACTTCCAGATCGGATATTTACGAAACTATCCAAAATAATTCCTGCTAGTAGATCGAAATATCTCTATTAGATGAAAACTCCTCAAAGCCCCAAGACAATTAGTAAATAATTTTTACCTGTTATTTTTTTAATTAATTATTACTCAAAATCTTAAAGTGCCTAATAAAGCTATTTCCAAAACCAGAGATGGAGTGCAAAACATCCATTGTTTTGATACTAAACTATGATAATGACCAGCCCCGCAGTAATTCGAGTGCTAATGTATAAAAAACATTGGTATCGGGGGATTAAAGTCTAAAAAACAAATCTCTCCTAATCATTAATTTTTATTTTTAAGTGAAGAAAAATAAAATGATGTCTAATTGGATTAATAACGAGAGTTTGATTTATTTATCTATTTAAAACTCCGAGATCGATCATCAACACAGAGATTTTAGCCACTCGGTGAAAGGTAGTTAACTCTTATTTTTAGAATTAGAATCCTTGTTCAGAAAATTAATTCAACTCTAGAAGGATATGTATATATATATATATATATATATATATATATATATATATATATATATATATATATATATATATATATATATATATATATATATATAGTCTCGGAAGTTTCTCAACCATTAAAACTATATAAAAAAAAATATATATATAAAAAAACAAAAAAACAACAACTTATAGTCTCAAGTCTTCCAGTGGAAAATCACTCATGTAAGTCAATTTATTTTTTACAGTTATTATATTAGTTAGTTTCTAACACTATTTTAAGGGATCATCAGTTGTTTACCATGAAAAACTGTTTCGGGAATTTAAATATATATATATATAGTCATCCACATACAGACTGTTTCGCTGTTTCACAGCTCATCACTAGCAAAAACTACCTGCCGGCCGGCAGCAATTACTAAGACTAGTTTTCTCTATAGAAAAAATAATTTACATTTGACATTTTGGTAATTTGGAGAAAAACAACAAAAATATGATTGTCGAAGTGATATATTCCAATGTTGGGGTATTTACGCTGCATGAACATACTAACATTTTATTTAAAAATAAAACAAATAAAAAAGGTTAGTTGATATGGTCTTTTAAGATATTCAACGTTGAGGAATTTTATTTTGTTTCAGCATAAAAATGAAAATTAATTTGCCATTAAAAACTGGTTATATAATGGAATGAATAAATGAAAGAGTGGAACGTCGATTGGTCAAATAAAATTTGTTTCTTTGTGTTTTTCGCCTTAAATAATTTAAGACAGAAAATACTTAATGAATATTAAAAAAAGAAATTTATTTGTAATTTAAAAAGATTTTTTTCTTTTTCATGACAAATGTTAAAGTTATCATCATCACCATCATCATCAGATTTTTCAGGGTATTCACACGTAATCGCCTAAAAAATAGAATCTCATTTTGAGGACTGACGGTGTCAATCTACAATAATACACAAATTTTTAATATTTTTATGCCCGCTTTTAAAAACAAGATATTTAATTAGCCATTTTTTAAGAAGTTATTTATATAATTTTCACGGGAAAGGTAAACAAAAATAAATAAATCAAAATTAATAAAAAGGAATGTATAGTTAAAAAATATAAGTATTAAGAAAAAAAAATGGGTAAATTTGTAGAGTAACAGCCTCAACGAAATTCTGCTTTTTAGGCGATTACGTGAACACCGTGGAAAACGGAAAGACAAAAACACAATTATTTTAGAATTTAGAGTTGGCTATCAGTTTCATATACATTTAACATAAAATGATCCCCTATCTCTGGGCCATTCATACTTTTTAGGGGAATTAATCAAATTTTTTAAACCACTAACCTTAAGTCCCAGTGGCAAATCGCAAAACCACACGTAAAGTAGCCCCATCCCTCTCCCACCACAAAAAAAACTCAATGGATTTAGCTCACATAGCAAAAAAAGAATTCAGTTAACTGTTCTAAAACGCTAGAATGGTCCGGAAATGAGGAGATCATTTTAGATTAAATGTATATACCAAAATGATCCCCACTCTAAATTCTAAAAGAATCGTTTTTCGTTCTTATTTCCGCCAAGTTTTTAAGGGTGTTAATACGTAATCGCCTAAAAAAGAAAAAATTATATTTTTGTTTTGTGGAAGGTGGAGTGATTAATCAGAGGATGTTAATCTACAATTATGATATGAATCTATTTTTTTCGTAATTTTGGCAGAATAGTGAAAATGTAAAATCTACGAAAATAAATAAAACATTTATAAAGCGTTTAGTTGTAAAATTATGTTTGAAATTCTATACCAGGAATAATGAATGTTGCTTTTTTATGAAAAACTACTCTTTAAAAATGAGGTATATAAAAAAAATAATTAGCTAAGTTAAAAAAAACATGTTTTGCTTGTCGATTGTTGTGGAGGCGGCAGATGAGAATTAGAAATAAATAATTTGTCAAAAATTTTTTTTCCCATTGCAGGTTTCAATTTTTTGTCATTTTTGTTATTATCACTTTAATTAATTACTGGTAATACTAACAAAACTATTCCATATATATAAGCAAATACGACAATCAAATTATAATCGAATAACAGGAAACCATTATTTATTTTGAACTGTTTAAACATATAATTATGCAAATTAGTTAAACAGAAGATTTTGTTTGCAAGTTTGCTTGACTAATTATATTTGCCTGACTATTTATAGAGTATTTCAAAATAATGTAGTGTATTAATTATTTAAATTAGAGTAAGCTGTTTTCATTGTAATATAGTAGTGATAAATAAGAAAATATTTCGCATTTATTCATTTAGATGTACTTTCACAGATTAGGACCCACGCTTACTTTGACCTTAACACTAAACCCTAAACATAACCCTAACTTTTATGTTAACCCTAACCTCCACCTGATCCTAAACCTAACGACGGGGTAAAAGTTAGCGTGAGTCCTAATCTGTGAAAGCATCCACACACACACACACACACACACACACATATATATATATATATATATATATATATATATATATATATATATATATCATTCTATATATAGAGAGAGAGAAAGAGAAAGAAAAATCGGAAACAGCAGATTCCAATAGATTTATTTTTTTACGGCTGTTTCTTCATTTATTTACGAATCAAGGTTTCCAAAGCATATCTTGAATTTTCTAGGACAATGATTTGTGAGATCAGGAAAGTAATAAAGAAACGAACAAACTTACTTTAGAAAATATTCTCTTCAGTCGATGTTTTCCAAACGATATCTGTATTTATTTCAAAACTGACGACATCTTTGATTTTACTAGAGGAAACCAAAACACGAGTTTATTTATGCTTTTCTGGTCTTTTTACTAGTGAATCATTGTTCTTGAAAATTTAAGATATTATTGAAAACCTTGATTGTCTGGTCAAATGGAGAAACGGGCGTAAACATGAATTTCTTTACTGGAAAATAAAGATATACTCGCTGGAATTTGCTTTTTTTCTATTATGTATTTATAAATGATCTTGAATTATAGAATTATAAATATCTATTGAGATTAAACACTGAAGGTTTGACTACAAATATATATATATATATATATATATATATATATATATATATATATATATATAATTATTAATGACAATATATGTATTAGCATATACTATCAGTTCCTTTTACTTTGTAGTCTCTTTAAACGATTCAGCTCAATGCTTGTCAATTATTGATAACAGAGCAAATATAATCAGTTCATATTATATTCCAATAACCATGGTTTCATTTTATTATTTTTATTTTTTCACATTTCAAAAAAACATAACATTCCTGTGAGATATATTTTTTACGGTCCGTTTCATTTGTCTTGTGCCAAACAACATTTTTATGTCAATATCGTCTCTGCAACACTACAAAATCATCAGGAAAAAATTCACAAAGAGTAAAAAGTTCCTGGATTAAAGTGTCTTGAAAAAACCTACACTATACAGTGGTTCATTTTTGGGTGAAAACAAACAAAAAACAAAGAAAAAGAGAGCAAAGTTTTTGTTCTCTTTTATCCAAGAACTTTTTACTCTTTGTGAATTTTTCTGATGATTTTGTAGTGTTGCAGAGACGATATTGACATAAAAATGTTGTTTGGCACAAGACAAATGAAACGGACCGTAAAATATATTTCACAGAAATATGTTTTTTGGAAATGTGAAAAAATAAAAAGAATAAAATGAAACCATGGTTATTGGAATATAATATGAACTGACTTATATATATATATATATATATATATATATATATATATATATATATATATATATATATATATATATATATATATATATATGAGAGAGAGAGAGAGAGAGAAAGAAAGAAAGAGATAGATAGATAGAGCGTTCAATGAAAGGTACACATATTTCACTTTGCAAAACATATTCCGATGTTATTTATCTGATAATTAATCTCAGCGGATCAGTATGCAAAATATCAGAGGTTGAATCAATTTTTCTGAATTACTTTGTATCAGCATAAGTTGAATCATTTGTACCGCATGTGCAGTTTTTATTTACAAATATGTCTGATCTGGAATTTCCACATCGAGTGATTTGAATGGATCGGCTTTTGTTAATAGTATAAAAGCGCAACTCCTCATTATTTATACAGATTGTACACGCTCGAAATAACGCACGCGTTCTGCAAGGAAGCGTATTACAGTTATAATTCACCTCTTTGGAAGACCACTAGTTCCGTTGTTGTTCAATTTGAAGTTAACGTTTCCTTTTCTTTCTTTTTTAGGTAGGTCATGATGCCATTTATGTGCATTCATATCTCGAGTCCTAATCCTATCGTATATATTGCAGTCATGTAAGGGTTGTACTGCTTGGGAAAATATACAACGCCAGCTACCGGTATTGGAGCGATCTGTTTGATTACTCGTGCATAATTACTCGTTTTCAATATGTTAGGTATGGGCAAAAAGAATAGCCAATCGCAAAAAAATGCCCCCCCCCCACTTTTATTTAAAAATTCACCAAAATTCAGGAAATCTACCAATTTTAATAGCATTTATGATATTTATTAATTAATGATCACGGAACATAATGAATCCAGTAAACGTCTGTTCTTTGGACTGAATTCAGTATCTCAAGACTTTAATTTACTAATTATCTTTGAAATAGTTCAAGAAAACTTATATCAATCTTTCACGAGAGTTGTAAAATCCATCTCTTGAAATTTCAAATTTTGGCCGTTGCCAAGACAGTTTTTACTTTAATATTTATTTTCAGACGCAAAAATAATTAAAGGAAAAAAAATTAACTTTAGGCTATTATCTTTCAAACACAATCACATTTTACTTGAAGCGAATAATAAGAAATTATGATAAATCCGTTTACAATCTATAGTTCGAAACAACATCTTTCCATGATCAGCAGACACTCGAGGACATGTAGTTTGTTCCATCGTTCTCTGTTTAGGTATTCTCGATTTGAAGTTAATGTTTGCCCTTCCTTCGTTTTTAGGTAGGCCAACATCGCATTCGTGTGCTCCTCCGGAATTTTTGACGAAGAATATACAAGCAACTCTTTGAAACTGAAAAAAGAATACTATACGATTACTCTGCATTTTTATTCAGAAAGAGCAACAACACGCTATCATATCCAATGTATCGTTAACCCACCAACAAAAACGATTACATCTACTATTAATCACTTCAACACGACACCATCAAAACCGGCCTAATAATAGGTCTCTACATCAGAGCATTCAGAATATGTATACCACAACACCTCACTAATGAATATAATATATAATACTCCCTAAAATCTCTAAAGTATTCCAAACATTTCTATTTTAACGCAAGAAAAAAAGCGATTCTGATTCAACACAATACGAAAGCCAAAATCAACCTCCACCCCCTCTGTTGTCCTCAGAAGCACCAACCTCTCTACTAACTCACACAACAAACACATTAGCACGTAATCAAAACATGGCTTTGGAACCATACAATCCACCTTTGGAACCATACAACCCACCTTTGGAACCATACAATCCACCTTTGGAACCATACAATCCACCTTTGGAACCATACAATCCACTATCAAAATCATAGATTTTAAAATGTTTGCTCTCTATGTTTGATCTCCGTTCTTTGTTGGGCAAGCCAAAATGGCATTCATATGCTCCTCCGGGATTTTTGACAGAGAATGTACAAATCGTTCTCGGTAATATAATATCCCCCAATGATTTTTTGTGCAAAATCCAGGCAAAGTTTTCTACTAGTGATGAAACGATTCCAATATTTTCCCCGATTCCGATACAATTAGCAATTCCTATCCTAAAATCGCCAAAAAGTAGAATTTCATCGAGGGGGTATATAGTGGAGATTCCTCATCTACATTTAACTGTAGATATAATTTTATTTTTTTAATTTGACAAGTTTTTTAATATTTTCCCTTTATGTATTGTATCCAAGATATTTATAAACTCATTGTGATATTTTCATCAATATTTTTCATATGTGCATATTTTCATGTTTATCCACTTCTGCCATTTTATCCGGTGTCATGTTAACCTAAATTCGTTATTATGATCTATGGATGTTTGTTTTACTGGTAGTTTATGAACCAATAAATATTTATCATTTAATCATTAGTGGCAGCAATAAAAAAAATTGTTTAAGAAATAAAAATTAAAAAATAAAAGAATCGTCTTGGGAATCAGAAATTCGGCTCAGCTTTTTCCGATACCGATTTCATGTTTCGATTATTTCAATTCCCGATTCCGATTAATCGTCGAAACACAATTTTCTACACTCAAGTGGAATTTTGAAAAGGTTTACAACGATGTTAAATTTCAAAGGTACACTTCTACAAGAGATATGATACTTCCTTATATATTAATTTCAAAGGTATACTTCTACAAGAGATATGATACTTCCTTATATATTAATTTCAAAGGTACACTTCTACAAGAGATATGATACTTCCTTATATATTAATTTCAAAGGTACACTTCTACAAGAGATATGATACTTCCTTATATATTAATTTCAAAGGTACACTTCTACAAGAGATATGATACTTCCTTATATATGAATTTCAAAGGTACACTTCTATAAGAGATATGATACTTCCTTATATATTAATTTCAAAGGTACACTTCTACAAGAGATATGATACTTCCTTTATATATTAATTTCAAAGGTACACTTCTATAAGAGATATGATACTTCCTTATATATTAATTTCAAAGGTACACTTCTATAAGAGATATGATACTTCCTTATGTATTAATTTCAAAGGTACACTTTTACAAGAGATATGATACTTCCTTATATATTAATTTCAAAGGTACACTTCTATAAGAGATATGATACTTCCTTATATATTAATTTCAAAGGTACACTTCTACAAGAGATATGATACTTCCTTATATATGAATTTCAAAGGTACACTTCTACAAGAGATATGATACTTCCTTACATATTAATTTCAAAGGTACACTTCTACAAGAGATATGATACTTCCTTATATATGAATTTCAAATGTACACTTCTATAAGAGATATGATACTTCCTAATATATTAAGCAAATACAATGTTCAAAGGTGTTGATCTCTGTAACGTGCAATGTTTTAACTATTCTATCGATAAAATCCATGAAGTAATCGGTACTTGCTTTAATCTAAGCAATTAGCGAAAACAAAAACAATGGTTAATATAGGTAAATAGATTATTACAATAATGATCTTCCGTAGAGTTAGTAGTTGGTGAATCGAACTCGTACTACAAAAAGCGTAGTGTATTTGTTTATATTCATATGTGATCAGATAAATATATTCATAGCTTTTGTGTGCTATAGCTATTAGTGTGAACACAGCTCACTACTTATCTAAAATTATAATCTTACTTTTCATTAAATGCATACGCTCTTGGTTGAGTAAAGGAAATTATCTTTATTTGAAGACGCACACGTATGCACACTTTTTCATTCATTTGTTTATATTTAAATGGGATGAAAGACAAAGGCAACTTTCAGAAATAAATATTGTAATATTAAATCTGCGAAAATGTAATCGTTTACGTGATAGTCGAAATAAATCAAGCAATGATGAAAATTAATGTTATTAATAATGTCGCTTTTATTTTAAGAATAAGTAGTTTTAAAAAATAAATTGAAGCGAAGTATGTCAATACATTCCAAAGAAAATGGCACCAACAACAATAAATACAAATTGGCTAGTCAGAATCAAACTTCGAATTGTCAACTAAATTGCTATTTAGGTGCAACTTGTAAAATCCGGTTATCGACGGATTCTTCACTTAAATTGTATTTTCTTATTGTCTTTTCGACTCTTCGAGCGATCGTTTGTGTCTCGGGTTGTAATTGATGGAGTATGCACCAAAGGAGTGTTTTGGTCTGTCTAAACCGCGTTCGATCTTCGCGATCGGCATTAACTGTTAATTTTAATTTTTCTGTTGTCGTTTTTTTTTTAGTGTTTATTTGTATTTAGTTTTGTCGGGAGAAAAATATAGTGTCAGTTAATTTTTTTATTTATTAATTTATTTAATTGTATATTTATTTATTTAGATTAATTTGTTGTTTATTATGTTTTTAGTTGTGGAAAACGTTTAATATGGTAGTACCGATGTTAAATGCGCTTTTGTTAATGCATGTTCTTTCATTATATTATATATTATTGCGACGATTTAAATATTGTTGCGTATTATTTTAATGTTCGAAGTTAAGATTTTTCTAATATCAGCTGTTTCTAATATTTTGTTTTGTGACGTTTAACTGCGCTAGTATTTGTTAGGTGATATGTAAGGCGTTGGGAGAAAGTTGTAGTTGCGTGCCCAATCTGGGCTTATATAGCTAGTTTGGGTAGTTTAAGCTTGCTGTGTTATTGTTTTCTATTTTTAGATCAAATGTTTAAAATTTAGTGTAGTTGATTGTTACTTTTATTTTCTTGTTTTTTCAATCAATCAATCGATTTTATTGGCAAAAGTAGCAAAGTGTAGCAAGTCATGAAAATATTTCATAGATATTGAATCTATATACAGTCTGAATGTTTGTCCAATGCCACTTGATGTCACCACGACCTCATATGGCATCCTGTTCCAGGGAGCAGAGAGCGGGACATAGAATGTTGCGTTTCTCCTGTTGAAACAAAAGCGACGATGCTACACCTTTTGTGGATGTCTGCAAATACTTCGATTAGGCGTTGTATTTATTTACTCCACTCCAGGAGTTAGGCACAAGGCCAGTTTTTATCTTACTCCCACAAGTAAGATGTGACCCAAGGTCGGGTCGGGAAAGTGGGGTCTGAAAAGCCAGCGCCCGAGAGGTGAGCACTCTGGCCATTAAAAATTGCCTGGGCAGCCCCGTCGGCATTCCCTGGTTAGGGGCGCCTCAGGCAGTAAGCAATAAACTTACTCCTCCTTAAAGAGGGGAGGCGAAGCCTGGGAGGGTGGACCTCCTAGAACTGCACAGGACAGACCCATAGACCGACGTAAATCAAGCCCCGAAGGCCAAGACAATACCAGTTTATGGGGTGCAGTATCCATCGGAACAGATACTACAATTTGATCTTAGCCAAAAGGCCAAGAGATGCATCTAAAAATATTTAAATATCCGTTGATGCTGCTGTGCGTTAGAATCAGGTTCCTTCGCATCATCTCCTGCTCAAGTGAAAACACATTTAGTCTGTGTTTCGGTAGGTTTATTATATCTGTATATTATGTTTATTACTGCGTGTTTGTCTAGTGTGCAGTTGGTGTGCATTCGCTTTTTTATAGACTAAAAACAAAAAATGCAATGTATCTTATATAAATAGAGATTTTGTTCGTCCGTCTCTCCGCCCGTCCGTCAATCACAATTTTTTTAAACGTATTAAATTCCATGCGGAATTTGTCTCATTTCGAAATATCAGAGATGTTCACTATTTTTAGAAAATGAGAATATGGCATTAATACTAAATAATAAATTCCCAACAGATGAAACGAAAAAGACCAGAAATCTAAACCGGAAATCAAAACCGAAACGTTGAGAGGTTCTATCAACTGACCTATTTGGACTTTCTTATAAATAGAGCTTAATACATTACCTTAATAAAAATATAGCTTTAGCGTGACGTAATAGATTCATCATTTTAAAAATGAGTTCAAACATAAGCGGTAATAAAAAATAAATGAATGGGTAAACATTATCAATAGCAATGGAAAATATTTTAATGGTCTAAAACAATTTATTTTGATTCAACTACGTTTTGGTGTTAAAAAATGAATACTTAATATATACTAGAAGTTGAACTCATAGCGCCCATCATTCTAGTGTATTAAAATATACATTTTCGTTCTATAGTGTCCTCAGATGTGCTGGTCAGCAGCAATATGCAATCGTATTTCGTAGCACCATACGAAAATAAAAAAGCAAGCGTATTAAATACAAAAAGCAGAAACAATAGGCCTGATCTTATACCAATAATAGTAATAAAGAAATGCTTTGCTGAGCTGGCCCCTGTCCTCTAAAAACTATACAACAAATGCCTTGCTCACTCTTGTTTCCCTGATAGTTGGAAAATTGTCTCTGTGGTACCAGTCTTCAAGAATTCTGGAGATAGAACTGATCCTTTAAACTACCGCTCACTCAGTCTACTCCAGATCTTTGCTAAAATCTTTGAATCATTAATCAATCTAGCGATAGTCAGGAACCTAGTTAATGCTGAACTTCTTTCTGATCATCAATACGGATTCAGGTAAGCACGATCTACCGCAGATATCCTAACGGTCATCTCTGAACGCATATACCATACACTGGACAAGGCAGGCGCATCATCCGCTAGTCTCTCCCTCTTAGACAAGGTAAAAAAAGAGTCGCCAACTTGATAGGTCCCTCACTATCCACCAAGCTCCAGTTCTTTTCCCATCACCGAAATTTTGCTTTCTTGTGCCTGTTTTACTTTAATAGATTGTGCGCTGATGAGTTTGCTACTCTGGTGCCCCCACAACATAGATTCACTAGACCAACCCGACAATCTGCCAAAATCCCATCCATTCACTGTAGAGGTCCCCAGATGTCGAAGAGTTTTTTACTCTAAAAGCTTCTTTTCTCGTGCTGCTGGGCTCTGGAACTCCCTTCCGGCTCCCTGCTTTTCTGACGTTACTGACATGCAGAAATTTAAAACTAATGTAAACAGACATCTCGCTGCGCAGCTCCAAACTTAGGATGACCCCCCAAAACCGTCACCCTTTTTTTCTCAGTAGCCCCTTACGTCTATAGTGGCGGCCTGCCTTGTTTGGGGTGAACTATGTTTTAAAAAATCGTATTTTCGTAAGAAAGAAAATGAAAAAAAAACCTCATTAAAATATCGAATTTCTTAAATAAAGGTGACTCTCCTCTGTTTAACGAAAAATAATTCGAATTTATACATTTAATCCCCATAGACTTTGTCCCTAAACGTAAATATGTCAAATAAATTGAATTTGATGCAAACATATAGGAATTTAATTTTTAATACGTAATCTTATATGCATGAAATTTTTGAATTCTACGAATTAAAAGTAAAGTAGTAATATAAATTAAATAAAAGTTGTGAGTATTGATTTGCTCCTCTCCAGGAGTTAGGCACAAGGCCAGTTTTTATCTTACTCCCACAAGTAAGATGTGACCCAAGGTCGGGTCGGGAAAGTGGGGTTTAAAAATTGCCTGGGCAGCCCCGTCAGAATTCCCCGGTAGGGGCGCCTCAGACAGTAAGCAATAAACTTACTCCTCCCCAAAGAGGGGAGGCGAAGCCTGGGAGGGTGGATCTCCTAGAACTGCACAGGACAGACCCATAGACCGGCATAAATCAAGCCCCGAAGGCCAAGACAATACCAGTTTATGGGGTGCAGTATCCATCGGAACAGATACTACACTTTGATCTTAGCCAAAAGGCCAAGAAAAAGTTGAGAGTAAATACATATCGAGCGATTTTAGACGCTAGTTGCCATTTCTATTTGTAACAAAGGCAACGATGTCATTGACCAAACATTATATTGAGTATACAATGAAATGTACAGTGTATATAAAATATTTGCTGTTAGTAAAGCTAATATCTAGTCGGATATAGAATGTAATCGATGAATAAGATCAGAATTTAAATTTTCAATGCTAAAAATACCGATAATTTCCGTAATTAACTAGCTATTCAAAATGATATGTTGATTTAGTAAGAGAAAACGTATCGATGACAAACTTCGAGAATCTGAAATCATGAAAATTAACTCCTCAAAATTGGAACGATCCTAATTAAGACAGTAGAGCTTGTACCATTAAAAAAAATCAATATCATTTTCTAGAGAGCTCTATCACAATTGTAAATAAAGCAATAAGATATAAAATATACAAAAATAAAAAATAAATAATTAGGTGGGATTTTGTAGAAACCTATCCGTTGTTTGATGATATGGTTAGAATAGGAACTGGTGGCGGATTCAGTGAGAATTTTTTTTTTATTATTATCGATTGGGATAAACGATTTTAACTTTGACAAGTTTAACATGTGATTGAAATTTAACATGTTGAAAATGATGTTTTAGTGTCATTTATGTTAATGCCCTTTTTATGCTAGTGTATTCTTTTTTTTAGGATTGTCTAAAATTATAATACACGAAATTAGCATATAAAACACTCGACGGATTAAAATAAGAACAAATGGGTATATTTCCTTTTACATCATACTATACGTTAATATATTTTAAATATGATTACAGGGTCATTACGACTTTAAAACTTTTAACATTAAAAACATTTAAACTACTAATTTCATTTACGTTTTTGCCTCCTTTTACCTTCTCTTGAATACACATAAACGTTTAAACAATCGACGATAATGTGATATTCAACTCTTTTTTATGCAATCTCATCATGCCCATTTATCTCATACGGCGACATATTATGAATACTATATGTCTTGTCTATACCTGTTATTTCTGTCTGACCAACTTTGCTTTTCTTCTCTCCCCCCTTCTCTTTTTTACCGTCTTATGTATATTGCTTATATATATTAATTTGTAATTAATATGCTATTTAAATTTTCGATGAAAGATTAGCTGCACACATTGGTTTCATTTGATTTACTTGTATTTGTACGGTCATTCACTTTCCACTTATTATCAGAAAACACACGTTACTATATATTTTTTTTACTTACGAGTTACCGCTTATCAAGATGCAAAGGCCACCCGAGGATAAGGGTTATTGAGTTTGTCAGATGGGCGGTGAAACATCAAGGGGGTTTGTAACGATGGTTGTAACTGGTCAGAAATTGATTAGTTAAGAGGATAACTCAACAATAATTTGTTTACATTCGACTTGAAAAGGTCAATGTCATAGTCAGTCCGTGTTACTGTGTTCAACAGACGGGCAGTACTAGGAAAACAACTTTGCTCATTGCAGTTCCGTTTAGTTTTCAATACACAGAGGAGACAGGAAAATTATTGACAGTGGTTGTAGGTAGTAGAGTTTTTGTGAATATTTTACAAGGGCCCGTCGATTGAAGCTCTAGCAACGACTCTTTTGTTATAAAGAAGCTGTAAGAAAGAGAAAAGGACACAGCCCAATAGATTTCAAAGTCGGTTTTGTAATCTGCTAAGACAGGAAAGGATGCTCTGAGTGGCACTTCCCAAGATGTGGCAACACTATTCCATATTAGTACTATCTTGCTCTAATACAGATACTTATCTACACAGAAATGTTAGCTTAAACTCTTATTAAAAATAACATGATCTATTTCGGCTATAAAACTAAGAAACTATTTATTTCTTAATATTAATTGTTTATCACAATATTAGATAGATTATTTTTCCTTCTAACTTGCTTATATTATATGCTACACGATTTAGATTCTTCTTCTTGACTTCTATATTTTAAGGATACAAAGAACCTTTCCTTATTTAAGAAGAACGGATCACCGTCGTCATCTTTCACTCTTACAAACACGAAACGACTATTTAAATAGTTCTTACTGATTTACATTTCAAATCGTGTACTTCATATATTTCTTCTACTGTTTTCATGATGTGACTATTTTTACAACATAGACGAGAGAAATATTTATATTTTGACGACGGAAACCAACTAAAAGCTTCTAACTGTTTTAATAATATATAAATAATATATGGTTGAAACATTACATAAAGTCAATTTCGAAAATTCGTCAGATAAAACAAAACAGGATTACAGTGTCCACTCGCCATGGCGACACTGGGTCATAATGCACCGTATTTAAAAGTACCTAACAAGGAGGAGGAGGAGGATCGTCATGATGATGATGATGATGATGGTCATCATCATCATCATCATCATCATCATCATCATCATCATCATCATCATCATCATCATCATCATCATCATCATCATCAAATGCGTTATAAACATGTGTTTACCGAATGAGCCACAGATGGTGAAATTGAACTTTTCAAACAGTTTAATTTGCTTACTATATCCAATGTAACTTTCATAAATAAACATATAATTCTTATTGCTTTTCAAATTTAGTTTTAACATAGACAAATACTTCTTTTCTCTTTTAAATCTACTATGTATTTGATTGTGAAAGTACTACATTGCCAGCGCAAATAAAAAAAAACGCAAACATTTAAAACTTCGAACAGGTAATTTATGGGCGTAAAAGTTCGTCTTGAAACTAAGTTGTATATGTGTTCGCGCTATACAAACAATGTATGGTTTAAACATATTTTATAGAGTGACACCACCCCAAAATAATCAGCATTGAAAAACATATGTTTTTAAAACCATGTGTGCTTGCGAAATAATTTGCGTATGGTGAACTTAAAGTTTGAAAACATTTTAATTTGCTTACAATTTTAACCGTATCTTCTATGAATACTCATCGTTCTATATTTAAGAAATAGGAGTTTATAAGTTACAAGTAAATGTCGTTTAGTCATTAATTATTGTTAACAGTGTTATTTTAATTCAAGACATTCAATCATTTATATACATGAAGGTTTATTTCGTTATTTTATATTTACTCCAAGAATATAGGTTAATTCCTATTCCAGTCATCTAAATTAATCAGAGAGAAATGGGCTTTGGCTAAGGAAACCAAAATTGTTGTTCTTTCGTTCCATTACATAAACCTCCTTCAAAAGATCCATCATTATCAGCATCACACCCTCAAGTGAATCTAAATGATTGCAAAAAAATGAACCGTGGATGGTGAAATTAAAGATTAAAATATTTCGATTTCATCATTTGATGATATATGATTTTAAGAGCTCATTTTAACACATTAGGGTATTTTTTGGTCAAGTTGGTAAAAAAAGAAAAAAAAACCCGCGGAACAAAGTAAAAAAAAAAAAAAAATTCCGAGCAACGGCGGCTATGTAAAGTTATTTATAAATCACAGACTTTAAAAACTTTTGCTACTTTTCGCTTTTCTCCTTTGAAAAAAGCCCATGCAACAGTTTTAGGTCTTCCGCTTTTCCATTTTAACTGAAATGAAAATATAGATACTCACGGAGAAACGCCCAGTGTAGTATCAAAATATACTCATGACAACTAGGCTATACAGATACGTTCGTGTTAACTGCAGTTAAGACTGGCGAGGTCTCTTAGATAGAAATAGAAAAGCGTCTGTATAGCTTACTCGCCATAAGTATGTTTTTCGTACTATTAAATATCAAGCATTTAGATTTGCTGAAGTCAGTACTGAAACACACACACACACAAGAAACGCCATCAACAGATACAGCCCTCGTTGCCAATAACACAGAAACTGCCGTATTCCTAGTGATATCTTAAAAATAATTCAAGAGATTTGAATCATTTGGGGTACTAACTAAATCCGCATATTGCAGACTTAGAACTTGTATAAGCCGATTTCACCGCTAGAAAATGTACAAAATACCAGAGGGGACCCATTGATATCAGTTGTGAAACATAAGATAAGGACGTAATCTTAAAATGTGAGATAGAAAAGGAGGTCATTAACTGTTTACTATGTAACTGTTTAGAAAGAGACGTTTACACTCTGTTAGTTTGAACATTTTGAGAAAGATTAAATTGAAGATTCAAATTGAGCCACATTGCGAGGTTCTCTCCCTTTAAGAGATTGGAACACTGTCGGAATATCATTACTTGTGTTTTCATTTAAAATAAAAGACATATTTTTTCGCATTTAAAGCGTGATCGTCAATATAAGAATCCATGGTTCATAATAATTTGATTGGGGTTCGAATCGTCCGACTGGCGGTACAGTTACGTTATCCATACTGACGAGTGTAAGGTAACAAGAAACATGTGTATGTGTATGGATATATATATATATATATATATATGTGTGTGTGTGTGTGTGTGTGTGTGTGTGTGTGTGTGTGTATATTACATATTAATAATACAATGGCCCCTACAAATTATGGATGCTATCTATGAGAAAGTCCATCCACGGAAACAGCCCACTTGACCAAAAAGTCTTCAGTTTTCATTCCACCGCCACTAAATAAGAGTCGCTACAAGGTCTGCTCTAAAATCCTTTCGGCTAGTAATTTTCCACCAATACTCCCCACCATCTACTCAGATACGTAATAATCCTCTAAAGCCGTCAAAGTTGGGATTTTGAAATTCTAATTTTTAATCGAGAGAAAACATTCGACCGTTCGGCTTGGAACCAATTTCATCCCGGAAATCCCACGGCTATAATGTATATGGTTCTTCTCACGACACACACACACACACACACACGCACACGCACGCACGCACGCACGCACGCACGCACGCACACACGCAAACACACACACACCCACACACACACCCACACACACACACACATATATATATATATATATTGCCTTCTCTATATATATGCCTTATTTGATATATATATATATATATATATATATATATATATATATATATATATATATATATATATATATATATATATATATATATATATATATATATAGGCAAACATTATTAAATAACACGGAGTGTTTTTGCTTGATGAGACGTAAAAAAATTTTTTTTGCATTTTCCGAATGGTCCATTTAGTGTTTTGGTCAAATTGCTGTATGTAAGTTCCATGTGTTTCTTGGTCCATTTTCTTTCCTTTTTCGCGAGTACTTTCGATTTGATTCGTCAAATCATCTCCAGGCGGTGTTAATTTTAATTTCTTAAAAAATATGTTTTTACTGTTGAGTTTTTAAAATTATTATAACGGCCAGTAATTTACAACTTTTTCTGATAAACTTTTTGTATTAAAATAATAAAAAAACCATAAATGTTCCATAGATTTCACAGGTTTTACGAACGTTTTCGATTCTTCGTCGAAAGCAAATGAACAAAAACACTGGAGAAAGAAGAGAATTATAAAAAGATGGCGGAGAAACGCACATAGAACGTTTTTCGCATTGTTTCAGGAAGTCGTTGACGATTTAAATTCAGCAACGCTGGATGGCATCACAGAACAAAATCGCATTACGTAAGCATTTTAAAATGTTTCCACTGGTTTCATATGTGATATTAATTTAAGGTTGTTGTGTTTTTATGTAGATAGCTTCCAGTATTTTTAATTCTTTTGAATTGGTTTTGGAATGTATAATTTTAATGTTATTAAGTAGAATGTGTCATAAATCAGAGAGAGGGCAGTTATGTTTTTATAGATGTTGGTAACTTGAGCTAGAGTTTACAAGGTGCATTGTGAGGCGGCGAGATAGGGTAGTGCTTGTAAAATCAATGTAGCTATTAGCTTTATGATTATTATGGGAGTTACATTATCTATATATGAAACCAGTGGTAATATATATATATATATATATATATATATATATATATATATATATATATATATATATATATATATATATATATAGTCTAAAGAAGCTTTGAGTTATTTTAAACAAAAAGACAAAAAAAAAAAGGAAAATGCAGTTTAAATTCCCACAGAAACTAACTAAATCCAAAATAGTGCAGACTTAACATTCGTTGGAAAATTCATAAATAAATAAAATATATAATAGTAAGTAAATAAAAAAAGGGGGATTAAGTATCTAACAGTGAAACAAAAACAGGAGACCTTAACGTAAGCATCCAATATTAACACGGTTATCATCAGCTGTTTACCATGTAACTGTTTCGGAGATTTAAAAACAGGACAGTTATATGCATGGCTCTCCAATGGTACAGATCAAACTACCATTTCCCCAATCAAATGTCGAAATAATTCAGCTTAAAATGTTACTTATATATAAATAAATAATAATAATCAAAATAATAATAATAATATACTACCCTTAAGACTACCGTGCGATATGGTAATTTGCATATCAAATAAAATTCTTTATAATAATAATAATAATAATAATAATAATAATAATAATAATAATAATAATAATAATAATAATAATAATAATAATAATAAAATGCTATCTAAACACTACACGCAAGAACCATTCTGCGATATGGTAGCTAGAAATAAAATTATATAGGAATTAAAGTTGCATTAAAAAAAAAAAAAAAAAGCTTTAGTACTTTAGGTACCAGAAAGGCAAATAGATAAGAGGAAGGAAACCTAGCCATACAGATCTAAATACCCAATCGGAAACTACACAACACTACATCATTTCGGATTAAAATCCTCAGAATTTTGTTGCCGAGTGCCCATTGAAGAACTAAAAAATGGCCTAAACCATTTCTTTTACAACAGGACTACTTGTACATCTTAGATCTATTACATTTGAAACCATGAATAATCTAACAGTGAACTTTTTTTCTTTACATTTTAGACCCCCTTTTTTTTTGTCTAGACATTTTCTACATTTTACCTAGAAATTATATAACACATTGGCATTTACACCTTTTGAAATTATGAATTCTGGCATATCCTTTACCAACTAATCTATTCGTACTCCTCTGATGAAAAGAATACATTCTTTGAAAATCCATGACTTAAGGAAGGAAAAATAAATTATCTTTAATTAAATATAGCTTGTTTTGAATATCTGACGACGTTATAGATTTGTTATTGTCACATCTTTTATTTCTCTTCTTTCATTTGTCTCTTTCTTTCTCTTTCTCTCTCTCTCTCTCTCTCATTCTCTCTCTCTCTCTCTCTCTCTCTATATATATATATATATATATATATATATATATATATATATATTGTGTATTTAGGTGGCATATTTTCATTCAAGCAAACATTATTAATAACACGGAGTATTTTGCTTGATTGGACTTTTTTTTTCAATTTTCCGAATCGTCCATTTAGTGTACTTTCGACAGTACTCGCGAAAAAGGAAAGAAAATGGAACAAGAAACCCACGGAACTTACATACAGCAATTTGACCGAAACACTAAATGGACCATTCGGAAAATTGAAAAAAAGGAAGTCTTATCAAGTAAAACACTCGGTGTTATTTAATAATGTTTGCCTATATATGTATATATGTAAGGTATTATTCTGTGAACGTCGGAATCTGCTGTTAATAACAATAACAGCATAATTGAATATTTCGAATTCTTCCAGATTGAAAAAAAATCTTTATTTCTCAATCGACCGGAGACCATCTCCCAACCCTCACCAAGAAAGTTAAATACCTGTTTGGATCGTTTTTTTTTAACGTCTTATTTTGAATTTGCTTTGTTCCCTAACTCTTTATGTACCCAAGCGAGAACAGTATACCCTTTTCCCGCCATTATCTTTTTTATTCTTCCATGTGCATCTTTTGTTAACTATTTATTAATAAATTGTATAGTCGAAATAGATTTCTGTGTCATTGTTGTTTCTTCGTGTCGTGTTTATTGATATTTTCCTAAAGACTCAAAACAACGTTGGGGTTCGAATAACCGTTTTTTCTAACTTTTTAAATTTATTTTTACCATTTACCCCAAGCCATAATCTGGCTTGTTTTCATTGTTCTTGTCTTGCTTATTTTTTAAAATTAATACTCATTTTTAATAAATGATATATTGAATACAATCTTCTGTGTCACTGTTGTTTCTGTAGTGCGTTGTGTTTATTGATTGCTTATCTAAGACTTAATGCGGAGTTCGGATTGAATAAGCACTTGTTAATTTTTCATTACATCCATTAGTATCCGGGAAGTGATTATCCGTGTATGTCGATAGCGCAGTTTCCTGTGTGGCACGTAATAACAATATATAGAAATTAGTAAAATGCATTGAAAGGTGGGGAAATGTTTTTTAAAATCCGAGTCGAAAGCAGATTAAAGCTTTTAACAAAAACATATACATTTAGTTTGTAGGGAAAAGTTATCAATAAACAACTTAGTTTGGTATGTGTATGTGCATCTCTCTCTCTCTCTCTCTCTCTCTCTCTCTCTCTATATATATATATATATATATATATATATATATATATATATATATATATATATATATATATATATATATAATGTATAATATCTACAAATAAATATGAAATTATTTATACCTACATATGCCGGCGTTTTGAACTTATGCTCTCATCAGTGTAGGAAAGTGTTAATTCCAGACGGTCACAAAGCGCGAACCTGGTTCACAGAGTTTATACAGACTATACGCTTTCGCTCTATCCTGGCGCCCATCGGACATAATCATATGATACAGGTGAAATTAAGTTATATTTATGCCTAAAACAGCGAGTTGTAAATACCGGACTATCTAGAGGGTTCTACGAATGTAAGCGGAACCTTGCGGAATAACTAAGTGACAGTCCGTTTTTAATATCTCCGAAAAGTGCTCAACTTTAAACTCTTAAAGGAGCTTTATAACAATATTTACAGAGAAATATTAAATTATTTATACCTACATACGCAGCGTTTCGAGCTTACACACTCATCAGTGTCACGTGATACAGAAGAAATTAAGTTGTATTTATGCCTAAATACAGCGGGCTGTAAATATCAGACTATCCAGAAGGTTAAGTATGTAATTCACCCCCATACAACCCCCCCCCATATATATATATATATATATATATATATATATATATATATATATATAAAGTTAATCCAACAGAAGATATAAGAGACAACTAATATATTTTAATCAGTGAAACATCCGAATAAAAACTGAAGTTCAATATACTGGATAGAGCATTAATAGCATAATATAAAATGAAATAATAAAATAAGGTGCGAATCAAATTTTATTAGAATTCAAAATTCAGGCAAAGTATCTTAAAGTCTTTGAAAACTCATGAGTTCTAATAAAATTTGATTCGCACCTTATTTTATCATTTCATTTAATATTATGCTATATATATATATATATATATATATATATATATATATATATATATATATATATATATATATATATATATACGAGGGAGTGAATATTAATTGAAATTTTAAAAAAGCTTGGAAAATTAGTTCATGGAATTGTGGATAAGCAATCAACATGCTAATAGATATAAGGACACGAACGCTTCATTAATTATTATATCTCCCGATGCCCAGCTGTCCTTGATTAAAAAATTAATAAAATTAATAAAATTAATGAAACAAAAAATTAATTAAATGGGTGAATTAATAGCAGAAATGAATTTTAGAAATTAAAAAAATAAATAAAACAGCAGAATAAAGTGAAAATTAAAAAAAAATCTAACAAGAAGAAACCAATAACACCCACACATTTGACACAGTTTTGAAATATATCGGCCTGAAGACACAGATGTTAACCTGACATTTTGACATGTCTAGACTTCAGTTATAATGATTTCTCTTTTTTCCCCTCTCCCCGTTTTTCTTTCCTACCCTCAACAAATATATTTTGTTTTATTTAAACGGTCTCAAATCTGACCATGTGACTTTCCAAATTTGAACTTTTCTCTTTTTCTTTCCTTTCTCTCTTTTTCTCCCCATTTCATTATTCACATATACCATCTAAGGGAAGGATCAAATATTAATTCTGCCCGATGAGACCTCAGCTTTTAACTGCTGCAGATCGATAACATCGACATGCCAGTGTCGCAGATTTTGTACATGTCTGTTTGAATAAAAATAATCATATATCTAAAGCTCTATTTGATATTGACCAATTTTTACAAACTCGGTTGAAATTCTTTGGATTACTATCCCATGGATATTTACTTTGCCTGGATTAATATATATATATACATAATTATTAATGACAATATATCTATTAGCATATACTATCAGTGCCCTTTTACTTTGCAGTCTCCTTAAAAGATTCAGCTCGATGATTGTCAATTAGTGACAGCAGAGCAACTATAAGTCAGGTTCATATTATATTCCAATAACCATGTTTTTACTTTATTATTTTTATTTTTTCACATTTCCAAAAACATAACATTTCTGTGAGATATATGTTTTACGGTCCGTTTCATTTGTCTTGTTCCAAACAACATTTGGAATATAATCTGAACCTGACTTATATATATATATATATATATATATATATATATATATATATATATATATATAATAAATATTTGTTATTGTTTATTATCTATGTACGTATACGTTTCGTCCTTTTTCAATCGGGACTCATCAGCATAGAGATATGACTATTCACTACCGATCATGCGATTCGAAACCCCGGACCTCAAGTATTTTTCAACTCCAGTCCGACGTCGCTAATCGCTGGGCCAATTGTAAACAGCGAATAAACTATGATAATTTTAACACTTTAACGGCGGCTTTTGACGTCGAGGCATTCTACTTCTATTAAGGGAAGGAATGATGCATTATAAGCAAGTGACGTCAGGCTGTGTTAATACTACCAATTACAGTGCTCTACTTTCAAGGAGCGACAAATAATATATATATATATATATATATATATACTAGACGAACCGTTTAAACTCGTGTAGCCTAGTAAACATTTGAAAACACCGTGAATCTTGCTTGTCTGTTTGTCTCCGTTCATACTGAATGCCGTCACAAAATAGTGACGTAATTATATTAAAACAGGTGAAAGACATCGGGCAAATCTATTTTGACACACAAAAGTCATAACGTTACAAACAGGTTTATGACACTAGAAACATTATTTATGATGTAATTTTTCTCTTTATAATAAAGTGATTTTCACTTATTTCATTGGCTGGCGTAGCTTTCTATTTAAAAGCTGCTATTGAATCTGCTTCGGCTTCGATTTAGGCCAATTCTTGATCTGTGTTTTCGGAAAATATGCGTTTGTTTCGTTCATTTCTCTACATTTTAAAGAGGTATTTTCACTATCACGCGAAGATATACTACCACTGCAGGCCACGTAAACCGGCAAGTCTTCTTGGAAACTTTGTTTATATTTCATTTGTTTCGCTCTTGCAATTTTTTATTAGCTACTCTACATTTTCCACCTAAATACTGAACGCTGAACACTTTTTATGTGCATTTTCATTTACTATTCCCCCCACCCCCCACCCACTGGTCCCAATCTAACAAAGCACCATCTATTTGTTAGTAAGTTACGCTTGTTTTATTATGAGCACCCCCCGGATAAGAGTGAAATATTTTTAAAAAAATTAATAATTTGCATTCAAATAACGCGTGTACGATGGACACTCTACTAAAAAGGGTTGATATATCGTAAAAACTGGCAGGCTTCCGAAAGAAAACGAAATTATACTTGTTACTTTTTATTTCGATTAGATTTTCTTTTTTATTTTGCTTTGAATCACGACTTTCCTCACTTTCGTTTTTGTTAATTTTTTTTTTACTTTTTGCGATTTATTTATTTGTTTTTATTGCGTTTACACGTTTCAACTTTGACCCCGTCGTTAGGGTTAGGGTCAGGGGGGGGAGTAGGGTTACCTATAAAGTTCAGGGTCATTGGGGGTTAGGGTTAAAGTTAGGGTCAGGGTCAAAGTTAGCCCGGGTCCCCATGTAACAAAGTACCAAATAGAGACGTAAAAATAAGACAAGGGCAATGATATTGTATAGTTAACATCTGATAAATTAATTTTTTTTATTTCAAATTTTTATTTAGTTATATTGTCAAATTCGTCAAACAAAAATGGCGTTCGCTTATTATAGGTGAGGTGGTCACTAATTTCAGACTTTATAAAAGGCTAAAATGTCCGATTACAGTAGAGGATCTCTTTACATTAGCGGCTAACCCGAGATGTAGGGGAGGGCGCCACTCTTTTCCCAGGACTGCTTCATTGTCCTTGATCCTGACCTTATAATACTGAGAGTGTTAGCAATGTTTGTTTTAGTCTTTGCTATGACTCAACCGAGGATAGAACTCTGGTATCCCGTTTCATTAGCGGAAACGCTTACCAAATGGGCCGGTTTCAGGCTTACGGTATTTGTTTATTTATTTATTCATTTATTTATTTTATTTTTTAATATTTAAAATTTCTTTTTCTTCTTCTTCTTCTTCTTCTTCTTCTTCTTCTTCTTCTTCTTCTTCTTATTATTATTATTATTATTATTATTATTATTATTATTATTATTATTATTATTATTATTATTATTATTATTATTATTATTATTTATATATTAATACGATAGAGTGTGTTATTTATTTTGTGTGTCACGATCTGACACTCCTATTTAAGAAGATTTAGTGAAGAGACAGCTTTTGCCCTGGCAACCGAGTAATATAAATAAATATATATATACTTCCATTCCGTCACGCAACATTTTTGTGAGTAAAATATGTGCATATTTCTAGCCACCGGATAATATTATTAACAGTAAATTATACAGATTGATGTAGAAAACACTGTGGAATATCCACAGGGTCCCGCTAGTTTATATATTAATACGCTAAGGTGTACGTACGTGTGTCACGCTTCCGGCAAACGCTCTGCGCATGCGTACCGCACCTAGATTATTAAGCACATTTAATTAGCCTAATTTCTGCATCATTATTTAATTAAGTTCTTTAGCTCAACGGTAGCGGGGTAGTATTTTTGTTTTGGGCCCGACTGGTTAATAGTTCGATCCCAACCAGCCGCTAAGATTTTTTTTCTACATTTCGAGCGGAAGGTGAAGAAATAATACATTTTTTTAATCACCTGGTCAAAAAGTACTTTTTTGTGTTGCTTAAAACTTAAAACTATTTTTTGTTTTTTATTTTGGCGTTTTTAGGGCATGTCTATCATTTTTTGTTGTTTTTTGAACGGACGTTAAGCAATGTTTTTTTTTTTCAATGATAGTTTGAACTAAGTATTTATTTTTTATTTGCACCACTTCTTAAAGTGTTAAAACATTTATTTATTATTTTTGGATGGTAAGGGACCAGTATTTATTTTTTAAATGTTTTGAACGGACAATAAGCAATGTTTGTTTTTGTTTTTTTTCTCAGTGAAACACCGAGAGCGTGGTCGAAAGAAAGAGAGAGTGTGTGTTCGTAAGAGAGGGAGGGGGGAATAGAGAAAGAGTGAAAACGCAATAAAAACAAATAAATAAATCGCAAAAATTAAACTTACTAACAAATAGAAGGTGCTTTGTTACATTAGGACCCGCGCTAACTTTGACCCCGTCGTTAGGGTTAGGGTCAGTGAGGGGTTAGGGTTAGCTATAAAGTTCAGGGTCATTGGGGGTTAGGGTTAAAGTTAGGGTCAGGGCCAAAGTTAGCCCAGGTCTCAATGTAACAAACTACCAAATAGAGACGTAAAAAATAAGACAATGACAATGATATTGTATAGTTAACATCTGAGAAGTTAAGTTTCTTATTTTGTGTCACGATCTGACACTCCCATTTAATAAGATTTAGTATTTACTTTTGCCCCTGACAACGGGGGAGGGGAGTCGCGACCGATAGTGATTGCTGAAGAGACAGCTTTTACCCCGACAACCGAGTAATATAATAAATATATATACTTCCATCCCATCACGCAAAATGTTGGTGAGTAAGATATGTGCATATTTCTAGCCACCGGATAATATTATTAACAGTAAATTATACAGATTGATGTAGAAAACACTGTGGAATTTCTGCTTTTTTTTCAGTGAAACACAGAGAGCGCGTACGAAAGAAAGAGAAAGTTTGTGTTCGTAAGAGAGATATAGAGGGAGAAGATAGAGAAAGAGAGAGAGAGAGAGAGAGAGAGAGAATAAACGTAATTGAAAAGTGAAAACGCAATAAAAACAAATAAATAAATCGCAAAAAGTAAAAAAAAAATTTAACAAAAACGAAAGTGAGGAAAGTCGTGATTCAAAGCAAAATAAAAAAAAATCTAATCGAAAAAAAAAGTAACAAGTATAATTTCGTTTTCTTTCAGAAGCCTGCCAGTTTTTACGGTATATCAACCCTTTTTAGTAGAGTGTCCATCGTACACGCGTTATTTGAATGCAAATTATTAATTTTTTTTTAAATATTTCACTCTTATCCGGGGGGTGCTCATAATAAAACAAGCGTAACTTACTAACAAATAGATGGTGCTTTGTTAGATTGGGACCCGCGCTAACTTTGACCCCGTCGTTAGGGTTAGGGTCAGGGGGGGGGGGGGTTAGGGTTAGCTATAAAGTTCAGGGTCATTGGGGGTTAGGGTTAAAGTTAGGGTCAGGGTCAAAGTTAGCCCGGGTCCCCATGTAACAAAGTACCAAATAGAGACGTAAAAATAAGACAAGGGCAATGATATTGTATAGTTAACATCTGAGAAATTAATTTTTTTATTTCAAATATTTATTTAGTTATATTGTCAAATTCGTCAAACAAAAATGGCGTTCGCTTATTTTAGGTGCGGTGATCGCTAATTTCAGACTAAATTGTCCGATTACAGTAGAGGATCTCTTTACATTAGCGGCTAACCCGAGATGTAGGGGAGGGCGCCACTCTTTTCCCAGGACTGCTTCATTGTCCTTGATCCTGACCTTATAATACTGAGAGTTTTAGCAATGTTTGTTTTAGTCTTTGCTATGACTCAACCGAGGATAGAACTCTGGTATCCCGTTTCATTAGCGGACACGCTTACCAAATGGGCCGGTTTCAGGCTTACGGTATTTATTTATTTATTTATTTTATTTTTTAATATTTAAAATTTCTTCTTCTTCTTCTTCTTCTTCTTCTTCTTCTTTTTCTTATTATTATTATTATTTATATATTAATACGATAGAGTGTGTTATTTATTTTGTGTGTCACGATCTGACACTCTTATTTAAGAAGATTTAGTTGGGAGAGACAGCTTTTGCCCTGGCAACCGAGTAATATAAATAAATATATATACTTCCATTCCGTCACGCAAAATTTTTGTGAGTAAAATATGTGCATATTTCTAGCCACCGGATAATATTATTAACAGTAAATTATACAGATTGATGTAGAAAACACTGTGGAATCTCCACAGGGTCCCGCTAGTATATATAACTTCTTGTAATATAGTAGGAAAAATCCCAGCAGAGTGCTCGATTAATTAAGAATTAAAGTTAAAAATTAAGAGCGTAATACTTATTTATATTGGTACAGAAAAATTAGTACAACATTCGTACCGTCGGTTTCAAACACGGAAGTCCTTCCGTGTTTGAAACCGACGGTACGAATGCTGTACTAATTTTTCTGTACTAATATATATATATATATATATATATATATATATATATATATATATAATAAAAGTTTTAAAAAGGTTGAAGGCAATGCAAAGTTCCGGATCGCTGGAAGTTGTGAAGTTGTTCTTCACAACTTCCAGCGATCCGGAACTCTGCATTGCCTTCAACCTTTTTAACACTTTTATTATCACTCCCAGCAATGCTTCCAGCAAACTACCAATTTCATATATATATATATATATATATATATATATATATATATATATATATATATATATATATATATATACTTGTTTTCTCGAAACTCCAAGTTCGTGATTTCCTTCCGGACACTTTACAGGCCCACAATAACTAACGACAAGGCGCAGTAAGGGATTCCTGAGAACTTTAAAATGGACGATACAACTGGCGACGAAGTATATTAAGTTTTTTTAAGAACCTTAAAAATGACAAACGTGGAGAAATCAACGGCAAATTCATTTATCCCCTCATATATTTATAACATTATGCACTTCATGTCATTTCGTATATTGTGATATTATGGACTGGACTGACCCCCTCCTCGAACCAAGAACCCGGACAATATGAGCAAGTGATTCACGAAACCGCAAAAGGAAGTCAGCTAGGAGTGGCTGAGACAGTAAGTGCGGAAGTAGTCAGTTTCTATTGATCTGTGGGGGCGGTGACTAAGACAAAATAACGCACATAAGATTTCCGTTCATAGGTTAATATATTTAGGAGTCAGGGCAGTTCGAGGCAGTTTGTGACAGTTTTATGCAGTTTTTGCGGTTCGTGGAGATCAGAACAGATTGGGGTAGACACGAAGAGGCAGGCAGAGATTTAGAAAACGATGAGATGAGCTGATCACAATGAATAACAATGATGACCTCGATAGCCAAATTATATCAATGTGGTCTTAGCTAATACACTGGAACTTAACTAAGATGTAGGGGTCTTTTTCCGCGACGGTATCACACACAAATACTCAGAGCACAACTTATTTATACACAATGTATCGGAGTTTGTGTTTTTCTTGTGAGTCTGCTTTGCTTTTATTTTCTGTATATTTGGAAACTGGTGCTCGCGCCCTCGACGATCACCGAGACGACACAGTCAAAATAGATGATGACGAAGAAGAAAACAACGGCACACAAGCGTTGGGTTAGGCGATTGTCGAAGGAGGCGCACGTGGTCTTGCGGTATAACTGCAACAAAGTAACGAAAAACCATGTCATTAACTTGTTAAATGAGAACCCAGTATTCTGGTTGAGATTAAAATGCAGTACATGTTCTGTCATCAGTCAGAGAAGGATACATCGTTCTCGGCTGAGGTATTTATTTAATTTTTTTTATCCCTATCCACAGTGTCCTCTTTTGGGGGGAACTGAATCACCGACATAAAAAAGGAACTTGTGTCTAACTTTGTTCTGGTGCAGAGGCAAGTAAACGGGAACAATGCAATGTTTCCTTGCATCCTGAAATAGATTATCGCTTTTTTTGTTTTAATAAATTTATTCTGTTTTTCTTTAGTAGTTCATTAATTTTTTTTTATATAAATCGCTCCAGACAAGGCATGAAGCAACTTGATGTCAGGAGCTAAAAAAGAATACTACTTCAATGTCAAAAACTAGCCAAGGATAAGTGTTAGATGCATAGATTTCGACAAAGAAAACAGCAATTCTTCCCCCTTTGTTAGAAATATCGTTCATGGAATGAGAGGGCTAAAGGACAAACTGAGGGAAGCGAGAGTTACGAGCTTGCCGAAAGCAAACCCAACGTCCACTATATACTCTCTATTTATTTGCTACAATAAAGCTTTATCTAAAAGGATATCGAGCCCTTTGTGTGTGCATGGTCTGCTGCCTTAAATCCGCTTTGTTCCGATTTTGAAAAGTTGATTTTAATTTTTATTATTTTTATAATATTTTTTAGCATTCTTCAGTCTCGGGACTTGAACCAGTTCATTCATTGGCAGCATTCACTCTAAAAATAAAAAAAAACTGGTTCTGCGCTTATGACGCAACTCCTGTCACCTATTCAGTAGACACAGCCTTTCGACATCGCTGTAACGGTCCATTAAAAATGGGAGCGCTGAAACATATCGTGCCTGTTGCATCGCAGGAGTTGCCAGAATGTTGCTGTATACAACTTTGGACTGTCTTTGGGACTCCGATTGTTGCCTCAAGGCTGACTTTAAAAAACTTTCCCATGAGTGAGTATCACAGCAAGGAGGTTTGAGATCAAAGTTTTCCTTCTCTTAAATGAATCATCTTCACAAACTGATGGGGCCCAGATACCGAAACAACTGGTTTTCAGCCGCCAGGGAATCCGGGTTCATCCTTTCTCCTCTCAGTAGTAATAGTTCTGCTGGGTATATAAGTAAGCCGCACGAGTAGGCTAGGAGCTCAACTTAGTACCATATGTTGTTGGAGATGCGCGCTTTGATAGACATTTTATAGCTAACGAGCTATGCCTACATAGCGTTGCCTGGGATTATTTTTACTTTCGTTTTGTTTCGATTTTGTATTTCTGTAAACTGTGCCTGTTTTTATAAACCGTTTGTATTAAAAAAAGGCCAGCAATTAAGTGAATATAAATTTATCAGCAAAAACATGTTATATTTTCAGTTACCGATACGTTTATACATCCGTGTCGTCGTTGTGAACCCAGGTTCTTGCTTGTATGTGGACACAAACACTCGGAAGCGGATGTTTAGTTTTTAATAAAGGTTTATTACAAATAGAAGAACAGTCACAGAAAACATCTGAAACAGACAGACATACAGACAGACAGACAGACAGATAGCTCGTCTCGCCACATCATGCCACACTCTGCGTACTGTCCCCATCGGGGATATCACCCTAAACACGTTTTTCCTGCATGAAATATCGCCAGACAAAGAGACATGCTATCACAAAAGGAAAGTCACGTGGTTTAATCGACTTTCGCCTGAGGTCACGTCTGACCCTTAAGGTGTCACTCAAACGTTTCCATTCAAACACGGCCTCGTTATGTAACATTTGATGTTTTTATGCATTTTTCTATGTTTTATTTTATGCATTTTTCTATGTTTCATTTTATGCGTTTTTCTATGTTTTATTTCATGCATTTTACTATGTTTTACTTCATGCATTTTTCTATGTTTTATTTTATGCATTTTTCTATGTTTTTTTTAATGCATTTTTCTATGTTTTATTTTATGCATTTTCTATGTTTTTTTTAATGCATTTTTCTATGTTTTATTTTATGCATTTTTCTATATTTTATTTAATGCATTTTTCTATGTTTTATTTTATGCATTTTTCTATGTTTTTTATGCATTTTTCTATGTTTTATTTTATGCATTTTTCTATGTTTTATTTTATGCATTTTTCTATGATTTATTTTATGCATTTTTCAATGTTTTATTTCATGCATTTTTCTATGTTTTATTTTATTCATTTTTCTATGTTTTATTTTATGCATTTTTCTATGTTTTATTTTATGCCTTTTTCTATGTTTTATTTTATGGCTTTTTCTATGCTTTATTTCATGAATTTTTCTATGTTTTATTTATGCATTTTTCTATGTTTTATTTCATGCATTATTCTGTTTTATTTTATGCTAATGCAGTGTCCATCGAAATAAGTAGGCCATTAATAATAAAAAAAACTAGTAAAAATTTCAGATGTGTAAGCCTCTACATCTAACGCACGCACACCTTAGAATTAATGCCATTTTGTGTTTAGTAAACACGTTAGATTGATAAAGTTGAAATATTTTGCTTGATCATCCTACTAAAAACACACACACACACCAAATTAATTGAAATTAATAAAATATCTAAGTAAAATACGTGCGGTACACATGTTTTTTATTTCATAGGATAGGAAGCTTTTCTCCTTTTCGTTTTAGCTTATTTAGCTTTTTTAAGTTTTAGCTTTTTAAGTTTTTAGCTTTTTAATTTTTTAGCGTTTTTTTAGCTAAGTTTTTAACATTTATAGTTTTTAGCTTTATAAGTTTTAGCTTTTTCCTTTTCGTTTTTGCTGAGTGCGTAAAAATACTTCCCTACCCCAAACATGAAATTAAAATAAATAAATAAATACAAGGAATAAATATGTATATAAGATACGTATATCATGCATAAGTTTTATGACATTTTGGTAAAAAAGAAAGTATTCACTTCATCATAGGATCTGGAATCGGAAATTGCGAACTGATGTTAATCCCAAAAACACTCCCAATATTTTTAGGCCGCATAGGTGGAATATTTATTTTCATGATTTATAAAAACAGTTTTAATTTATTATTAGTTAATAATTGTTTGTTACTTTGTAATATTTGGTTAATAATTAATAATTAAACTATTTAAAAAATATATATTACAAAAATCCAATCATAAAAAGTTTGATTTTATTATTTGTTAATAATCGTTTGTTACTTTGTAATATTTGGTTAATAATTAAATATTTAAAAAATATTTTCAAAACAAAAAAATATATTTGGTTAATAATTAAATATTTAAAAAATATTTTCAAAACAAAAAAATTATATTTGGTTAATAATTAAATATTTAAAAAATATTTTCAAAACAAAAAAAATTATATTTGGTTAATAATTAAATATTTAAAAAATATTTTCAAAACAAAAAATATATTTGGTTAATATTAAAATATTTAAAAAATATTTAAAAAAAAAAAATATATATATTTGGTTAATAATTAAATATTTAAAAAATATTTTCAAAACAGAAAAAAATGATATTTGGTTTATAATTAAATATTTAAAAAATATTTTCAAAATAGAAAAAAATGATATTTGGTTAATAATTAAATATTTAAAAAATATTTTCAAAACAAGAAAATATATTTGGTTAATAATTAAATATTTAAAAAATATTTTCAAAGGAAAAAAAAAATATTTGGTTAATAATTAAATATTTAAAAAATATTTTCAAAACAAAAAAATGATATTTGGTTTATAATTAAATATTTAAAAAATATTTTCAAAACAAAAAAATAACATTTCAATTATAAGAAAAAAACAGTTTGATTTGATTACTTTAAATATAAAAAAAATTAAATTATGAAAAAACAGTCCGATTTTACAAATTGTAATAAACAAATACTTATTTGCAAAAGAATAATCCGGCCTAAAATATAATTGGAGATATTTTTAGAATTAACACCGGCTCTCAATTTTCGATTTCAGATATGGCAGCAATTTTACCAACTTTTTCAAACGCTCCATAAGATAGGAAGGAAAGAAAAATATTTCTCTCGAGTTTCTATTACAATAGCGTAATTATTATCTAAATAATAAAAATATTTATGTATATATTTGTTATATATATAAAACATATAAAGACACATGCATATATAACTTCATTATTGATGACCGTAAAGTGGGGGGCCAAGTTAATATATATATATATATATATATATATATATATATATAATCTAAAGAAGCTTTGAGTTATTTTAAACAAAAAGACAAAAGAAAAAAAAGAAAAGAAAAATGCATTTTAAATTCCCAGAGAAACAAACTAAATCCAAAATATTGCAGATGTAACATTCGTTGGAAAATTCATGAATAAATAAAAAATATATAATAGTAAGTAAATAAAATAAAAAGGCGGGTTAAGTATCTAACAGTGAAACAAACACATGAGACCTTTACGTAAGAATCTAATATTAACACGGGGATCATCAGCTGTTTACCATGTAACTGTTTCGGAGATTTAAAAACAGGACAGTTATAATATGCATGGCTCTCCAATATATATATATATATATATATATATATATATATATATATATATATATATATATATATATATATATATATATATATATATATATATATATTTCATATACAATATCAGTAAATATAAAACCTACTGTTAATATTAATGCAATATGGTATGATGGACATCTTTTGATATTTCGGGAGAAAATAACCCTTTTCAAAAAGAAAGACAAAAGTTCTATCCGATTGCTGGCCCCATAATGACAAAGGACCGCAGAAAAGCCATTCGGCATAGATATATAAAAATATTTTATTTATTATAAATTATTATTTATGTTATTTATAAATGCCTTATATGATTATAGTTTTTAAATTAATATTTTATTTGATATAAGATGCTACTATTTTATTTGTTTATTTAATTATTAATAGTTTTTGTTTTTGACTTGAAATTCGAAATGAGTGGAATATATAATATTTATTTATCTTTAAAATTTACTTTAAATTAGTTAATAGAGGTTAGACATTATTCCAATAATGATAATAATATATAAATTTATATTAATCTTTGTATTTTTATAATAAATTAATTAGCCGTTATTATTACATCCAAATTTTCTTCAAGAAATATGTCTCTAATGAAAATATTCCATGGCGTTAATGTTATTTAATTTTTTAAATTTATTTAATTAATATTACTTAAAAAGTGTAAACAAAAATTTTCTTTAATAAATATGTTTATTAGGTAAACATAATATAAAATTCCAAGACTTTTTATTTATTTTTTTTTATTTATTAATATTAATATAAAAATAGATTGTATGTAAATAAAAATCCATTATGATCACTTTATATAATTAATTTTAAAAAGTCATTGACTTCAGTTGTTACATTTTTACTGAGATTATTGCCTTTTTGGACATCCATAGTTACAATTGCTCTGTTTTGATGACCGGGGTCAACTTCTGAATTACCGATAACAATAATAATAGCAATAATCATAATATTATTGTAATATATTAGTAGTCATACTAATAATACGGCACTTGTATAGATCGGGTACACGAGTCGAACTTTATTTTAGAAGAGTTCCAATGGAGTAAGGGGCAGACAACTCTCTTTTTTAGTACGCAATTTCTCCGAAAATGGAAAATATCCATTTTTAAAATAAGAAGTCATGCAAATTCAATTAATAGAACATTTTTCAAAGAAATAACAATTTGAGAAAATCAACAGTATATTGATAGAACATTTATTGAACAAAATAGAATTTGGGAAAATCAACAGTATTTTTTTTATTTATTTCAAAACCAACAAAACGAACAGACCTCTTGTTTTTTGATTTTTTTTTATAGTTTAAAATATTAAATTATCGCAGAAATTAACATTTGTGAAAATCAACAGTATATTGATAGAACATTTATTAGAGTAAATAGAATTTGGGAAAATCAACAGTATATTTTTTCATTTCAAAACGAACAGCCATCGGTTTTGGTTTAAAACATTTTTGATTTTTTTTTTATAGTTTAAAACATAATTTTTTTTTTCTTCTCTTGATTTTGTTTTTTTAAACGGGATAGGATGCAGAAATTTGTTCAAAAAGACTCTGTAGGGGGGTTGCGGAAAATTTCTGCCGCCACATAAATTCTGATAAATAGGATAAGCCACCACTTTTTGTTGAGTACTTGTTAAATATAATAATGCGCGCATATTCAAGGCAAGAAATTATGTACTAAAAAAAAGAGAGTTGTCTGCCTCTTCTTACACCATTGGAATTCTTCTCATGTACCCGATCTATACAAGTGCCAATAATACTAATAACACTAACGATACAACTAGTAAAAATGATAAAAATAGTAATAATACTAATAATTGTAATAATACTAATAATTGTAATAATAATACTACTAATAATAGTAGTAGTAGTAGTAGTAGTAGTAGTAATAATAGAAGTGATAATAACAACAACAACAACAACAACAACAACAATAATAATAATAATAATAATAATAATAATAATAATAATAATAATAATAATAATAATAATAATAATAATGAAACGAAGTATGTTGAGTGGCTTTTATACACTGTATATGTGTTTGTGTCTATATAAACATGATGCTATTTTTATCGGTATATATCTTAGCGTATATGTGCCTGACATAAGGTTGTAATTGCAGCGGGGGCTCTTGCGAATGGTCGGTGGGACGCACTAACCATCACTCTCTGAACAACAGACGCCCGATGTGAATTACTACCACTGACACTGGACCCCCCTCCCCCGCTCCCAAACAGTTACCCAACGTACGCAACGCCATCCCTACACCGTCTACATCGCCGCCGCCGCCACGGGTTTCTGTGACGAGAGTAGTGGCTCTGTAACCCAACCCTTACCCCCATCTCCTGGCACTGCCATCTCCACCACATCTGCTGCTAAAGCGCTGGTGTTTTTCCGTTGGCTTTGTAATTTTCCGTTCACGTATAGTATTAATCAACTCTACAAGTCTATGTGTGTCGAATTATATAACATATACTTACCTCTATCGTTTAAAATAAAATGAAACAAAACAACCTGTTATGTGTGCAAACTGCGCACATGTGAATGTGCTTATACATGTATACATGCATCGATGTGCGTCTCTCTCTCTCTCTCTCTCTCTCTCTTTCTCTCTCTCTCTTTCTCTCTCTCTTTTTCTCTCTCTCTCTTTCTCCCCCCCCTCTCTCTCTCTCTCTCTATTTCTCCCTCTTCCCCTTCCTCCGGTAAAACTACCCCTCTCTTCCTGTCATTTTCTCTCTTTTTCTCTGTAACTGTCTCTTTACCCTATATCTTCCTTATATACCTCGCTTTTCTCCCCCCCCCTCGTCCTCTCTCTGTCTTCCCGTGTCTCTTCCTCCTTACATTTGCAACGTTCTTTGCTATATCTCCCTCCCTCTTTCCCTTTCCCCTATCTTTCTCTTTCTAGCTTCCTGTCTCTCTTTCTCCTGGTTGTCTGCTTCTATCCTCTATACCTCCATTATAGCTCCCCCTTTCTCTTCCCCCCCTCTCTCTTTCTCTATGTGTCTTCCCCCCTGTACCTGCCATGCTCTCTCCTATATCGCCCTTATATCGCCGTCTTTCTCTCTCCTATTCTCTCTTTCTATCTTCCTGTTTCTCTATTGCCTTTCCCCTGGTATCTGCCTCTATCCCCCTTATATCTCTCTTTGTCTCTCTCTAAATGGAACAGAGCGTCTGTAACACTGTTTAATTATTTACGTGTTTACTTATCTGTTGTAGTCATAAAGCTCTATCTGAAAATATATCAAACCTTTTGTATGTACAAGATCTGTTTTGGTTCGGTTTTGTTCCGATGAGTTTGGTTTTCATGCTATATAGACAGCTGTTTCGCCGTATCATAGCTCTTCAGTGCGGCTTGAAATGGAGAGTGTTTCAAACCCGAACGCTTGAACAGGAGTCTAAGATAAGACATATCGACACAAAAGTAAAGGAAATTATAATGAGTTTATATTTGTATACATTACCGATGCCGAGAGAAGTCTATTCTATTAACAAAGATAATATCTAAAAGAATAAATGCGGATGTTGTTTTTATACATCACTCCAATATTACCATCAAACCTGGTACTGTTATTCAAATCAATAATACAACATTTTATTTACCTCCGCAGGAGGTTAGGCACAAGGCCAGTTTTATCTTACTCCCACAAGGTAAGATGTGACCCAAGGTCGGGTCGGGAAAGTGGGACTTGAAAAGCCAGCGCCCGAGAAGGTGAGCACTCTGGCCATTAAAAATTGCCTGGGCAGCCCCGTCGGCATTCCCCGGTAGGGGCGCCTCAGACAGTAAGCAATAAACTTACTCCTCCCCAAAGAGGGGAGGCAAAGCCTGGGAGGGTGGACCTCCTAGAACTGCACAGGACAGACCAATAGACCGGCGTAAATCAAGCCCAGAAGGCCAAGACGATACCAGTTTATGGTGTGTATCAATCAATAATACAACATTTTATTTACCTCCCCAGGAGGTTAGGCACAAGGCCAGGTTTATCTTACTCCCACAAGTAAGATGTGACCCAAGCTCGGGTCGGAAAGTGGGGTTTGAAAAGCCAGCGCCCGAGAAGGTGAGCACTCTGGCCATTAAAAATTGCCTGGGCAGCCCCGTCGGCATTCCCCGGTAGGGGCGCCTCAGGCAGTAAGCAATAAACTTACTCCTCTCCAAAGAGGGGAGGCAAAGCCTGGGAGGGTGGACCTCCTAGAACTGCACAGGACAGACCCATAGACCGGCGTAAATCAAGCCCCGAAGGCAAGACGATACCAGTTTATGGTGTGTATCAATCAATAATACAACATTTTATTTACCTCCCGAGGAGGTTAGGCACAAGGCCAGTTTTATCTTACTCCCACAAGGTAAGATGTAACCCAAGCTCGGGTCGGGAAAGTGGGGTTTGAAAAGCCAGCGCCCGAGAAGGTGAGCACTCTGGCCATTAAAAATTGCCTGGGCAGCCCCGTCGGCATTCCCCGGTAGGGGCGCCTCAGACAGTAAGCAATAAACTTACTCCTCCCCAAAGAGGGGAGGCAAAGCCTGGGAGGGTGGACCTCCTAGAACTGCACAGGACAGACCCATAGACCGGCGTAAATCAAGCCCCGAAGGCCAAGACGATACCAGTTTATGGTGTGTATCAATCAATAATACAACAGGGTATTTACTCCTCCCCAGGAGTTAGGCACAAGGCCAGTTTTATCTTACTCCCACAAGTAAGATGTGACCCAAGATCGGGTCGAGCAAGTGGGGTTAAAAGCCAGCGCTCGAGAGGTGAGCACTCTGGCCATTTAAAAATTGCCTGGGCAGCCCCGTCGGCATTCCCCGGTAGGGGCGCCTCAGACAGTAAGCAATAAACTTACTCCTCCCCAAAGAGGGGAGGCGAAGCCTGGGAGGGTGGACCTCCTAGAACTGCACAGGACAGGCGTGCAGTATCCATCGGAACAGATACTACACTTTGATCTTAGCCAAAAAATTTGAAATACTCTGTATATACTAGAGACAACCGATCTAAAGACAGATATTAGATACGCTAATTTGCATATCTATTTTTAAACACTTCATAATTAATTAACATTTGATGTAATTTATTTTTAATCTTATAGAACTATTTTATCTATCTATGCCCAATAATTTCGTCGATATTAACAATACTTAGTTAAAAATGATTTAATAAAAAAAGAATAAACTTAAGACCAACTATTAACATCGCTCGCAAGAGTTTTTACCGATCGGAAAAAACGAGAAAGAAAGTGGCTAGCTAGCAAACGAGCTACTGATTGGCTGTCTATCCGCGTGCCCCACTTCCCTCTTCCTCTCTTCCGTTAACGACGCCGTATTAATTTTCAATTCACGTCCGATCTCGCTGTAATGCTAAGAAGAGATACTACACTTTGATCTTAGGCAACATTTCCAAGTAACTATCAAAATAATGTTTTATGACGATGCATTTTAAAATGAATTAAAAACTGATTTAATCTATCATTATATTCGGTTGTGTTGCCATAAGACCATCCTCCTAGGAATTACCTCCTTTTTAAGAAGTTGGAGGTAATCCTCCTCAGTATCACGTCCTCTTTGAAGGGATGCTTAATGTAGTATCTGTTCTTTTGATACCATCTTCCCAGGTACTACTTTCGCCTTTTTTGGGGTGGGGTGGGGATGGGAGAGCGTAGTATCTTATATGTTGTTCCTTTTCTTTTTATGGGGAAGATACTCTCAGTGTTGTAATGATACCATCCTACCAGGCATTACCTCCTTCGTTGAGGGTCAGTGTATGTAGTTCGTTCATCATGAAATCCTCCCAGCCTAGCAAAATTATGCGACCGGAGGGAGCATATTTTTGCTAGTATATCATATAATATGAAGATATATATATATATATATATATATATATATATATATATATATATATATATATATATACATACAGGGTGGGCCAAAATAAGGGTCCTATCTTTAAATTTGAATAACTTGAATTTGAATAACTTCCACAAAATAAAAGTTAAACTCACCAAACTTTATGTGTGTGTAGACTGACCCTTCCGAGATTTTTTGAAATAAACAAAACAAATTTTAGCCGAAAAACACTTCTTAAAACTTACAAAAACTAAAGTATTGTTTTTTACACTGTTTTGAGTTTTTTAAGCAAAAATAATGTTTTCTAAATGAGGGTACGTTCCTTAGGGCTAATACGGCTCATGCTTGCTTCGGAAGGGGTCCTTTACTTATTCTAAAAAAAATAAAAAATAAAAATCAATAAATAAAAAAGTTATGAATTTTAAAAAATAGGACCCTTATTTTTGCCCACCCTGTATGTATATATATATATATAATTTTCTATTCAATGTATATACACATATAATGTTATAAGTTGATATAATATATGTATATATACATTCAGTATTTACTTCATATGTGAGTAGAGCTTAGTAGAGGTATGATCAGATATCTATGGACACTAAATAACAGAGAGGCGTTAACGTTTCATACCGACAGGAAATCATAAGGTTAAAGTATTGATAATATATATTTGAAAAGTAAGCTACGCAGAGGAGTCCATGTTTTATTCCAGTAGGAAATCATCAGGTCAAATGCATTTAGCGGCCAGATGATTTCCTGCGGAAATGAGACATGGACGCCTCTGTGAAGCTTACTCATATTTTTTTAATTTTCTTTAGAAAAATATCTGTAATTGTTTTTAAAATATTTCTCTTTTCCCAATTGTATGTTTTTATATGCCTGTAATATAAACACTATTTATTTCCCTTATTGAGCCCCCTTTTATATGTGTAATACAATTGCTTTATAACCGGTTTGAACTGAATTGTAATTATCATATCCTAACCCTTAACCTCAACCACAACCTCTCGAATTGCTGCATAACTGATTAATGTCTGCACTCTAGTCGTGATGCTTTTTTTTAAAAACTTCAAACTTATTGTCTATTCCTTGTACTATGATGATGAGACTTGATATCAATAATAAAAAAAAAAATCCGCATCGTCTTTTGTTTATGTTGAATTCTTGGAACGTATGTAAATGAATATGTCATAAATTTATATGTATATATATATATATATGACAAACAAAAGGATAAAATAAATCCGACGGTATGAGTTTAAAAGGAAAAGCGGAAGACCTAAAATTCAAAGTGTTGCCCAACTGTTGCGTGGTTTTTATCAAGAACGAAATAGCTAAAAGTGGCAAAAAACGATGTCGTTCTTTGTCACTTTCAGCTTTTTGGCACTTAATAAAGCCCACGCAACAGCTGGGCGAAACGTTACGTTTTAGGTCTTCCGTTTTTTCTTTTTAATTCATATATATATATATATATATATATATATATATATATATATATATATATAGAGAGAGAGAGAGAGAGAGAGAGAGAGAGAGAGAGAGAGAGGGAGAGAGAGAGAGAGAGAGATAGAGAGAGAGAGAGAGAGAGAACGGTAGTTTGCTTGAAGCATTGCTGGGAATAGTAGTAATATGTTAGCAAGACAATGCAGAGTGTCGGATAGGTTGTAAGTTGGAAGGAACAAAAATAATAAATCGAAATTTTTATATCTTACATGACAGCAAGTGTGGTGTCGGCTGTGTGTGTTATCCACATGATGATTAAAACTCATTTAATATTTCGGGAAAATTTTTCTATCGTCAAAAATAGACACCAAATGAAAAATCCGTCTGTGTAGAGAATTCAACAAAATGGATGCCAGAGTATAGGGTTGGAACAAACCAGTCCCGCAGAGAATAGAAATTAATAAGTCTTAAATTTCCTAAAATTATGTATTGTATTGTATTGTAAATATTGGAAACACTGTATGTATATATATATATATATATATATATATATATATATATATATATATATATATATATATATATATATATATATGTTTGCATAGCTGTTGTTTCATAGATGTAAATCCAATAAAACTACGGAGTTTATAAGATAGTGTTCTATAACAAGTTGAGCTGTATTTTAGAATACATTTTTATTTACACAAACATTTTTGCCTACATACGAGACTTGTCTAAAAAGTATCCGACCTTTATTCATTCCGTGTGAAATAGAGACGATAAGGCGACGCCACTCTACACAGTGAAGGCAGACACCTTCATGCGCATGTGTGAATTTTATCACCGCCTTCCTGTGCGTTAGTCTCTACCTATTGGTCGTCGGATTACCGATTCTCTCAAGATGATTGAACGTATTGAGCAAAGGTACTGCATCAAATTTTGTCAAAAGCTTGGTGATTCTCAAAGCAAAACAATTCGTTAGATTCAGCAGCTGTTTGGAGAAGATGCGATGAGTGTAACACAAATTTAAAAGTGGTTCAACTGATTCAAAAATGGGCGCACATAAGTGAAGAGTGACCAGTGTTCTGGCAGGCCACAAACTGGTTGGAGTGCAGCTGTTGTTGAGAGGGTGCGAAATTTAGTGATAGAAGATCGTCGTTTAATCGTGCGTTTAAGAGGTCGGAGTGAGTAAAGATTCCGCACATGAAATTTTGCGTGATGATTTGAACATGCACAGAGTGGTTTCAAAATTTGTGCCCAAGTTATTGTTGCAGGAACAAAAGGATCTCCGTTTTCAAGTTGCAAAAGACATTCTAGAAACAGCCAACACTGATCCTGACTTCCTGAACTTCGTGATAACTGGAGATGAGTCATGGGTGTACGAGTACGACTCAGAAACAAAAGGGCAGTCGTCGCAATGGAAGCATCCCGAGTCTCCAAGGCCCCAAAAAAGCGCGAAAGGAGCGAAGCAAAATCAGCGTGATGCTGACTTTGATATCCGTGCATCACGAATACGCACCGGAAAGACAAACAGTGACAAAGAAGTACTATCAAGATGTTCTCCGGCGTCTCCGTGCCGCAGTTCGCCGCAGTTCGCCGCAGTTCGCCGCAAAAAACCAGACATGTAAACGGCTAAAAACTTGCAACTGCATCACGACAACGCCCCCGCACATCCATCCCAATTGATCCAACATTTCTTGGCCAAACATGGAATTCCAGACATTCGCCAACCTCCCTACTCTTCCGACATTGCTTCTGGCGACTTCTGTTTTTTTTCGAAAATTGAAGACACCACTAAAAGGTTCCCATTTTGAGACTAGAGAAGAGATAATGCAGAACGCGACGGCAGAGATGAACACCATTCCAAAAGAAGACTTCTAGAGGTGCTTACGGCAGTGGATGGATCGGTGGGCTAACTGTATGAAAGCACTAGGGCTTACTATGAAGGGGATTATGGTCCCAACCCCGTCAGGTAGTTGAAATATGTTTTTCGGGCCTAAAGTCGGATACTTTTTAGACAGACCTCGTACGTGCATACATGTTTAAGCTGCGACTTTATTCAAAGTCCAGCTTCCTCCGGCTACAGTGAATATACTAAAAAGACGAATTAATTACATTATCGCAGAAAGTTTTGGCGAGAGACTAGGGAGGAGGGAGGAATTCATAAAGGGATACAGAAAGGGAGAGTAGAAGTTATTCATCTAATATATATGCATAAGTATACACGAACACATAGCTACTAGATACCATCCTCGAGTGTCTCAGTCTCTCTGTACTAGGGTTTGTCAGGACAACCTAGCGTGACGATACTTCACCCTACACGTAAACACTAACCAAATATTATGAATAACATAGTATTCGAAGCTAAAATAAGATCCCCGCGGCACGGCTACACACTGGCTCATACGAGGAATGGTGCACCTTCTCCGAGTAATGTTACCTCAAGTAACATCACTTAGTTGGATATTCCGCCAGACTAGAATCTGGTAAGACCAAGAGACCACAAGAAAGATGTAACATAGTTAACTGGTCAGCTGGAGAGATGAAAATTAATGTTCTTTACTTCTTTGCTAACTCAATATTTGATAGGTAAAAGTAAAAACTTTAATGGAATATTCGTATATATATATGTATCTCATATAGAGACCAATTATTAGTCCCAGGAAAGTTCCCTTGATTTCTGAGAACTTTGACTGAAATGAAATGAATATATATATATATATATATATATATATATATATATATATATATATATATATATATATATATATATATGTAGATATTGAGATAATCAAAGTCTTTTTTTTGTTGATACACACACACACACACACACACATATATATATATATATATATATATATATATACGTATGTGTTTAACTCTCCACGTGTATCTAAATACTATTTCCTTTTTTTTTTAAAAATATTCTTATTGTTATTTTTATCATTAATTTTTTCTTTAATAACTATTTTACTTGTTGCCAGCATTCTTTTACGAATGTTTTTCTAATTATTATTTTTTAAATTTTTTTATAATAATTTTTCTTATCATTTAAATTGTATTACTCTGAATATATTCTCTATTTTTATTTTTATATTATCTCTTTATTTTACTTAAATAATTATCTTCTAATTTCTATCTTTATAATCGGGATTGTCTTCTATATCTCTATTTCCTTTCACCCAATCGACATTATTTCCAGTTTACGTATACCTAATCATGAGGCGTGTTCTTCTTAACAATATAATTATGTTTTCGAGTTAAATATTCATTTACAGTCACATCCAGATTGTCTGTCTTATAGACTTTTTATCTTCTAATTCTTACTTTGTTTATTTAATTTTTCTTTATCTAGTTTTTTTTAACTAGTTTTCTTATCTACTTATATTATCTATTTATACTATTTCATTATTATTTTAATATTTTATTTCCCAATTTTACTTTTTTATATACGTTATTTAACGTCACTTGATTTTATTTTATGTCATTGTTGTTATTACACAACTTTTGCTACTGTTCTTAATATTGTTTAGAACTACGATTGTGCTCTCATGTATTTTTTCTCTCATGTAATTTCTACTTTTCGATTCAACGTTTATAGTAAATGCTCTGAATGTTTTAAATGTTTTTTTTAATTAATTATTTAATTCGCTACCCTTTTCCTGCTTCGAAAGTTCTTTTACTTGTGTTTGCTTTTGGTATTGAAATCTGATGTTTTTCTCAAGACTTATGTACGTGATGTCATTAAAGGCGCTTACGAAATGACGTTTTGAAATCATCAACAATAATGAACACTAAAATACTCCCAAAAAGTCTTTGAAACGATCGTACGCCGAATGGTAGTTCGTTTTGAATTCTTGGAACTGTATTCATATATATATATATATATATATATATATATATATATATATATATTCTTGGAATAGTATTCATATATATATATATATATATATATATATATATATATATATATATATATATATATATATATATATTGTATATATATATATATATATATATATATATATATATATATATATATATATATATATATTGTATCAGGTCATATTGAAAAGAAACCAATAAAGTGTTCGATCACAGAGGAGTAAGAGCTAATATAATTTATTTGAAAACTATATGTCACATATTTCAGAAACGTACCGCGGTTTCATCCAGATGCGCTGACCTTTTACATGTTTAAAAAATTCTATGCTCAGTGGAATCGTCAGCGTTCTGAATGCGGTTTAACCACGATGAGAAATAGCGTTCTATCCATAAACAACGATGCATTTCCTGGAAAGTTTGTCTGGAAAAAAATTATTGGTTATAATTAATTGTGTTTTATTTTATTTATTATTTATAGTTTTGTGTTTTAGGAAGGTTTTTTTTTATATTATTCTACTAAGTGTTTTATTTTTTGTTCTCTTGTAACTTAATATTTTAATTATTATTTTTATTTTGTAGTTTGTAGATCGTAGGAGATTACCGGTGTCATAAGAAGTGAAAATACAAAGGTGAGGCGGTTGAATACGTCGTTTAATATTTGTAATATTGAAGTTTTTTTTTATGGTGATACCGCGTTTAAATTTGTGCATCGGATTTATTATTAATTTCATATTTTATTTATTATTCTATATTTTATTTATTAATTTATGTGTTTTAGGTATGGTTGTAATATGTGCAATATATCTGGGGACGTTATATTGTACATACAAAAAATAAGTTTAACTTTGGGCAGGTCATGGGGAGGGTGGTTATTTAATATGTTTTTTTGTTTATATTTTAGTTATTTTTTAAATTTAATTTTATGGAGGTCATTTGCTTTTAGGGGGTGATTGGTGAGTTATGTATTATTATTATTGTCAGTCCATTGGTCTAGCACAATTTTCTTTTGAAGTCTTCAAAAAATATCCCCACAAAAGAAAAACTACATCATTCCTACCAATCCTAATACAACCTAACCCCATCCACCACAGATAAAACATTAATCAGTAGATACCCTATCTCTTGTTAACTTTTCTTACATGGTAAATACATGAATGCCCTTAATTAAACACCTAGAAATATAACTATCAACTCCTACAGAATTAAAAGAAGTATAGATGTTTAAGACTTACCCCCCCCCCGCATTATTCCCCCTGTTGCCTCGAATACATATTCTATAATTTATAGTAAGTTCAATAATTTAAGATTTCATCAAGCACTTATATATCATTGACTCTTACGCGCGCACCGATCTTTTTAAAAAGGCATTACTTGATATAACTCAAAATTTGATGTAGAGAAAAGAATTGTTCTATAAATGTTTTTGTATCTAACTTATTTAAAAAAAATTACAGACGGGTGCGAGTTTGTGTGGGCGCACCACTTAAATGATAAAGATTACAAAAAAATAATGTGCGCACGTTACTCACGGTGTTACCAAGAATATACATTCGAAAATTAATAGTGATCAGTTCATTAGTTTAGGAGTTAATCCTGTGCCACGAAGTATATTACCTAACATCTACAAAGAAAAATAATGTCTCAACGTTATTCATCGTTACTCACTGTGTTGCCTAGAATATATATTCCAAAATTTATAATCATTCGCTCATTAGTTTAGGAGATTATCCTGTACATATAAATACCTAGAAAAATAATAGATATATACAAATACCTAACTTTATATATAGTAAAGTATGAAAATATATTCATGGCAATAAAGCTAAACAGAAGCGCCTGCGTTTCCTCCCTGCAGGGAATCGTCAGGCTAAGTGAAAGAGATGAAACGCTGACGCCTATATGTAGCTTAATTGCGATAAATATATTTTCATAGTTTACTACTAAACTCGACTCATATTGAGCACTGTTTGAATAAATACTGAAAATCTATACATAATATATTATAACTATATTATAACGTGATATAATACTATGCGTGTATACATGAAATAATAATAACTCTGCTGATCTTACAAAGATATATATATATATATATATATATATATATATATATATATATATATATATATATATATATATATATATATTGGATTTTTCACTTAGAAAAAACATTATTCAGTGAAGACCGGGATTAGTCCAATAAAAACAAGTTCGATGATACTAAATAAAATAGAAAATAAAAAGTAAAAAAAAAAAAAATAAAAAAAAAAAAAAATAAAAAAATATTAAAAAAATATTATTTTTTAATTTTTTATTTTAACTTTTTATTTTTGACTTTTTATTTTCTATTTTTTTTCTTCCCTTCTTAAGTGACCTCAATGAAAGCTACACCACCTTGTGTATTGCCGGTTGTTGTAATTCTTATTCAAGGTACTTAATTTTCCCTGATGATTTGCCAAGCAAGGACCTGCATGGTAGTGAAACACGTGTAGGTAAAAAAACCTCTTTAATTTGAAAAATGATAAATAAATAATTTTTGAATGAAAAAATCTTTTGTGGTGTTGATTGGGCCCCTGAACGAAATGCTATGGTAAGCTTTCAAAAAATCACACACACACACACACACACACACACACACACATATATATATATATATATATATATATATATATATATATATATATATATATATATAAATGTTTGTATTACAGAAGATCAGAAGATTGTAAACCCAATTACATGATCAATTTGCGTTCCAAGAATTCAACATAACAACAGATTGTGTACAATATATACCCACGCATCGGCACATTTATAATAATCGCGTTCCCTGATGACAGTCACAACCGAAATATTGCCGTCAATATTTACTATATAAACACTGACACTCATACAAAATAAGACAATTTATAAAATAATGCACAAATTAATAATAAAAAAGAGCTCCTCTCATAGAAAACAAGTTTATCTAAATCTTTTTAAATATAATGTTCTCTAAACCTTATCATAGACTACTTACATGCGGTGTTTGATCGATATATCACTACAAATGAAAACCGTGGCAACGACAGATTACTGTAATCTGGATAATTTATCAAATACTAAATTGAAGTACACAAACACGCCGGGTTTCTCAAATTCACCTCTCTTGCGCGTCAACTTAACTGGACGAAATATGTTTTTACTTTAAAATGCAATAAAAATAATTAAAGTTTCTTCAAACTCAGTTCATAGCATTGATCAATGTTAGCACTCATATAGGGTTCTCCATCTTTCGGCTGGCAATCATTGCCGTCTCATTAACTCTTATTCTTGGCCTTGATAAGTGGTGACCCCAATAATAAAAAAGTAAACAGATTTTATTAGAATAAAAAACAACGCATTTATAAATTAAAGTTTAGTTAGATTGAAAATGTAAGACACATTCCACGCTTTGCAACCAGGGCCATATACTCCCGGAATGTCCCACTATGACTGAAAATAATGAATGATATCAATATATCTGTTCGGGATTTACCTCTCTGTACCTGGTGTGGCATTCACCCTGAGCCGGTTGAGCCAGATTCTTGGATTCTAAGGAATATTTAATTCACAAACCATCCCCAGTGTTTCTGGTCATAGAAACGCTGTTTCCAGTTTCCCGCGGAAATGCTGATGTATACTTTCTTGTCCCTGCTGTTATCTTCCAGACATATCGTGGCCTTATAACGCGGAATCTGATCACAAGGAAACATTTAACTTCAGATCCCAAAATACATCGAACCCCATTGAGGCTTTGAAGCCCTTCGAAGCTGATTTATTTGACCTAGTCAAGAGGATTAGGTTTAGAAAGTATACCAACCAGTTTCAGTTCAAACTGAGGAAGGACATTGCGGAGATTAAGAAGTCTAACAAGGTTTGGGTCAAGGCCGATAAGTCAGCAAATATTTATAAGATGTGCCAATTGGAATACAGTAGGACTGGATTGGATAAAATCTTTACTAATTATAGAAAGGATATTCATGGAACGAAGTCTATGATAAATGAGGACACTAGAGACTTCACATCCAAACTAAACATTGAGGATAGAGTGGAGAAGATAGATAGGAAGATTGCATATATCCTCATCAAAGACAACAAGAAGAATTTTCCAAATAAAACACAGGCTAGACTAATTAACTCCACCAAATCTGAACTTGGCCACGTCTCTAGGGAGATTCTCAGGAATGTTATAAATGTGACACTGGAAGCTACACGATTTAATATTTGGAAAGATTCATCGGACACCATTAAATGGTTTGAAAACAAGGGGAATGCCTCATTTATCCAATTCGACATAATAGATTTTTACCCCTCAATTTCCAAGGAGTGAGTTACCAACAGCATCAACTATGCTAGGAACTTTTTTGCAAATAAATAATCCAGAATGTAGTATTCCAATGAAATTATTAATATGTATATAACATTATAAATGTGACTCTGGAAGCTACACAATTTAATGTTTGGAAAGATTCACCGGACACCATTAAATGGTTTGAACTAATTGAAAATCAGGGGAATGCCTCATTTATCCAATTCGAGATTTTGGATTGAGGTTTGTTTCTACTGATTCAAACGTACTCTCTTGGGATGCTAAGCAAAGGTCGTCAGCATAGATAAACCGTTCAGTATTCTGGTTAATTGATTAGAGTAGATGTAAAGGCGCCATCACACTACCTTGGGGTAAGCCATTCTTTTGTCGCCGCCAGCGACTTTGTTGCCTAGAGTAACATAAAAGCGCCTGTCTTTCAAGATTGTTCCGACTAGTTCTGTGAGTGCCAAGTCTTTTGTCAACTCCAAAATATATTCAGGAGGAGGAGGGGGCGGTGGTTTACAGATTGACAAAGACGGCTCCCGTTACCATCCATTTCTGAAACACATTTATTGAATAAAAAATATAAAACAAATCCTTATTGAAACAAATTTCCTAATTATATCGTCGATGAATAAATGAAATTAATGATTCGTAACTTTAAAAAATACTACTACAAATAATAATAATATCCGACATCAGAACTCAAACTATATTAACAAATCAAATGCAACCAAACTTTCAATTAGGAAAAAAAGCTATAAAAATGTTGTACACCGATACATTTCCATCATTAATAATAATAATAAGAAGAATGATAAGATTATTATTATTATTATTATTATTATTATTATTATTATTATTATTATTATTATTATTATTATTATTATTATTATTATTATTATTATTATTATTATTATTATTATTATTATTATAATAAGGCTTCAACATGTCTGAAGAAGGAACCTTAACCACTAAATTCTGCAGGAAGCCCGCATGTAGAGACATATTCATACATTACAGATCGGTCCTCTCTCGTAAGGCTAAAATAGACTATGCTGGGAATAAGCTAACTCGCATCCGTAAGAAATGCAGTATTGAGGCGGACAATACCATTTGCAGCGAAAAATTTCAACGGGTACTAGACCAATGGATACCCCACATCCACCATTGAACACCTCAGGAAACCCCGGAATACCCAAAGATGGACGCAACATGCTCTTTCCAACACCTGCTTCCTGAAGTTGCCGCATTTCAACGACAGGATCACCACAGCTATCCGCAAAGCTATACGTAAGCAAAACCTCGATATTCAACTAACACACACCGGTCCTTATCTACGACAACAACTGACAACACGGAACACCAATTACAACAATACTCCCTGCACCCTAGCGAACTGCCCCATGAACACCACAGACAAATGCCACCGCACATACACTGTATATCGTATACAGTGCACCACATGCAACAATGTTGTTTAACTTCTTATAAAACATTTTCGTTGCTAGAGTTATTTCTAAGCCTACGCTCGTTAGAACTAAGAAATATGTTTTATGATTGATAAGGGAGATTGGAATTTGGATCTACGTATATTGGATTGGCGCTATCCATTAAATATGCCTCGTAAGTATTTTAAGTTATTTTTATATTAGCTAGTTTGTCTACTCTAAGGCTTATTTTTTCATTTCTTATGTATAATTTTCTGGAACATTTTACCCTTGACCTTGTGTTGGAATCTTTAATTACAGACAATCCATAATTTCTATATAAGCTGATATCTGCATTATCAAATATATTTGTGAGGGTGTATTAAATAAATATCTTAACAAGAAAATGAAATATATATATATATATATATATATATATATATATATATATATATACATGTGTGTGTGTGTTAATCGAGGAAAAGTTTGAATTCATAGACTCATTACTGTGTTTATATAAGAATGTTCAATACTAGCTGGTTAATATAAAGATTTTTATTTATATAAATAGTATTTGGGGAACTAAAATCAACCAGATCGGATTTCTATATCTCTCAATTGGTTCTTTAGACTCAGTTAGGGTATCAGCCTTAGTAGGTCTTTATATCTTATATAATCTTACTATAGAAAACCTCTTAACATAAAATAAAAAAATCTCAATTAAAATTAGACACAATAAAATGCAGTCTCTTAATAACTTGCCTTAATGGAAAATTCGAAATCGGTAGATATAGCGACAAAGAAAAACTTCTTAACAAAAAGTCGGAAATCTCAATTAATTGTGGACAATAAAATACATGCTCTTAATAACTTCCATATAATCCAATGAATTTGGGAAACTACTTTAACAAGTCGAAATTGTTTTGAATCTCTTGTTGACAAGCTTTTAGCTAACTGGTATAGATGTTGCATTTGTTCGTGTTCATGCTTGTGTATTATGGTATATATACAATCAAAAAATAAATGTGTGTTTACTGATTACGTCTATCAAAATTGGGTACTGATATCAAATATGAAGCAGTTTTGGGGACCTTCACGTTGGCAGCGTTCGGACATGTTACGTAAACACCCGAGAGATGCCGAGGCGAAGAGTTGACAGATGATAACTTCGATACGTTGCTGCATCGTATTTTTGCAGTTTTATTTTCAAGAAAGATTGCAAATAACCAAAAAATACGAACAAAACATAGCAAAATCACTGTTAATGAATAATTTTAAAAACATTTTAACAAAACAAGGCTAAAAAACTGTTAATTATTTTTTTTTGCATGCAATTTTGTATTCAGTCAACTGGTTAAAAAGTAGTTTTTTTTGTGTTTCTTAAAACTGAAAACAAATTCTTTTTGAAAAGTCACACATTAGAAGCGTTGGCAAAATGGCAATGATAAAGAGAATATTTTTTTAATAAAATATTTAGAAAACCTTCACAACGAAAATTATTGTTTTTAAAAATAAATTATTCATTTATCTTAAAAACATTAAAAAAAATGTTTTTAAGATAAATAAATAATTTATTTTTAAAAACAATAATTTGCGTTGTGATGGTTTTCTAAATATTTTATGAAAAATAAAATTCTCTTGAAAAATAATCTTTTTAGGGAAGAGCTTTTTTTACATTGTCTTTTTTAATCAGTCAGGTTAGGCTACGGTTAGGGTTACGGTTAGGGTCGGATTAGGGATAAACAGACTCACCTATCTCAACCGTATGTCCTGGGCCTCCGATCTGACGAGGATTTCGTAACAAATGGTATTCGAAGACCTCCCTCAAAAAACTCTTCCAATCGGTCTGCGTCTTCGGTGATCCAACGCTGCATTCCTTCCAGTACTCTAAATTGGTATATATCAACGTATGCCTGTACATGTTGGCATACTGATTACATGTATTAAGTCTTAGCCTTGATTGGTGTGTATGTAAACTTCCTGACTAGTAGCCTGTTTGCTTAGACGTACATGTTTGTTCGTAGTAAGAGTAAACTGTTATGTACATCATGTGTATGCACATATGTGTATATGTGTAGGTATAAGTTTAAGTATATGGGGTAAACGTACGTTCAGTACTTCTTATATATATATATATATATATATATATATATATATATATATATATATATATATATATATATCTCGAGCCTGGCCAGTACTAAATGGGTTACCATTTGGGAATACCAGGTGCTGTATGTGCTCTCTGCTTATCTCGGCATTGTTTCCAGTCGTCTTGTATTACTACTTGCCATTGGAATCAAGCAATGCCGACTCAGGAGAGCGGTTGTTGAGGGATTGCGCAACCCTTGCAATTACAAATTCACGCGTGGGCCGCCCCTGGTGGGCCACTCATACGTCGAAATCAACGGGAGAGTCCATCATATATATATATATACTAGCTAGACCCGTTGCTCGGTGTTGCCCGGGAGAAATATAAAAACATGAATTAAAATTTGTAAAAAGCCGACAGAACGCACATAGATCACATCGGATAGTTTTAATGTTTAGAAGAAATGTCGGTTTGGAATTGTGCATAATCTATGTACCCACGAAAAGGATTACTTCTGAGTAGAACTAAAATAGAAATTGCTACAGTGTAGAAGGATATCTCCTTCACTGACTTTTGGGTCGAGATATTTGTTCGATCTGTTAGCTTTTCTCTCCTCCGTGATTGAAAGCAACTCCTTGTAGAATGCGGAAATGTTTATTTATGTTGTTACTTTAGAAAGAATAATACACGTTGGTGGATTTTCGCCACATTAAGAACATACGTTGTGTCTAACTCTGCCCTCGTGGGGAGTAAAATGTGACTGAAAGTGAACCACGTGTAATGAAAGTACATTCTATTTTAGGCGCGTAAGATAAATATTTATTGTATAATACAAAAAAATCAAATCAATTGTGATCTGAATGGAACAAATTTAGGTGATGATGAATTACTATTTTAGTCACGTAAACTCCAATTTCGTATGGAGTTAGAAATGCAAAACAAATGTGAGGTGTCGGTCACTAAATACTGTTTGACTGTGAAAAGACGAAACTGTGATTATCGGGTATGATGAACCACATGTATAATATCTATCATGAAAATGTCGACAGCACGCAACTAGATCATCTGTGGAACCGAAAGAGAAATTGCCCCAGTTTTCTAAAGATGTCTACTCTATTTTTGTGTCTTAGATTTCATTGTGGCGTTTTGTATTACCCTAACTGTAAACTAAGCATAACCTATGATTTAGTTCGGCCAGAGTCGGTTATCTTACGGTGCAGGTTCAAATTCTGTAGAAGCACTGGTTGTTTTGTTTTGATCTGTTTTTTTTTTCAGATTCCAAAAATGTAGAGTTTTTTTTTGTTGAGTTTTGTTCGATAAGTCCACAATTTGGGCGACTTTATTTTGAAGAAATTCGCGCTAATCTGAAATAATCTATTCTGTCTATCTAGACTGATGCCATTTTGATTTCTCTCTAAATCCAATGACCGTATTTATTGAGCTGATTTTCC
>OY744550.1:27149946-27217446 GCA_963556195.1 Sepiola atlantica
AAACCCACCCCTTAAGGGTCCATGGGACAGATTTTTATCAGGGGGGCTCCTTTTAGTTATTTTTCATTATATTTTATAGTAATTAGAAAATGCTGAGTCATATTGTAATTTAATTACGTAATAATTTGAAATAACTTTTAATTTTATATAATGTTTCTTAGCGTCAATTCTATTTACATGGGGGGGGGGTAAGAAACAACGCCAAGGTCCGCCACCAGCCGCCACTGCCTGCCACTCTGCATGTACATAAATACATGTACATTTTATAATATCTTATATAAGAAAAGTATTCGGCGTTGTCCGGCAAATTATACCTCAAGTACATAAAACAATTTATGTTTTTAATGAAATTTATTTAAGTGATAGCTAAGGAAGGGCGATAACGTTTAAAACCACAATTAAGGTTTTTAAAACAAGGTTAAAGAATATACATAACATATAAAAGTGTATTCTCATGTAAAATTCACAGAGTAAGATGATGGAAGTATTGCCAAATCTCTACACCCACCCCTTAGGGGTCTATGGGGCAGATTTTATCAGGGGGGTCGGTTTCAGTTATTTCTCATTCTATTTTATAGTAATTAGAAAATGCTGAGTCATATGTTGCTTTAATTACGTAATACTTTGAGATAACTTTTAATTTTATTTAACGTTTCTTAGCGTCAATTCTATTTACATGGAGGGGGTAGAAAACTATGCGAAGGTCCGCCACTAGCCGCCACTAGCCGCCACTGCCCGCTACTCTGTACGTACACAAATACATGTACATGGACATTTTATAATATCTTATATAAGAATAGCATTCGGCGTTGTCCGGCAAATTATGCCTCAATTACATAAAACAATTTATGGTTTTTAATGAAATTTATTTGTTAGAGGATAGCTAAGGAAGAACGATAACTCACGTTTAAAAACACAATGTAGGTTTGTTTAAAAAAGGTTAGAGAATATAGATAACCTCTAAAAGTGTATTCTTATGTAAAATTCACAGAGTAAGATCATTTATCTTTATCATATTCTGAAATGGGAGGGGGCAGTAATTATGTATAGACCGGGCTATTTGTTCTACTCGGCATTTGTCAAGATCAATAATCATTATTAACATTATTTTGTCTGAATACTTTGATTTTACCGATACTTTTGGCAGTTCTGTGAATACCTCCTTACTAACATTACACTATTAAAAGATAAAGGGAGAAAGATAAAAAGACGGTTAGGGGCAGAGTGAGGGAGGAGATAGAAGTTTTAACATCAAAATGTTACACACATTATTTAACTTCTATTTTTTTTTATGTCCCGAAGCAATAAATGTAAGATTACACTATTACATTTAAAGCAGATGGCTCCGGGGGAAAATGAATTACATTATTATTAGTTTTAACACATTAAAACAAGAGAAGAATCATATGGGGAAAGGGAAATAGAGGGTTGAAAGAAGGAGGGAAATAATGGGGATCAGGGAAAGAGAGACGGCTAGAGAAAGAAGAGAAATTGAAGTTTTTATATAAAGATGTTGCACACACTCTTTAATTTCTACTAATTTGTTTTTCATTGCCTCGGGCAACGCCGTGTAGCCCTGCTAGTACTAAATAAGAGTGTGTAAGTCTTGTAACCGTATTGTGTGCAATTTTAAGTTTTAGTCAAGCAGTAAAGACGACGAGAACAGAATGATATTCATAAATATATAATCTTTTACATGAAAACTCATGTAAAAGATTATATATGAATATCATTCCCTTCCTATCTCCCCCTCTCTCTCTCTTTCTCTCTCTCTCTCTCTCTTTCTCTCTCTCTCTCTCTCTCTCTCTCTCTCTCTATATATATATATATATATATATATATATATATACGTGTTTATGTGTGTCGCGACATCACAGTTTAGCGGTTTATCTAAGAGCCAAACCAAACGCAGATTTAGTATTAGTACCTTCAATCCGATGTCCTTATCGATGTCAGAAGTTTTTTTTACCCCCTTTTTAAAACCCATTATTACAAAATTTCATTTATTTTAGATAATCACACTATTTTAAATCTATGCGGAGGGGTAAGACAGATTTTTTTAATTTTGTATCTCTACGCCTAACACACATAAATAATTTAAATATGGTACAAATACAACACATTTTCCTTTCGTGGCCGTGTGATAAAGCGTTCGCCTTCAGTTTCAACTTTCAGCCGTACGAATCTTACATTAGACAATTATTTTTTTTTGCCTATCCGATATCGATGATAATCATAAATCCGTTTATTTATAATCATTTATTTATACGTACTTGCTTTTTAATGATTCGATTGTAATTTAAAGTAATATAAAAATAAAACTTTTTTTATTTAGACTGACGTACAGAAGACAAAGATTTAGGAAACCCGGTGTGTGAGCTAGTTTATATATATATATATATATATATATATATATATATATATATATAGGTAAAACTTACTGTGTTTATATAATATTGCTCAATAAAAGATAGAACTATTTACACGTAATAAAAACTTTTATTCATACAAACATAGTTTGGCTACACATTCAGAACATGTTTCAAGCGCAGTTTTAATAAGCTAATAATTCTCAGTCCAATTACTATCCGTAAAGGTCACATGACAAAATTCTTTTCTGAACATTCTTACCGTTAAACTTTCATATATTTAAATTTCAAACGGCGTAAAATCGAGATAAAGTCAATTAACATGACATTTCTGCAGTCTGTTTTGTTAGACTTTAAACGGGTCAGACGTTGCACGATTGCCACGGTGACTTGGTGTGAAGAAAAGAAATCATTGGCCCGAGGTTTGTTTCGCATATTCCGTGAAAATTGAGTAACAGAATGTCAGTATGTATTGCGCAAAAGTGAAAATTAAAACGCATAATTACCGTTGAATTTGTTCTTTCTAGAATATGAAAGAGTAAGGATAAAAGAGTATTGATTTACTCCTCTCCAGGAGTTAGGCACAAGGCCAGTTTTGTCTGGGCAGCCCCGTCGGCATTCCCCGGTAGGGGCGCCCCAGGTAGTAAGCAATAATCTTACTCCTCTCCAAAGAGGGGAGGCGAAGCCTGGGAGGGTGGACCTCCTAGAACTGCACAGGAAATCAAGCCCCGAAGGTCAAGACAATACCAGTCTATGGGGTGCAGTATCCATCGGAACAGATACTACACTTTGATCTTAGCCAAAAGGCCAAGAACAGCTTTTTATTTACTCCGCTACAGGAGTTAGGCACAAGGCCAGTTTTATCTTACTCCCACAAGTAAGATGTGACCCAAGCTCGGGTCGGGAAAGTGGGGTTTGAAAAGCCAGCGCCCGAGAAGGTGAGCACTCTGGCCATTAAAAATGGCCTGAGCAGCCCCGTCGGCATTCCCGGTAGGGGCGCCTCAGGCAGTAAGCAATAAACTTACCAAAGAGGGGAGGCGAAGCCTGGGAGGGTGGACCTCCTAGAACTGCACAGGACAGACCCATAGACCGGCGGAATCAAGCCCCGAAGGCCAAGACAATACCGGTCTATCGGGTGCAGTATCCATCGGAACAGATACTACACTTTGATCTTAGCCAAAAGGCCAAGAACAGCTTGTTATTTATCTACCTCCCACAAGGTAAGATGTGACACAAGGTCAGGAAAGTGGGATTAGAAAAACCAGCACTCGAGAAGTTGAGCACTCTGGTCATTAAAAATTGCCTGGGCAGTCCCGTCGGCATTCCCCGGTAGGGGCGCCTCAGGCAGTAAGCAATAAACTTACTCCTCCCCAAAGAGGGGAGGCAAAGCCTGGGAGGGTGGACCTCCTAGAACTGCACAGGGCCGACCTATAGACCGGCGTAAAACAAGCCCCGAAAGCCAAGACAATACCAGTCTATGGGGTGCAGTATCCATCGGAACAGATACTACACTTTGATCTTATTTATTTAGGCAGGTGAGTTCCTTCGGACAACCTTCATCTTTATCTACAGATGAAGATTTTACAAACCTTGGGAACTCACCAGACCTTAGGCATAGTGCCCGTTATGTAGGGGGAGGTGGGGGTGTCGGGGATAAGTGAGACAAGCTGTTCAATGTTTTTTCTTTCAAAATTTTTTACAAACAACAGAGAAGAACATTTGCTGACTCTAAATTAGATTCTTGCACCAAAATACCGTATTCACTCTGTGGGTTGATCCCTACTTAAAATATCCCTAAAAAACATCGATGTAAAAAAGGAATTATCGTGGGAGTGGGAAAAATATTAAAAACACCCAAAAAAGAAAGAAAAATAAAGAACAAAATAAAATGACAGAAAATAGTTAGTATGGCCCGGCTTTCCCTCATGGCTAAGTGTTAGACCGCCCACTGTTTTCCGGCACGAGACCGAAAACAAGCGGGTCGGTCACTAAGTGGGAGTGGGAACTTAAGAGAGGAGTGTTCAAAAAATAAATTCATCGGGAATGGGATCATGGGGTGGATGGCGTCTTCCAAGATAGGAATGCCAAGGGTTTCAAAAGACCGGGGACAAAATAAAACTGTGGAAGTGGGAATCTTTGGAAGCTCTCTAGTGCCGGCAAAAATAAAATAGGGACAGGATAACTCTCATTCCTACTAGTTTAAGAGATTACCACTTTTTAAAAAATAAATCAAAAAACTCTACAGGGGTGGGTTCCGTAGAACCCAGTACCGCGTGTGCCATAACTATGGCGGGAACACGAACTCAAACTTGGCGCCTCGTCGGATGCACAAACTAGTGTCATGCACCCATCTCCTATTTTAATCCATGCGATGTAATCGTTTCCAATCGCATCTGATCTTCACTTTAAGTTGGTGTTTAAAGTAAACTACCAGATCCCGATCCGGAACAGATCCAACCCCATGAACCTCATCAAGACGTGTAACCCACGTCACTAGTCTAGGATGGCTAGAAACACCATTCGTTTCTCCCCAGACCACGGCGGTGCTGCGTTGTTGATGACAGATGCTACATCCAGGACCATCGGCTGCTCGGCGTCGATGCGGGCCGTCACCTCCCTGACGTATTCCCAGAGATGTCGAAGTTTGCTGCAGGTGAAGAAGGCGTGCTCGGCCGTTTCTTCTTCGTCGTCTTCACAGCGCAGGCATAAGAGGACGTCCCTTAAACCATCTCTGCGTAATCTGCCATAGAGGGGCAGTGCGTTCCGAACCAGTCGCCAGGTCAGAGAATACTCAGAATTGTTGAGATAACTCTGGCCCGGCGCCCAATTCCACTGGGAGCGGGCCTCCTCCCTCGACAATCCAAGCCGCTCCTCAAGTGGGTCCGAAGCGGTACCCTCCACTAGATCCCGATATAGTCTCTTCCTAGACCGGGCAAGGTTACTGGACCCCGGCAACGCTCTAAGCGCGGCCCGGCATTCGGTGAAGAACAAGGGCTCCCCTCTCGGCCTACGTCGACCTTCGACCGAGAGGTCGGGTATGAGGTTGGGAAAGGCGCTCCCGACCGCAGGGACCCACGAAGTGTCTTCCATCAAAGTCCGACTCAGGAAAGCCAGTCTCTCAGCATGTCGATGACTTGCTAAGTCAGGCATCCCCAAGCCTCCCACACTCGGAACTTGAGTACAGACCTGTCTGCGGACGTACGCTTTCCGGCCCTTCCAAAGAAGCGAGAAGAGTAAGCGCGTGAAAGCGATAAGGCGGGCCGCAAGCAGTGGTAGTACAGACAGCCGGTAAAGGATGAGAGGAAAGACGTAAGGGGCGCACACCTCCGCTCTGCCCTTTAAGGAAAGCTTCCTTCGAATCCAAGCCCGGACCGACGATTCGATCTTTGTCTGTACTTCCGACCAGTTCTTTTCCAGCTGGAGGCCCGGCCCGAACCACACGCCGAGGATTCGAACCGGGCCATCCGACCAGCTGAAGTTACCCGGAAGAGCGGTCTCTCCGCTCCAGGCACCCAACCGCAGGCCGTTCGACTTGCTGCGATTGACTATGGCCCCTGTCACTTCTTCGTACCGAGCGAACGCCTTAATCACCGTTCGAATGTCAGTACGGCTCGACACGAAAACGGTGACATCATCGGCAAACGCGGAAACCCTGACTCGCGCTTTGCGAGGAGGGATAGCGATCCCGCGCAGGACTGGTGTTGCCGCCTGATCCCTTAATTTGCGAAGGAAGGGTTCCAACGCCAGGATGTAGAGCAGGGGCGACAGCGGACAACCCTGACGTACCGACCGAGAAACAACGAACGATTCCGACCTCTTTCCATTGACTTGCACCACTGCCGTCGGCGAGTCATACAGAATAGAGATCCACTGGCGGAAGTCCGGACAAAAACCGGCAGCCGCTAAAACAGCTTTTAGGAAACCATGGTCGACCCTATCGAAAGCCTTGGACTGATCTAAATTGATCAGCGCGGCTTCAGCGTCGTCTTCTGTCCCCTCTATGATCATGCGAATCAAATGCAAGTTTTTCTGAATCGACCTCCCCTTCACAGCAAAGTTCTGCTCAGGCTTGATCAAATCACCGATAACAACCTGCAGGCGGTTCGCAAGAACGCGGGCCAAAATCTTTAACACTGTGTTTAGCAGAGTTATGGGCCTGCAGTCGTCTAAATTTCCCCCCACCAGGTTGGTCCCTCTTCTTCAGTAATGTGACCACTCCTTTGGTTACCTGTCCAGGGATTGACTCCTGAACAAACCAGTGATTAAACACATTCTTCAGAATTGGGACAAACATGGGCGACAGCCTCAAATACATTTCGTACGGCAGACCATCGAGTCCTGGAGATTTGTTCAAGCCGACCTGCTTCAACGCAGTAACGATCTCGCCCTCCGTAATCCTGCCATCACAGCCAGCTGCTCGAGCCGCCTTGAGGCGGGGCGAGTCAACCAAATAGCTGTCAAACTCCTGGCCGCGGAGTCTGGGCAGTTGGGTGAAGCGTTCCTCCAAATGCTCACGGAACCCCTCACAGATCTCACGAGACGATACCAGGGTATGTCCTTCCAGGTTTTTCACCTTCCGAATGTACCCATCCGGACCACGCCGTAAACCAGCCTTACGCTCAACAGCGTCAACGCTCACGGCTTCGTTAGAGACTTTCTTTAACCTAGCTCTAACTACTTGACCTTCGTATCGCTCGCTAGCCAATCGATTGAGGTCCCCCGTAATTAATGTTATCTCTAGGGGATCCCCCCAGCCACCGCCCGGGTCATCTTATCCTCTACTCGCTTTTGCGTCCTAGCTGTATCTTGAGCGAGGCGCTGGCTGTAGCGGACACAAAAGTTTCTAACCTGAGCCTTAGTTTTAACCCAGTACCTACTCTCGATAACCACCCCCACTAATCCCCGCTGAAGTAGTAACGTTAGCTGTTCCCGGAAGTCGCGTATCTCCAGTAAGGAGGTATTAAACTTCCAGTACCCAGCCAACCTAGGCCTATCACTTAAGTTCAACCGGGCCATAACAAATTTATGGTCCGAATGTCCTAACTAAGTGAACGTGGGACAAGATATGAAATCTACGTCGCCTCTTCTAACTAACATTCTGTCCAAGTAAGTACTCGGACAGAAGGCCGCGCTAGTATGCCACGTCCACATCTCCCGCCCTGGGTGATCAACGCGAAATCTGTCGACAAGATCGCATGAGGCCATCAGGTCAGACAGACTGCTTTCACACCTCGCCGACCCTCTATTCCAACCGACCTTTTCTATCTTGGGGTTTAGGATGGCATTCCAGTCCCCCATTAAAACTACTCGCTCCGGACCCTTGAGGAACGCCTCCAACCGTCGAAAAAAGGAAACCCTCTCGCCAGCAATGTTGGGCGCATAAACCGCAACGATCCGAAACTTGCTGTTTTCAACGGCAACATCGACCACGACCAGTCGTCCCACCGTATCCGCATGAACAACGCTCACCGTCGCAGGCAGGGTGCGTCTCACTAACAAAGAGATGCCACAACTATGAGCATCGCCATATGCTGAGTAGACGTCATAGTCGTCAGTCAGCACATCACAATCCCCGTACGAAACGAAGTGGGTCTCTTCAATCGCAGCTACATCTACCTCACGGACCACGAGATCCCTCAGCACGCGAGCAGCTTTGCTTCGGGATCTCATGCCCCTCACATTCCAACAAGCCAAGTTTAAATTTGTGGTCCCCATCAATTAGTGTCACACACGGGACTAAAGTCCTCGGGAGTGAGGACGCCGAAGGCCTGACCGAGACTGCCGGTCAGCAGTTCGGACGAAATCCGTCCGTCTCGTGCCAAACCTCCCACGTCCACGGGGAAAGTAAATTTTAAAGCCCGAAAAAATGAGGGGTGAACATAAATGGGGACCCTCCCACTACATTTGGACTTAATTTCCTTAAATGAAGGGTGCTCCTCTTCTATAAGGGGTTGCTCCGGGATTGCGTCCTTAGCCGCCCTAAGCATTCTCCATAATGCTTTCTCCCTCCCGTTCCCGGTTTTCTGCCTCACAAACGTTATTATTTTGGGTGCATTTTTAAAATTTCGGGGGGCTTGCACCTGTTTTCCTCCCACGTGGGGGAAGCTCTCCAGCTGCTTTATGTATCGCCTCTGCCTTCCATTGAGGTCTGATTGGACCTGTAACGAATCAGCCTCACAGATCCTTACCCCCGGCAGAAAGGGGAGGTGGTACTGAGACAACTTCTGGAATGACCTCTTGCTTGCTTCTTGGAACGACTTCTGGCATGACTTCCGGCGTGACTTCCTTAGCAGCTCTTCCTGGTTCAGAGGCCGGCAGCTCTACTGGGATGGGAGCCTCCTCTTCCCTCTGTCTCACCGACACTGGGGACCTATACCGAGGGCTGTTTAAGGGAGTGTAAAACTTGAGAGGAACATTTTCCTGTTCCATTGACTCTGAGGGGGCTAAAGATTTAATGTTTTCCTCCTCTCTTGCTGACTCCCGGACTTTTTTACTTTTGGGTCCTTTCTTTTGGGGGGCTCCATTGCTGCTTCCATCTCCTTTTCCTCTTCCTCCGATTCTGATGAGAGGGCTGTCAGCTTCCTCTTCACAGCTGCAAGAATCGGTCTCCCCCTTGGTTGGTATAGGGGTCGGGGTGGGCTTCCTCCCCTTCTTTGTGGACTCCTTATCTACTGCTGCTGACGATGATGCCGATGAAGCCGACACTGCTGGCGCTTTTTGGGGAACAGCCGCCGGGGGCTTTGCTGTTATTCTTTGGGGGCAGTCCTTTGCCATATGCCCCGGCGTCTGACAGCGCCAGCAATGCGGCCTTCTTCCCTCCACGATGATTGACATAGACCAGGATTCGCATTTTAACTGCGCTGGAATCGCCTGAAACCCCTGCCGGTTGACCCTCATCTTCAGCCTGTATTCTCCTGTCAGAATACCATGCATTCCGCGAGCCGGCACCACCTCCTCGACGTCGCCATACTGCGACATTATCGCTCCCAGATGGTCGGAGTCGATGCAGCATGGGACGCCGAGAACCGAAACTGACGCGCTTCTTCTTTCCATATATTCGGATCTTATTTTCATGCCCTTCCAGACTAAGTCTCCGCCCATTGCTAGCTTTTCTAATACCTCCTGGGTTGGGAGCAGCACATCCCACATTGCAAAGCTTTTCCTGAGGATATAGGAAGCTGGGATCTTCAAGCCCACCAGTGCTTCCATCACTCCCTCCTTCAGGACTCCTACCAACCCCTTCGCCTTTGCGTCCAAAGTTACGAAGGAGATGATCCTCTTCCTCAAATTTTCCAGTGTTCCCGGAGGCAGCTTTACCGTGTTTCCTTCAGTGAACTCCTTGTATTTTTTCTCGAAGACTCTCCTATAATGTTCAGGAGTCTTCTGCTGTTTGGGCCCCCACACTGAACTAGTGGGTTTAGAGGAAGCCGTTACCTCGATCTTCTTTTCATTGGGGATCCGCGAACCAGAGCTGGACAGCCTTGGCCATCGTTCACTAGCCGCGATCCTCTTCCTCCTTTCCGGTCTGTGAGCTGGTTTACTTGGGCCCTCTCCCCCTGATAGACTTTCATCCCCTGAGGAGCACCCTACAAATAAACCTGGGCGGTAGTTTTGTTCCGCCACCTTTAAGTCCCACGACTGGCTTTTCCTTAGTTTACTTTTAACAAAAGGGGTATCATCATACCCTTGGAAGAAAACTTCCGGAGACACCAATACTATTGGAACCGCTGGCGTCTCTATTTCCAAAAGGAAATCCGACAACGATGGAGTGTCGCTCGATGCGACACTCCCTCGTCGCGATGAAGAGATGCCCTGCGTGGCCATACCTCCTGGGGTGCACTCGGGTGTGCCACCCCCCGACCGGACTGGAGTATCGCACGGCACGACACTCCCCAACAAAGATCCAGAGGTGCCCTGCGGAGCAACACCTCCTGGGGAGCACTCGAGCGTGTCTCCCCCGACCGAACTGGAGTATCGCACGGCACGACACTCCCCAACAAAGATCCAGAGGTGCCCTGTGGGGCAACACCTCCTGGGGAGCACTCGAGCGTGTCTCCCCCCACCGACCGGACTGGAGTGTCGCTTGGCGCGACACTCCCCGAACTCGCAACTGGGGCGCACACGTCCGTGCTGCCCACTATCACAGGGGTGCTCTTCGCGGCCCCACCCCTCTCGCTGTCTTTAGCCAAGACAGCTCTGGCTTTTGAGACCCAGGTGGCCTCCATCGAAATCTGGGTATGTCTGCTGACCACAACCCGCCGATTCGGAATCAGGGAGACCGTCGCCTAATAGGTACGTGAGTCTTCCCCGAACCTGCCGGCTGCTTAAGTTGGGACAAGCAGTCAGACTGAAAAAAAGAATTAATTTAAATTAATTGCCAAAAAAGCGGCCACAAGAAAGAAAGATGGCTCCCCAAAAAGGGGAGCCGAAGAGACAAAGCTCTACCAACAGGGAGCTGCCTCCCCAACGGGGGAGGAACTAGATAGGGAGCAAGAACATAGAGATAAAAAAAGAGAAAAAATCCCCAAAGGGGGGAGGAAAAAAGTGAAAAACTCCCCAACAGGGGAGAAGAAAAAACGCTTTAAACCTAGCCAAAAGGCTCAGTAGCGCGGACGCCTGGTCTTTGAGAAGACGAAAATGTCGTAACTGAGAACAGATACTACACTTTGTGGATAAGATCAAAGAGCTTGTAAAGATAAAAGAGTAGATCACTATTGGTTAGCAGTTTTATTATGTTTCGGACAAGAGGCGAGATAAACAAAAACTGAACTCAACCTTACTTCTATAGTATATGCAAATCTTTTGATTCAACATATTTTGTATTCCTGTTTTTCATAACTCTTATCGGCCATATTTATTGTGTTGATGAAATTGTCGAATAAAATTGATTTGAATTGTACAGGCTGGAGTTTATCCTTTTAACCAAAAATTGGCCACTGGTTTTCTTCATCTCCAACCAGGCCAGAAGGATGGATATCTATACAGCAACTCCGACTACAAAATGACGACCCACGCACCTTCTCCTTCTATACAATTATAATTGAATCAGTTAAAACTTAGAGACCCCCTCCCCCCCTCGGATCGGCCGAATTTCTAACTCACAACCTTTGTCTACAAAAAAACAAAAAACAAACAATAACAATAACAAACAAATGCTCGGCGCGCTAAGGTGAAAGAACGGGTTAAAATGTGAATTTTTTCACGGTATTAGTCTTTTGCTTTACTTTTCAATCGCGTGGATCATAGGTTACTACAGGCGATATAGAACCACAGCTCTCTGTCTACTATATGCGTTTTACCGTTGTCCAACGGTAAAACGAAGAAGTCAAGTCGAGGTTGGGTTAAGATAACAAGATCAAAAAATTATATAACAAAATTCTTGCTTATAACACAAAATGAAATCGAAAGTTATTTTATCACCCCTCCACCCCCACCTCCGCTCGTAAAATTATTTCGTGAACATTTTTAAAAAAAAAATTTTGATTCCGAACAGAAGTTTGCAAAAAGAGGATTTTAATATATAAAATCTTTCTTTGGAGTTGAAATAACTGAAATGTTGCGTAATTCTTTTTTTTTTTACTTTTACTTTTCATTTCTTGGTTCACACAAACTTAAATCGGTTTAGAAAGAAAACGACTTATTAACTATAAACATTCATTGGCTGTATTAACATAAAAGGTACAATGTAAGGAAACTGACTGGCACTCGGCTAGACAGTTACAAGTCTGTCCTTTTTCTCTCTCCCGTGACTCTGGTGACTCGCACTATTTATAGTGAGCACCGGTGTAGTTTCTCTTCTGTTAGAACGGCCGGTGTAACAATATGTCTTTCTGGCTAGACTCCCATCTAGCTCCTTTTATCTGAGATGTTTATGTATATTTACATAGAAATGGAAAGAAAAAAGTGTAAACGAATTAAGAGTTTTCTCACATAAACCCTTATTTTCATTGATAAATTGCATAAGCGGTCATTAAAGAACAATGTCTGCCAGTGTAAAGAAGCGTATTTGTTTATATTAAAATGAAATAATTTTATGTAAAACTATTGTGTTTACTGTATGAAACGAAACTAATGATGAGAATTAAATTGTTGAATACTTATAATGCAATCGAATGTACAACAGCGAAATGTCGAACCTTTTTTTATTAAGGCCGTAAGCTTTTTAGGTGATAATTTTCAAATGGGAAGGTTGTATCCATATCATATGGATACAACCTCCCATTTGAAAATTTAAATATCTCAGATTTGCATTGAATTTCACGGTAAATGAAATACTCCAACGAAAGTAAAATTTGGGTAATATTAATTATTGATGTCATATAAATAGTGTTAACATTTCCTCAAAATTCGGAAGTGTATGCATTTTCACGAACGGTTTGAACCTCCTTTTGGTCTCATTTACATAATACTAAATTAAACTAAGTGTATCTCACATTACCCACTATTACGCCCAGCAGCTATGTTCCAAAATTCAAAATTGTCATTTAGTTAGTTTAGTAGCTAATCCTGCATATACAAATATAACCCCATATATATATATATATATATATATATATATATATATATATATATATATATATATATATATATATATAAATAATAATCCAGGTAAAACCTCCACAGCGTAGTAATCCAAAGAATTTAAACCGGGTTTATAAAAAGTGCTCAATGTCAAATAGAGATTTTATATATGATTATTTTTATTTACACAGACATGTACAAAATCTGCGACACCGGCATGTCGATGTTATCGATCAACAGCTATTATAAACTGAGATCTCATCAGGCAGAGTTAGACTCCGATCTTAACCTTAGATCATATTTGGAAAAAGAAGGTTAAGATCGAATTCTAACTCTGCCTGATGAGATCTCAGTTTATAATAACTGTTGATCGATAACATCGCCATGCCAGTGTCGCAGATTTTGTACATGTCTGTGTAAATAAAAATAATCATATATATATATATATATATATATATATATATATATATATATATATATATACTCTGACATAAAGTCGTCCTATATTATGTGCACGAATGAAAATGAAACGGTTAAAACAAGGAAGTATGTGCGGAGATTATATTTGTTGACGAGAAGATACGCGTCTATCAGTGCGTGAGTGTCCTGAAGAATGCGTAAATGTATGTACAACATTTCCCTTACTCTCTCTCTTTTTCTCTCTCTATCTACCACCCCGAGTCGCACTGCCTCTAGCAAATATGTCTCTATGTTAGAGATACCCATCAATGAATGATAATATAAGTATGTGGGCACTTGCATATATGCACACATAAATACTTGTCGACTTTACATTGTCTCCATCGAAGTAACCTACTTCTGAGTCAGACTGCTGCTTATCAAGGGCAGAGAAAAAAGTCTGTACTACATATAAGTATCGAATTTCGTGATTTTCAATGATGCTTTTGTTGTTGTTGTAGTAGTAATAGTAGTAGTAGTAGTGGTAGTAGTAGTAGTAGTAGTAGTGGTAGTAGTAGTAGTAGTAGTAGTATGATCCTCAACCCTTGTGGGCTGTGCTTTCTGGATCCCACTTAGCATAAATGAATAGTTATTCGCAAAAGAATAGAGCGCACAAGGTAGCCGATAATGCGACTATATAAGCATAGTAGATTTACCTTATGGCATGGCGGTGGTTGGTAGGAATATGTTAACAGTTCTCGATTACTAATTAGGCATTCGAGTTTAAAAACACAGTATGAAGCACCCGCCCGTTTCTAGCTACACCGAAGAGTCGAAAAAAAAAAGAAAAGATAAACAGTTTTCTGTGGATCTAGAAGTAAAGAGTCTTATTATTCTGTCATTTAATTTACATACGTGTTTGTGGTGTGTACGCAAGTACATAAGTATGTACATTATATGATGACGCTGAAAAAGGAAAAGTCACTTTTTCTCCAAATTCTCACAAAACATTAAGAAATATTACAAAGTGTTTAAATAAACATAGAGTGAGAGAAACACATACAAAGAGAAAGAGATTGGTTACTTGTTTAGTTAATTATAAATTACGGCTAATTAGAACAATTAAAACAGATTTTTTTCCAAACATAACTCAATCCGAGAACAAAAGTATACATTAGCACCTAAATTTAGCATGTATTTTGTGTATATAGGAAAAACAAATATATTGAAACAAATGCTAATTAACTCACATTTCTTTATATATATATATATATATATATATATATATATATATATATATATATATATATATATATATATATATTTATATATTTACACATATACATGATATTATAATGAATATTTTAAATTATTATTCACATACATATGTTTCTTCCTTTTGAGGAATCGTCAGTGTGAATATAACTGTTCTACCAGTCTCACGGTTCGATCCTAGACACGAGCCTCATTTTAACTCACGTCTAAACCCATTAGCCCATGCAGCCAACCTAACATCAATGCCGAAAGAGAAGAAATAAAGTCTATTTACGTTTTTACACAGTGTTCAACATATGCTATGAACGGAACTCGCATTTAAGCTTTAATTTGGCAACTTATTTTTTATTTCTCTTAAAGGACCCTGTCGTAAAGAGATCTGTTAGATAATATTATAATTAATATTTTTAATTAGTGTTCACATGCATATATGTTTCATCATTTTAGGGAATCGTCAGTGTGTAGATAACTGTTCTTCCAGCCGCACGATATCGTGAACAGTATACAACATTAATAAGGTTCCCCGTTAAAAGTTTGAGTCAAAATAAAATATGTAAAAATGAAATGCATGTTAGATGCATTTCTTTGCGTGACCATGTTATTTTATAGGCTGACGAAGCCAAATGAATATCAGGGAAAATTAATAGACATGATTAATTATGATGCTATCAATTTTTTTTAAAATTGTGTCTTCTAATATTAATTTTGTGTTATTTCTATACATAAGAATGTAGCCAAAATTCTTTTCATGGGTCTGCTTTTGGAAAAGTAATAAATAAGTAAAATTAGCATAACAATTTTGATATTAACGGTTCTGTTGTTTTTTTTACTTTGATGTGTATAAAGTTCACTGAAATTTTTTTTTAGATAAATCTATATCAAAGAAAAAGTACGTTTTGAAAATTGGCAGAATCAATTGTATGAGGAAAAATGTTTAAAAAGGAAGTCGGAATATTCATTGAACTATCATATATATATATATATATATATATATATATATATATATATATATATATATATATATATATGTGTGTGTGTGTGTGTGTGTGTATGTGTGTATTGACCCCGCCGTAGCTCATGGTTAATGCAAGAAATAGAATATATATATATATATATATATATATATATATATATATATATATATATATATATATATATATATATATATATATATATATAGAGAGAGAGAGAGAGAGAGAGAGAGAGAGAGAGAGAGAGGGAGGGAGAGAGAGATTTTTAAAACTATAAATTAATTAACAAAATCTATATATACAAAAATTGATGGCTCGTCCGATTAAGAGCGAATTAAAAATGCGGTCCTCATAATAATAATGATAAAAAAAACGCACCGGTAAAACACCCGGCCGAGTATTACAAAAGGAACAATAACAAAATATAAGCGTGTATAATATATATATATATATATATATATATATATATATATATATATATATATATATATATATATATATATATATATGTATTGACTTCGCTTTAACTCAGGATTAATGTACAAGTCTTTAATAAGAAATAGATTATATATATATATAGAGAGAGAGAGAGAGAGAGAGAGAGAGAGATGTTTAAAACTATAAAATCTATATATACAAAAATTGATGGCTCGTCCGATTAAGGGCGAATTAAAAATGCGGTCCTCTGCATATTTTAAAAAAATAAACAAACCGCCCAGAGTAGCGAATAATAATTAAAAAAAAAAACGCACCGGTAAAACACCCGATAGAGTATTACCAAAGAAACAATAACAAAAAATCATCGTGTATAATATATATATATATATACAACATAAAATATAATTACACGAAATTACATAATTGTCGATGCAATAATTTATTTCAACCTAGTGTTTTTTTCAAGCATCAATTCCACAAGGTTGAAAGAAATTATTGCATCGACAATTATGTAACTTCGTGTTATTATATTTTATGTTATTCTTGCTCTGTTTACCACATTGAGCTCTCATACCCGGATTTCTCCTGGAATTATTCCATTATAACACACACACACACACACACACATATATATATATATATATATATATATATATATATATATATATAAACATTAAATTTTGAAAAAAATATCATATAAAATTGCATCATGTTTTGGTTTTTAAGATTTAATATCCTTATTTAGGTTTAGGATAAAACTACTGTGTTTATATAATATTGCTCAATAACAGATAGAACTATTCCACGTAATAAAAACTTTTATTTATACAAACATAGTTTGGCTACACATTCAGAACATGTTTCAAGCGCAGTTTTAATAAGCTAATAATTCTCAGTCCAATTACTATCCGTAAAGGTCACGTGACAAAATTCAAAATATTTTGTTTAACATTCTTACCGTTAAACTTTCATATATTTAAATTTCAAACGGCGTCAAATCGAGATGAAGTCAATTAACATGAAATTTCTGCAGTCTGTTTTGCTAGACTTTAAACGGGCCAGACGTTGCACGATTGCCACGGTGACTTGGTGTGAAGAATAGAAATCATTGGCCCGAGAGTATTTATACTTTAAGGTTTGTTTCGCATTTTCCGTGAAAATTGAGTAACAGAATGTCAGTATGTATTACGCAAAAGTGAAAATTAAAACGCATAATTACCGTTGAATTTGTTCTTTGTAGAATATGAAAGAGTAAAGATAAAAGAGTATTGATTTACTCCTCTGCAGGAGTTAGGCACAAAGCCAGTTTTTATCTTACTCCTTCAAGTAAGATGTGACCCAAGGTCGGGTCGGGAATGTGGGGTTTGAAAATTGCCTGGGCAGCCCCGTCGGTATTCCCCGGTAGGGGCGCCTCAGGCAGTAAGTAATAAACTTACTCCTCCCCAAAGAGGGGAGGCGAAGCCTGGGAAGGTGGACCTTATTTAGATACATTGCTATCGATTTCAGCGTAACAACATCGACCGGATTGACTAGTAATTAATGTTGCTTTTTAATTATTTAATTATTTTTTTTGCGAGTCTGTTAACGACCACTTAATAATATTTATATTCAAAAAATGTCATGTGCTAATTATTTCTATTTTTTATTACTTAATTCTACTCTTTTTTTTATTAGAGACCATTTGCGGATGCTGTTATTTGCTGGCTCAATCTGACCTGTAAGTAAATAACACTTATTTTGCTAATTAGATCGTGTGTTTTGCGGTTATGCTATGTCTGTGATACTGTTGTTCTTATTTTATTGTTTTGATTTAAAAAAAAGTTTAGCGGTATTAGTATTAGTATATATATATATATATATATATATATATATATATATATATATATATATATATATACCTATACCGACCAAAATATTGTGTATGTATGATAAACTATGACAATGCAACATGACAACTGTATATTACAGACTATTAATTTATAAGAAGCTGTTTATAAAATAAATAAGCAAATTAAGAAGGCCTAAATGTCTTTACGGGTGTTTGCGGTTTACTATATATACAGTATCTAAAAATCTAATGTTGTATCATACAATTAATAAGCACAACCTGTTTTCATGTTCACATAGAGTGGGTAGATAAAAATACTTACATATGTATATATGTATGTATATATATATGCATGTTTGGTTAAACAGTAGCACCAGCTTCTGTGTATTTATTTTTTGATTCGTTGTTTATTCAAGTAAATAAACCTAGTATCAACCATGCTCGTTATAAGGGGGGCGAAGGTATGTTGAAGTGTTGTTGAAGTGGTATTGAAATGTTTTTTAAAAGCATCTTCTTAATAAATTCACCAATCTTTTTAGTGTGCATAATCATTCATCCGCCCGAAGATGACCGACGTCGGTTGAAAACGTTCGCGAAAATATGGCGATTTTTTATACAACATGGACGACAATACCAAATCGGTCGTGCGACGAATCGAAATAACGAATCAAAAAATAAATAAACTGGCGCTCCTGTTTAACCAAACATGTTTAAGAGAACGAATGCTGCCTAATTATATATATATATATACATATATATATATATATATATATATATATATATATATATATATATATATATATATATATATATATATAAATATATAAACACACATACTAAAAAACAGTCAAGTTCAATGATTATAGATTTAGTTATATTATAAGGAGACAAAAGTCATCGAGTTTATCAAATAAATATAAAAAAGAAATATTCCAAATCTCTATGATGAATGTGCATAATGCAGGTTAAATTTAGTTCAATGATTAGGACTGTAAGTCCAACAGATGTCATACATTATAACTCAATAGAATACATCATTTATGACATAATCAATATTTGTAATGATTCTCTAAAAAATTCAACTTCAATAAATATTATTGTGTACATATGTTTCAGAGATTTCTTTTCCATAATCCTTTCTTCAGCAGAACTGTTTTTCATCAATTTGTTACCGGCAACACTAACAATTAGATTGTTATATGATCACAAACACATGAAACAAAAATAACCAACATAATCCATGAATTTTTTACTTTTCGTTTTTTTTTTCTTTTCATGGCGGGCATTAATAATTGGATTCAAAAGTCAAATGTATATATTTCTTTAAAAAAAAAGATGGATTCATTTTTGAAAGAAAGAAAATAGTGCATGTACAGAGTAGCATTCGTTTATGTTGAATTTTTGAAACATGATTTCAAAATATCGATTATGGCATCAATTTTGTGTGCTACTGAGTTATCTAAATGAATAAATGCGAAAGTTTTTTTAAATTCATTCCTCCTATATTACCATACAAACGGGTTAGTGTTATTTAAATCAATAATACAACATAATATTTTAAAACATTTTATATATATCGTAGAAACGAAAGGCACACAGAACTCTTTCCATGCCTAGTGTGCATAACTATTTTCAACACTACATAATTAATTAATGTTTTGTGTCATTCATTCGTAATTTTATCGTTCTGTTTATTCCATATATATGTCGTATTTTTGTCGATATTTACATTAATTACTTAAAATAATTTAAATGATAAAATGTTTCTTAAAATATTTGCTAGGGGAAGTAATTTAAACCAGAGATAAGAATGTGGCTTCACGACGGACACGAAAAGATACATGGGGCATAAGAAATAATTCTGAAATGGGAGAAAGGTTGACTGATCCCCCTCTCCTTCTCTCTCGTTATCGACGCAATATAGAGGAAGAGGAAAGTGTGTCTGACTGCTTCCTTCTATTAGCGACCGATGTCACATTTTTTAGTTGTTTTTTATGATAAAAATAAACACACGCACACACGCACACCAGAGCGAATTGATTTCCTCTTTCTGCGCATGTTTTGGCGATTTCATTAAAAAGGTTGAAATTCCCAAAAAGGTTAATATGCGTGTTTACAACAAACTTATGTATGAAATGTTTAAAATTCAACACCTTGTTTTCAAGTATTTCGAGTAGCGAGCTATCAAATATATATCAGGAAAATATCGCTGAATACAACTACGCAATTATAAAAATCTTTTAAAATCGTATTTTGCGTCTTATTAATAAATGCTTGATTCTATCTCTTCTCGGCACACATAGAATTGACATTTCCTGGTTCTAAGTTGTAGCATAGTTGAGGTGTTTTTTTGTAGTCGCAGTGGTGATGTAGCGGCCGACGTTTCCATCTACTCCTCTCTCTGTCGCTGGACATGTTTTCGTATTTTATTTACTAACATCTGTCGTAAACGTCATTACAAAGAACATTCCTCGGATTTGAACAATCTTCTTAAAATTTTATTTTTTCTTTATAGTGTACATATATACACACAAAACAACCTAACATCTTCTTCCTCCATAGGTTGGGAGGAGGCAACTGCTCTAACCCAACCGCTCTCTCCGGTGATTCAGTAGTAAGAGAATGACCTCCTCTGCTCATTCTCCACGTAATACTGGCGGCTTCCCGTCTCTGTAACGTTACTGCCGGGACATACAACCTTACTCGAATTCTAATTGGAAAATTCCACTGTACCTAATGTTTAATGTAACGTGGATATTTACTAATCTAATCCTATGTTTACACAGTTGCATCTAAATAGTATTGCACATTCTTTTATTTTCATTTGCCCTATTGAAGGTAATATTGGATTTGCTTAATAGTTTTACCTTGGTAAATGTAGCATTTGAACATTTTCTTATGTTTTCACTTACTGAAGTGTGCTAAAACAATTACACACCCGTGTTGACATCGTCATGAACGTAGGTTCTTGCTTGTCTGCAGATACAACACCACTCGGACGCTAATGTTGATTTATAAAAAAAATGTTAATTTAAGAAAGATTAGAACAGTCATAGAAACCATCAGATGGACGGGCCACTTTCGTACGCGTGTTGGAGGTAAAGATAAACCGATAGATAGACAGACAGATCGTCTCGCTACGCCAAGCAAAAGTGGGCATGCTACCCCCTTCATTGGAGTACGAGTCCCAGTCACGTCTTTTTGTACTTGAAAACTCTCCAGATAAAGAGACAAAAAAATCTCCGTACGGAAACCACGTTTTGTCGCGACTTCTGTCTGGGGTCACCTCTGACCCTATAGCTTTCACTCAAACGTTTTCATTCAAACACCATTCTCGTTATGTAACAATTTGGCAAGTCACAATGCCATCCTAATGTCCTGATTAAATTGTTTGACTGTATGAATAAACATTTGCAACTGTTCACACGTCTTGCGAATTGTTTGATGCCCATATATAGAAGACAGTTAGTAGAATGTGAACACAGTGCGTATCTCTATTCAGAAATGGCGACCCGAATATACCATCACATTATCGACTTATTTCTCTTTTGTAAATGTCCAGTAAGCTATTTGTAAAACGATTGCACAAACGTATTTACTCTTTCTACATTACTTAACAGTTTGTTTTTCATTCAAATCACTCGATTAACCATGCTTTGATATGCATGAATGAGAATATACAATTATGTAGGACATCGAAATATCTTGATGCATTTCTTTTTACATAATGCCTTGAACTTATCCAGGTCTTTTTTTTTCTTTTCTTCAGAGATATCAAAATGTTTACAATTACAACTTTAATCGCTATTCACAAAAGAATACGTGTGGGTTAGGGTCAGTGTTAGGGTTGCTGCTTAGGGTTAGGGTTGCTGCTTAGGGTAAGGGTTAGGGTTAGTGTTTCGTCTTTGGATTGTTATCAACGTATCATGGATCTACTTTAGTATGATATTGCACTTATATCGCGATCTACACCTCATATTGTAAGCAACACAATACAAGAGCAAGGAAAACACTTCTCCTAATTGGCCTCAAAACAATGTGTAGTTAGACAGTCTAGAACCCTAAACCTAACTCTTAACTATGGCAATAATCTAACCCCTAACCTCAACTCTAACGTTCATCAAAAGGATATTCTTTCCTTGCATATATAAAGCCAAAGTAGCACCCGTACGTTGTAGATATTTCCCCTTGTAGCTGACAAGCTTTAAACTTTTTCAGGGCATTCTTTTTTGTTATTCAGTTATGTTAATATGTTTAATCTGACAGTTTAAATTAGTAGTCACAAAGGGATACATGTGATATGCATTTTCTGTCTACCCAGCTATTTAGTTTTCAAATTTCAGCTTGGTCGTAGCACACTCAATTGAGAAATACCTGGGTTGCCGGTGCAGTGGGTTTGATGATTTAAAACCTGAAATCATCACTGAAATGACCGATCCTGTCACATGTATACCATGTATTTTACGATCAATACCCAGTCTAAAGCACCTATCTCATCACCGCAATGGTGAATCCTTGTACTTGTTTTGCAAGTACTTCAATGCAATGTTCTTCCATGAACTTGCTGCTCTAGTGCCCCCTCGACGTAAATACACTCGAAATCCCCGACAATCAGCCAAATCCCATTCATTCACTGTGAAAGTCCCCAGATACCGGAGAGCCTTCTACTCCAATAGTTTCTTTCCTCGAGCAACCGACCGTTGGAACTTCATCCCTGCTCCTTGTTTCCTCGACTTTACCAACATGCAGAAATTTAAAACTAATGTTAACAAGCATCTCGCTACACAGCTACCAATTTAGGATGACCCTCAAAACTTAACCCTAATTCTCAGTAGCCCCTTACGCCTACAGTGGCAACTTGCCTTGTTTGGAGTGAAATAATGTGCTGCCTGTAAAGCAGAACGGTGGCGGAAAAGATATCATTGCACCAAAGATAAGTTTATCTTCGATAAAATGATGCTGAGAAACTGCAAACGAAGAACTATTAACCTTGCCATCGAGTGGGTTGATTATAAGAAAGCATTTGGCATAGTGTCTCATTCATATGTACACAATGCTTGGAGATTTTAGGAATATTCATTCAAACATCTTCCAAAAATGGCATCAACAATTGGGAAACCAATTTATCTTCAGAAGGTGCTGCATGTGGTAAATTGAAGATCAGGTGAGGGATTTTCCAGGGCGATAGTATTTCCTCCTTGTTCTATTTGTCATTAGTTTGATCTCAATGACACTTCTCTTACCTTATGTGAAGGAAAGATATGAACTTGGGAAAGGACATCCTACAGTAAACCACTTACTATTCATGGATTACCTAAAGGTTTTTGGAAGAAATGAACACCAACTTGATACCCTAATGAACACAGTTTATTTATTTAGTGACGACATACGAATGGCATTTGGCATCACTAAATGTGCTATTCTTGTTATAAAAAAACTTATCAACTCAGATGGCCTTAAACTCCGAACAACAGATCTGATAAACAATGTAGACAGTGAGAGGGCTACACATACTTGGGAATCTCGGAGGTAGATAGTTTTAAAAACAAGGAAATGAAAACTAGACCACAGCTGAGTACAACAGAAGAGTAAGGGTTATTTTTAGATCGTTCCTCTACAGTCGAAATACAATCTATGCTATTAATGTCAGAGCAGTAGCTATCATTCGATGTACTGCTTATATACGTGACTGAAAGATAGATGAAATAAAATGTTTGGACACCAAAACACAGAAAATGCTTACAATTTGCAAAGAAAGGAGATACAGGTCGATTGTATCTACCTAGAAAGAAGGTAGTCGAGATTTACTTCGTGTTTAATATGTTGTGAATACAGAAGAAGGTCGTCTATCTAAATATATTTCTAGAAAGAAATGAGATTCTTCTTTGAGAAATGAAAATACTGCATTTAGAGATAATGACAGCTGGACTTGATTGGTCAGGGGTGATCTCAAAAGATCTACTGAGAGAACCTTAATGGCAGCCCAGGAATAAGCCACTCGCAATCAGGAATTACATTGACAAAACTGCAGACCTACCGATGTGTAGATTTTGTATCTGAATGCCATATTGTATCTGGATGACCAATGCTAGCACAACATCAGAATAAAATCTGGAGATACGACAAAGTCGCTCAGGTACTACGCTGGAATATATGCTAACTTTATGAATTGGACCACAATGAGAAGTGGTATGAGCATAAGCCAGAAGTGGTACAGGAGAACGACAGTGTCAAACGTCTTTGGGACATGCATAAACAAACTTATAAAGTTTTTGAACATTCCACACCCGACTTAATCTTTTCGAACTAAAAACAAAAAGAATTGTTTAATCATTAATATAGCATGCCTCTTCGATACCAGAGTGCATGGTAAAGAACACGAAAAAAATATTACTTTTATACGCACAAGGCGTCTTGGTCCAATGGTGAAAACGGTGGACTATAGACATCAATATCGAAGGTTCGATCCTTGTCTAAGTTATCCATGCTGATGACGGCTGTGAGCCAGAAACACGTGTCAATGGATTACTTTTATGTATGTATAAAATTAATTAAAAAATATATATTAACGAAAAATATGTCTTATAAAGTTAATGGCGACTAATAAGGCAATTTTCTGCATCTTAATCACTTAGGAAGTGAGACAATCGAAATAATAGTAAGCAAAACAACAACGAACGCTGCAATCACCAATAAAAATAATTACATTAAACTACAATAAATGTTTACGTGATAAAAATCGTACATATTTCTAGACAGAGCGACTTAGTCCAATGGTAAAGACGCTGGACTATAGACATCAATATCGAAGGTTCGATCCTTGTCTAAGTTATCCAGCACGTGTCAATGGATTACTTTTATGTACGTATAAAATTAATATATATATATATATTCACATATAATATCATGAGGTGATATAATATATTGTGTGTAAATTTTCAATATTTACTTCAATAGTGCTCAATACGTGAGTAGAGCCTAGTATAAAAATATATTTATGACAATGAAGTTACACAAAGGCGTCTGCGTTTCATCAACTCAGGGAATTATTAGGTGACGTGTACGGATTTTTTGTTACTGATTGTTTTTATATGTCCACGTGGTGTTTAGAATAGCTAACAAGCTAATCAGATCATTTGTTATTTACAGTTGTTTTCTGATTGAATGTTTTCATTAGCCAATGCCTGGGCTTCTCCGCCAGTGCCTGGGCTTACTTTACATCTTCTTTAGTTTTGTTTCGGTATGACATATATTTTGTGAATGTGTCGAATTAACAGGTGATTTAATTTCAGCACGTACGTGATTGAAATATTTTTTTGTATTTATTTTGTTATTCGTTGCTACTTTAGGTATTATTTTATTTTTATTTTTATTGATTTTATTTGATGTATTTGTTATGTATATAGTTATCCTAAAGTAAAGGATATTCTATGTCTATAGTTGGTTGCTATTTCGTTTCTACAGTTTTATTTAACATTTCCAGCTTCTCATTCAAACATAATCTATACAGGTCATCAAAATATCTACATATACGGGGCCATTGTAGTGATTAGCACTTTGTTATATCAAACAAAATATAGCCTAAATAACAGATACTGATCGAATAGGTTACAGATTGTTTAGTATGTATTTTTTATTTGTTTATTTTGTCGATATGAATGTGCAGGCCATATGCATTTTTGGCATTTTCGTTACAAGCAGGAGCCCAAACTCTCAGGTAGCATTAAGAGCGGCTGCTCTATCAACAGTTGTATAAAATCGTGCGTAACTGTACGTGCCATGTCGCGCATGAAGAGGGACCAAGAGTTATTCCCGGTAGGCTTTCCCGAAGTCACAACCCCTACGGATCAAGTCTCGACTAATGGTCTTGATGTGTGAGCTTATTGACACCAAACAAGCACCCACGTTGCCCTCCGCACTCTATCTAAAACCAAAATGACAGTACAAAGAAAAAGAAACAAACTTAAACAAGACAACCACCCAAAAAATATTTGTCTTCCCTTGAGGCTGGCATTGACAAATATCCGGGCGCTTAGAACCATCATCAATGGCGTAAAAACCTTTCTCCTCATAAACTCTCCGGATATCTAAGTGAAACAAACCTACAATCCTGAATCTCTTCACACCATGTATACATGACTGAATACCTTCCCCTCTACCGTAAAGACTCGGACAAACATATGCACGGACTATGAGTTTATGTTCGGAACACCTTTTTCTTGACTAGAAAACATAGGATAGAATCTGCTGATCAAGCCTACATGTGCTGTAGATTAACCTTACAGCACAGCGTTAGTTACTTATATTTCTTGTACCGTTCTTTTTCGACCCAGGGATGTACCCTGCTTAATTTTTTACTCTGAAAGCATAGAAACAACACTATAACTTGACTTCAGTGCACAAATGTACATGCATTTTGGAGATTTTAATGCACATCACCGTGACTATTTTGGATTCTCCAGCTATACAGACGCAGCGTGTAACTCCGCGTAGAGTTTTTCCATAGCGCATTTCCTCTCACAAACTGTCACTTTCCCGACATCCCTCCCTGATCGTCTGGATCAGCCAGCCTCACTTTTCGACCTGTTCTTGACCCACTGTACGAGGTTTGTGTGACGATTGCGCATACCCTGTCCGGGAACGCTGATCACCTTGTAGTAATGGTTGATATCATCCTAAAAACTCGTTTTAGAGCTAATGAGTCGTTGTCTAAAACGAGGAAATACTAAAAGCAGGCTAAATTTGATTCCATCAGAGATCACATCAGAGACGCTCCATGGAGTTAAACATTTTCTCTCCCTGGTGATCAGTGCGCAAATGAGGTCACCGAATGAGTCAAATCAGGCATTGCACCTCAAGTCGCTATGCGAAAATTCTTTCAGCAAGCCCCACCTACTACGATGCTTAAGTTCTAACTGTGCAGCTGCTATTGCTTAGACAATTCGGCGGCCATGAGTAAACTACGAATAGACATACATTTATAGCGTCAAAAATTGTAAGACTGTGATAGATCAAGAAAAGAGATGGTATACAGAGATGATCAGAAAATCATTCAGTCACAGAAACCATGTACTCGTGATTTCTGGAAAATATTCAATAGTGTGGTGAACAATAGGCAATCAACAATAGACTCGCTATGATGTTGTTTGCACGGCAACTGATAAAACTGAAAATTCAACTTTGGATTCCGCAAACCACTCCTTCCCAAGCTACACTTGATGACCTGACCATTACCCTTATCTCATGTCCAGTATATCGTAAAAAGCCTATACTAGTAATAGTAATGAAGAAATGCTCTTGATAGACTTCACGAATGTCCTATGCTGGAAATCTCATTTCTTTGATCAATCATAACTCAAAAACCAATAAACCAAATTAGTTAAAACTTTGCACACCATTTTTATTTGATAGGTTCTATGAGTGTGTAGAATTTCAGCATCATTAGTCAAGGCAACCCAGAGATCCAGAAAGTTCAATCATGAAATCATGTAATCTGTGTGTACGTACGTACGTACGTACGTACGTACGTATGGGCCACCCTTTATCTCATAAACTATTTCATGGATTTAGCTAAGATTGGCAGAGATCGAGGTTCTAGGGTCTTGTTGAGGGCATTTTTATTTCAGTTTACCATATACCTTAGTTTTCCAGAAAATTCCAAAAAACCTTTTAAATGACCAGTATTCATACACTTTATTCTATATCTTATCGACCATTTGATGGATTCAGCTGATTTTTGGCAAATATAGAGGTTCTAGTGTCTAGTTGATGGCATTTTAATTTCAGTTGATGATATACCTTAGTTTTCCAGAAAATTCCTATAAACCCTAAAAAAATTACTAGTCTACATACGGTTTATTCTGTATCTCATCAACTTTTTGATAGATTCAGCTGATTTTTGATAGAGATAGAGGCTCTGGGCTCTAGTTGATGGCTTTCTAATTTCAGTTTTTCAATATACCGTAGTTTCTCAAAAATTTTCAACAAACCTTAAATAATAACTAGTCCACATACACTTTCTTCTATATCTCATCAGCTATTTGATTAATTCAGCTGTGTTATGGCACAGATAGAGGTTGTATTTTGGTTTCCTTTGTACACTGAATATTTTATTGTTTACTATTGTGAATAACTTTATTATATTTCTCCCTGCTCTGAAAATGTTTGATTGATTTATTTATTTCATTCAAATTAAATATTTTTGCATTGTGTCCTTGTCAATTTTCAAACACACTGACTGTAAAATGATTGAATCACCATTTATTGTTTGCAATGAATACATGGTAAAGTTTGAAGAAAATTGTTCTAGTTTGAATTGTATCATGAGTAAATATACACTCATCATAATTCCCCCAAAAATATTTACCTGTGAATATTGGAAGAAACATTGATTAGTCAAATTACCAACAATATCAGTTATGAGAAGGCATTGTATTGAGGCATAGCCTTTACAAAAGTAGTGACATTCCATGAAAAATGCCAGTATACTGAAATCATATGCCCTTAATAGGGTTAAGAGGAAAATTCATATACACTAAATGTACAAAAGCAAGGAAATTCCCAAATTTTTACACTTTTATTGTCATTATAGGTATGCGAGCACAACAGGGCTATGTATTTTACTGGTAGGAATTTTTCTTCAGCGCACCTCATACACTTCATCCACTCATGCATAGAGATTTATACTGTAGTGATGTGATAATGAAATGGTTTGGTTTATATGTAGTCACACCCTTAATGAAATTAAAAGTGTACAAATTTGGGATAACAGACACCTGCACACATATAGCGACCACCCAACTTAGAATCCTCTGAACGAGATCAAGTTGAACCGGTAACGAAAAGAGTTTACCCCCTTGGTAATAGAAATCCTCCAAAATGCCCACTCCCTATTTTCAATTTTTTGTCATTAGCCTCTCCCAAATTGCATTTATCTTGGAAGGACACAACCTATTCTACAAAATCCATCCTTCTCCGTTTTCTTGTTCTCCCACTTAGATTCTACTCCCATTTAGATATTGACCTGCTTGTTTTCGGTGCTGAACAAACCGGTTATATTATTTAGAAGGGTTTTTGATTTTCTTTATCCAACTACCCATTATACCCCAATGAATTTCCAAAATTATGAAAAATAAAAATTAAAACAAATTTTGGGTTATCTTAAGTAGGATGGCCCCTAGAGTAAATGTGGTATTCTGGTGACTGAGATGATTCTAGTTAAGGATATACATTTTTATCACTTTAGACCAAGGATGACCAACGACAGCCATTATCCCCAAACTTTTGATGACCTTGTGCCTTATTTGTTTGGAATGTAATTTTTAATTAAAAGTGTAGTATCTGTTCTCGGAATAACAGCGACATCAGACGTTTTACTGATGCCATAAAATATTGTGTATGTATGATAAACTATGACAATGCAAAATGACAACTGTATATTACAGACTATTAATTTATTGGAAGCTGTTTATAAAATAAATAAGCAAATTAAGAAGGCCTAAATGTGTTTACGGGTGTTTGCGGTTTACTATATATACGGTATTTAAAAATTTAATGTTGTATCATACAATTAATAAGCACAACCTGTTTTCATGTTAACATAGTTTGGGTAGATAAAAATACCTATACATACATATATACGTATATAAGTATATATATATATACATATATAAGTATATATATATATATATACATATATAAATATATATATACTTTCAAAAAGTCAAGTTCAATGATTATAGATTTAGTTATATCATGAGGAGACAAAAGTCATCGAGTTTATCAAATAAATATAAAAAAGAAATATTCCAAATCTCTATGATGAATGTGCATAATGCAGGTTAAATTTAGTTCAATGATTAGGACTGTAAGTCCAACAGATGTCATATATTATAACTCAATAGAATACATCATTTATGACATAATCAATATTTGTAATTATTCTCTAAAAAATTCAACTTCAATAAATATTATTGTGTACATATGTTTCAGAGATTTCTCTTCCATAATCCTTTCTTCAGCAGAACTTGTTTTCATCAATTTGTTACCGGCAAAACTAACAATTAGATTGTTATATGATCACAAACACATGAAACAAAAATAACCAACATAATCCATGAATTTTTTACTTTTCGTTTTTTTTTTCTTTTCATGGCGGGCATTAATAATTGGATTCAAAAGTCAAATGTATATATTTCTTTAAAAAAAAAGATGGATTCATTTTTGAAAGAAAGAAAATAGTGCATGTACAGAGTAGCATTCGTTTATGTTGAATTTTTGAAACATGATTTCAAAATATCGATTATGGCATCAATTTTGTGTGCTACTGAGTTATCTAAATGAATAAATGCGAAAGTTTTTTTAAATCCATTCCTCCTATATTACCATACAAACGGGTTAGTGTTATTTAAATCAATAATACAACATAATATTTTAAAACATTTTATATATATCGTAGAAACGAAAGGCACACAGAACTCTTTCCATGCCTAATTTGCATAACTATTTTCAACACTACATAATTAATTAATGTTTTGTGTCATTCATTCGTAATTTTATCGTTCTGTTTATTCCATATATATGCAATATTTCTGTCGATATTTACAGTAATTAATTAAAATAATCTAATACAAAAAGGATAAATTATTAAATCTTTCTTAAAATATTTGCTGGGGAAGTAATTTAAACCAGAGATAAGAATGTGGCTTCACGACGGACACGAAAAGATACATGGGGCATAAGAAATAATTCTGAAATGGGAGAAAGGTTGACTGATCCCCCTCTCCTTCTCTCTCGTTATCGACGCAATATAGAGGAAGAGGAAAGTGTGTCTGACTGCTTCCTTCTATTAGCGACCGATGTCACATTTTTTAGTTGTTTTTTATGATAAAAATAAACACACGCACACACGCACACCAGAGCGAATTGATTTCCTCTTTCTGCGCATGTTTTGGCGATTTCATTAAAAAGGTTAAAATTACCAACAAGGTTAATATGCGTGTTTACAACAAACTTATGAATAAAATGTTTCAAATTCAACACCTTGTTTTCAAGTATTTCGAGTAGCGAGCTATCAAATATATATCAGGAAAATATCGCTGAATACAACTACGCAATTATAAAAATCTTTTAAAATCTGTGTAAATACTAAATTGTATAAAAGTCAAACAAGTTATTTACAAAATCATCCTTCGATAAATTCCAAAAACATGAAATCACTCATTATTTGCAAACACACCTCTCAATAAAGACAATAATTATTCAACGTCGTTGAGATATAAAATGTTTTCAATAGTTATTTGGTTAACATTCACAAAATGATAAAATCTCTCACGAAATAAGAAATCACTACATATGTAACCACAATTCAAGGTCAATGTTTTATACACCTGTAAACAAACTGGAAGTTAAGAATGTTATTTAAAATATTAATTTTTCGAAATCAGTTGGCCCTCATAATATTGCTGTAAAATTATTGATGATTCTTAGATGTTTCCCCTATCTTATTCATCAGTATATTTCCTTCGTTTTAATCTCATTTTCCCAGCTAATTAAAAGCTTCAACTCTGTTGTAAGAATAGATTTCTATCACAAAATTAAATCTTCGAACTCTATTTTAGCAATAGCTCTTTCCCACAAAATTTAAAACTCCTCACTCTGTTTTACGAATAGCTATTTCTAACGACATTAAAACTTGTAAACTCTATTAAAAATAACTATTTCCCACGAAAGTAAAAAAAAACCAACTCTCTTTTAAGGAAAGTTGTTTCTCACAAAATCAAAAACTCTCAACTCTGTTTCAAGGAAAGAGCTTCACCTATAGAGATAAAATCTTCCAACTCTGTTTTAAGAATTTCGCTTTCCAACGAAATAAAACACTTTAACTCTGTTTTGAGAATAGCTTTTACCAAAGAAAATGAAAAAAAAACACACTTACAAGCCTGTTTTAAGAATAGTACTAGCTTCGTATTTTGCGTCTTATTAATAAATGCTTAATACTATCTCTTCTCGGCACACATAGAATTTACATTTCCTGGTTCTAAGTTGTAGCATAGTTGAAGTGTTTTTTTGTAGTCGCAGTGGTGATGTAGCGCCGACGTTTCCATCTACTCCTCTCTCTGTCGCTGTACATGTTTTCGTATTTTATTTACTAACATCTTTCGTAAACGTCATTACAAAGAACATTCCTCGGATTTGAAGAATCTTCTTAAAATTTTATTTTTTCTTTATAGTGTACATATATACACACAAAACAACCTAACATCTTCTTCCTCCATAGGTTGGGAGGAGGCAACTGCTCTAACCCAACCGCTCTCTCCGGTGATTCAGTAGTAAGAGAATGACCTCCTCTGCTCATTCTCCACGTAATACTGGCGGCTTCCCGTCTCTGTAACGTTACTGCCGGGACATACAACCTTACTCGAATTCTAATTGGAAAATTCCACTGTACCTAATGTTTAATGTAACGTGGATATTTACTAATCTAATCCTATGTTTACACAGTTGCATCTAAATAGTATTGCACATTCTTTTATTTTCATTTGCCCTATTGAAGGTAATATTGGATTTGCTTAATAGTTTTACCTTGGTAAATGTAGCATTTGAACATTTTCTTATGTTTTCACTTACTGAAGTGTGCTAAAACTATTACACACCCGTGTTGACATCGTCATGAACGTAGGTTCTTGCTTGTCTGCAGATACAACACCACTCGGACGCTAATGTTGATTTATAAAAAAAATGTTAATTTAAGAAAGATTAGAACAGTCATAGAAACCATCAGATGGACGGGCCACTTTCGTACGCGTGTTGGAGGTAAAGATAAACCGATAGATAGACAGACAGATCGTCTCGCTACGCCAAGCAAAAGTGGGCATGCTACCCCCTTCATTGGAGTACGAGTCCCAGTCACGTCTTTTTGTACTTGAAAACTCTCCAGATAAAGAGACAAAAAAATCTCCGTACGGAAACCACGTTTTGTCGCGACTTCTGTCTGGGGTCACCTCTGACCCTATAGCTTTCACTCAAACGTTTTCATTCAAACACCATTCTCGTTATGTAACAATTTGGCAAGTCACAATGCCATCCTAATGTCCTGATTAAATTGTTTGACTGTATGAATAAACATTTGCAACTGTTCACACGTCTTGCGAATTGTTTGATGCCCATATATAGAAGACAGTTAGTAGAATGTGAACACAGTGCGTATCTCTATTCAGAAATGGCGACCCGAATATACCATCACATTATCGACTTATTTCTCTTTTGTAAATGTCCAGTAAGCTATTTGTAAAACGATTGCACAAACGTATTTACTCTTTCTACATTACTTAACAGTTTGTTTTTCATTCAAATCACTCGATTAACCATGCTTTGATATGCATGAATGAGAATATACAATTATGTAGGACATCGAAATATCTTGATGCATTTCTTTTTACATAATGCCTTGAACTTATCCAGGTCTTTTTTTTTCTTTTCTTCAGAGATATCAAAATGTTTACAATTACAACTTTAATCGCTATTCACAAAAGAATACGTGTGGGTTAGGGTCAGTGTTAGGGTTGCTGCTTAGGGTTAGGGTTGCTGCTTAGGGTAAGGGTTAGGGTTAGTGTTTCGTCTTTGGATTGTTATCAACGTATCATGGATCTACTTTAGTATGATATTGCACTTATATCGCGATCTACACCTCATATTGTAAGCAACACAATACAAGAGCAAGGAAAACACTTCTCCTAATTGGCCTCAAAACAATGTGTAGTTAGACAGTCTAGAACCCTAAACCTAACTCTTAACTATGGCAATAATCTAACCCCTAACCTCAACTCTAACGTTCATCAAAAGGATATTCTTTCCTTGCATATATAAAGCCAAAGTAGCACCCGTACGTTGTAGATATTTCCCCTTGTAGCTGACAAGCTTTAAACTTTTTCAGGGCATTCTTTTTTGTTATTCAGTTATGTTAATATGTTTAATCTGACAGTTTAAATTAGTAGTCACAAAGGGATACATGTGATATGCATTTTCTGTCTACCCAGCTATTTAGTTTTCAAATTTCAGCTTGGTCGTAGCACACTCAATTGAGAAATACCTGGGTTGCCGGTGCAGTGGGTTTGATGATTTAAAACCTGAAATCATCACTGAAATGACCGATCCTGTCACATGTATACCATGTATTTTACGATCAATACCCAGTCTAAAGCACCTATCTCATCACCGCAATGGTGAATCCTTGTACTTGTTTTGCAAGTACTTCAATGCAATGTTCTTCCATGAACTTGCTGCTCTAGTGCCCCCTCGACGTAAATACACTCGAAATCCCCGACAATCAGCCAAATCCCATTCATTCACTGTGAAAGTCCCCAGATACCGGAGAGCCTTCTACTCCAATAGTTTCTTTCCTCGAGCAACCGACCGTTGGAACTTCATCCCTGCTCCTTGTTTCCTCGACTTTACCAACATGCAGAAATTTAAAACTAATGTTAACAAGCATCTCGCTACACAGCTACCAATTTAGGATGACCCTCAAAACTTAACCCTAATTCTCAGTAGCCCCTTACGCCTACAGTGGCAACTTGCCTTGTTTGGAGTGAAATAATGTGCTGCCTGTAAAGCAGAACGGTGGCGGAAAAGATATCATTGCACCAAAGATAAGTTTATCTTCGATAAAATGATGCTGAGAAACTGCAAACGAAGAACTATTAACCTTGCCATCGAGTGGGTTGATTATAAGAAAGCATTTGGCATAGTGTCTCATTCATATGTACACAATGCTTGGAGATTTTAGGAATATTCATTCAAACATCTTCCAAAAATGGCATCAACAATTGGGAAACCAATTTATCTTCAGAAGGTGCTGCATGTGGTAAATTGAAGATCAGGTGAGGGATTTTCCAGGGCGATAGTATTTCCTCCTTGTTCTATTTGTCATTAGTTTGATCTCAATGACACTTCTCTTACCTTATGTGAAGGAAAGATATGAACTTGGGAAAGGACATCCTACAGTAAACCACTTACTATTCATGGATTACCTAAAGGTTTTTGGAAGAAATGAACACCAACTTGATACCCTAATGAACACAGTTTATTTATTTAGTGACGACATACGAATGGCATTTGGCATCACTAAATGTGCTATTCTTGTTATAAAAAAACTTATCAACTCAGATGGCCTTAAACTCCGAACAACAGATCTGATAAACAATGTAGACAGTGAGAGGGCTACACATACTTGGGAATCTCGGAGGTAGATAGTTTTAAAAACAAGGAAATGAAAACTAGACCACAGCTGAGTACAACAGAAGAGTAAGGGTTATTTTTAGATCGTTCCTCTACAGTCGAAATACAATCTATGCTATTAATGTCAGAGCAGTAGCTATCATTCGATGTACTGCTTATATACGTGACTGAAAGATAGATGAAATAAAATGTTTGGACACCAAAACACAGAAAATGCTTACAATTTGCAAAGAAAGGAGATACAGGTCGATTGTATCTACCTAGAAAGAAGGTAGTCGAGATTTACTTCGTGTTTAATATGTTGTGAATACAGAAGAAGGTCGTCTATCTAAATATATTTCTAGAAAGAAATGAGATTCTTCTTTGAGAAATGAAAATACTGCATTTAGAGATAATGACAGCTGGACTTGATTGGTCAGGGGTGATCTCAAAAGATCTACTGAGAGAACCTTAATGGCAGCCCAGGAATAAGCCACTCGCAATCAGGAATTACATTGACAAAACTGCAGACCTACCGATGTGTAGATTTTGTATCTGAATGCCATATTGTATCTGGATGACCAATGCTAGCACAACATCAGAATAAAATCTGGAGATACGACAAAGTCGCTCAGGTACTACGCTGGAATATATGCTAACTTTATGAATTGGACCACAATGAGAAGTGGTATGAGCATAAGCCAGAAGTGGTACAGGAGAACGACAGTGTCAAACGTCTTTGGGACATGCATAAACAAACTTATAAAGTTTTTGAACATTCCACACCCGACTTAATCTTTTCGAACTAAAAACAAAAAGAATTGTTTAATCATTAATATAGCATGCCTCTTCGATACCAGAGTGCATGGTAAAGAACACGAAAAAAATATTACTTTTATACGCACAAGGCGTCTTGGTCCAATGGTGAAAACGGTGGACTATAGACATCAATATCGAAGGTTCGATCCTTGTCTAAGTTATCCATGCTGATGACGGCTGTGAGCCAGAAACACGTGTCAATGGATTACTTTTATGTACGTATAAAATTAATTAAAAAATATATATTAACGAAAAATATGTCTTATAAAGTTAATGGCGACTAATAAGGCAATTTTCTGCATCTTAATCACTTAGGAAGTGAGACAATCGAAATAATAGTAAGCAAAACAACAACGAACGCTGCAATCACCAATAAAAATAATTACATTAAACTACAATAAATGTTTACGTGATAAAAATCGTACATATTTCTAGACAGAACGACTTAGTCCAATGGTAAAGACGCTGGACTATAGACATCAATATCGAAGGTTCGATCCTTGTCTAAGTTATCCAGCACGTGTCAATGGATTACTTTTACGTACGTATAAAATTAATATATATATATATATTCACATATAATATCATGAGGTGATATAATATATTGTGTGTAAATTTTCAATATTTACTTCAATAGTGCTCAATACGTGAGTAGAGCCTAGTATAAAAATATATTTATGACAATGAAGTTACACAAAGGCGTCTGCGTTTCATCAACTCAGGGAATTATTAGGTGACGTGTACGGATTTTTTGTTACTGATTGTTTTTATATGTCCACGTGGTGTTTAGAATAGCTAACAAGCTAATCAGATCATTTGTTATTTACAGTTGTTTTCTGATTGAATGTTTTCATTAGCCAATGCCTGGGCTTCTCCGCCAGTGCCTGGGCTTACTTTACATCTTCTTTAGTTTTGTTTCGGTATGACATATATTTTGTGAATGTGTCGAATTAACAGGTGATTTAATTTCAGCACGTACGTGATTGAAATATTTTTTGTATTTATTTTGTTATTCGTTGCTACTTTAGGTATTATTTTATTTTTATTTTTATTGATTTTATTTGATGTATTTGTTATGTATATAGTTATCCTAAAGTAAAGGATATTCTATGTCTATAGTTGGTTGCTATTTCGTTTCTACAGTTTTATTTAACATTTCCAGCTTCTCATTCAAACATAATCTATACAGGTCATCAAAATATCTACATATACGGGGCCATTGTAGTGATTAGCACTTTGTTATATCAAACAAAATATAGCCTAAATAACAGATACTGATCGAATAGGTTACAGATTGTTTAGTATGTATTTTTTATTTGTTTATTTTGTCGATATGAATGTGCAGGCCATATGCATTTTTGGCATTTTCGTTACAAGCAGGAGCCCAAACTCTCAGGTAGCATTAAGAGCGGCTGCTCTATCAACAGTTGTATAAAATCGTGCGTAACTGTACGTGCCATGTCGCGCATGAAGAGGGACCAAGAGTTATTCCCGGTAGGCTTTCCCGAAGTCACAACCCCTACGGATCAAGTCTCGACTAATGGTCTTGATGTGTGAGCTTATTGACACCAAACAAGCACCCACGTTGCCCTCCGCACTCTATCTAAAACCAAAATGACAGTACAAAGAAAAAGAAACAAACTTAAACAAGACAACCACCCAAAAAATATTTGTCTTCCCTTGAGGCTGGCATTGACAAATATCCGGGCGCTTAGAACCATCATCAATGGCGTAAAAACCTTTCTCCTCATAAACTCTCCGGATATCTAAGTGAAACAAACCTACAATCCTGAATCTCTTCACACCATGTAGACATGACTGAATACCTTCCCCTCTACCGTAAAGACTCGGACAAACATATGCACGGACTATGAGTTTATGTTCGGAACACCTTTTTCTTGACTAGAAAACATAGGATAGAATCTGCTGATCAAGCCTACATGTGCTGTAGATTAACCTTACAGCACAGCGTTAGTTACTTATATTTCTTGTACCGTTCTTTTTCGACCCAGGGATGTACCCTGCTTAATTTTTTACTCTGAAAGCATAGAAACAACACTATAACTTGACTTCAGTGCACAAATGTACATGCATTTTGGAGATTTTAATGCACATCACCGTGACTATTTTGGATTCTCCAGCTATACAGACGCAGCGTGTAACTCCGCGTAGAGTTTTTCCATAGCGCATTTCCCCTCACAAACTGTCACTTTCCCGACATCCCTCCCTGATCGTCTGGATCAGCCAGCCTCACTTTTCGACCTGTTCTTGACCCACTGTACGAGGTTTGTGTGACGATTGCGCATACCCTGTCCGGGAACGCTGATCACCTTGTAGTAATGGTTGATATCATCCTAAAAACTCGTTTTAGAGCTAATGAGTCGTTGTCTAAAACGAGGAAATACTAAAAGCAGGCTAAATTTGATTCCATCAGAGATCACATCAGAGACGCTCCATGGAGTTAAACATTTTCTCTCCCTGGTGATCAGTGCGCAAATGAGGTCACCGAATGAGTCAAATCAGGCATTGCACCTCAAGTCGCTATGCGAAAATTCTTTCAGCAAGCCCCACCTACTACGATGCTTAAGTTCTAACTGTGCAGCTGCTATTGCTTAGACAATTCGGCGGCCATGAGTAAACTACGAATAGACATACATTTATAGCGTCAAAAATTGTAAGACTGTGATAGATCAAGAAAAGAGATGGTATACAGAGATGATCAGAAAATCATTCAGTCACAGAAACCATGTACTCGTGATTTCTGGAAAATATTCAATAGTGTGGTGAACAATAGGCAATCAACAATAGACTCGCTATGATGTTGTTTGCACGGCAACTGATAAAACTGAAAATTCAACTTTGGATTCCGCAAACCACTCCTTCCCAAGCTACACTTGATGACCTGACCATTACCCTTATCTCATGTCCAGTATATCGTAAAAAGCCTATACTAGTAATAGTAATGAAGAAATGCTCTTGATAGACTTCACGAATGTCCTATGCTGGAAATCTCATTTCTTTGATCAATCATAACTCAAAAACCAATAAACCAAATTAGTTAAAACTTTGCACACCATTTTTATTTGATAGGTTCTATGAGTGTGTAGAATTTCAGCATCATTAGTCAAGGCAACCCAGAGATCCAGAAAGTTCAATCATGAAATCATGTAATCTGTGTGTACGTACGTACGTACGTACGTACGTATGGGCCACCCTTTATCTCATAAACTATTTCATGGATTTAGCTAAGATTGGCAGAGATCGAGGTTCTAGGGTCTTGTTGAGGGCATTTTTATTTCAGTTTACCATATACCTTAGTTTTCCAGAAAATTCCAAAAAACCTTTTAAATGACCAGTATTCATACACTTTATTCTATATCTTATCGACCATTTGATGGATTCAGCTGATTTTTGGCAAATATAGAGGTTCTAGTGTCTAGTTGATGGCATTTTAATTTCAGTTGATGATATACCTTAGTTTTCCAGAAAATTCCTATAAACCCTAAAAAAATTACTAGTCTACATACGGTTTATTCTGTATCTCATCAACTTTTTGATAGATTCAGCTGATTTTTGATAGAGATAGAGGCTCTGGGCTCTAGTTGATGGCTTTCTAATTTCAGTTTTTCAATATACCGTAGTTTCTCAAAAATTTTCAACAAACCTTAAATAATAACTAGTCCACATACACTTTCTTCTATATCTCATCAGCTATTTGATTAATTCAGCTGTGTTATGGCACAGATAGAGGTTGTATTTTGGTTTCCTTTGTACACTGAATATTTTATTGTTTACTATTGTGAATAACTTTATTATATTTCTCCCTGCTCTGAAAATGTTTGATTGATTTATTTATTTCATTCAAATTAAATATTTTTGCATTGTGTCCTTGTCAATTTTCAAACACACTGACTGTAAAATGATTGAATCACCATTTATTGTTTGCAATGAATACATGGTAAAGTTTGAAGAAAATTGTTCTAGTTTGAATTGTATCATGAGTAAATATACACTCATCATAATTCCCCCAAAAATATTTACCTGTGAATATTGGAAGAAACATTGATTAGTCAAATTACCAACAATATCAGTTATGAGAAGGCATTGTATTGAGGCATAGCCTTTACAAAAGTAGTGACATTCCATGAAAAATGCCAGTATACTGAAATCATATGCCCTTAATAGGGTTAAGAGGAAAATTCATATACACTAAATGTACAAAAGCAAGGAAATTCCCAAATTTTTACACTTTTATTGTCATTATAGGTATGCGAGCACAACAGGGCTATGTATTTTACTGGTAGGAATTTTTCTTCAGCGCACCTCATACACTTCATCCACTCATGCATAGAGATTTATACTGTAGTGATGTGATAATGAAATGGTTTGGTTTATATGTAGTCACACCCTTAATGAAATTAAAAGTGTACAAATTTGGGATAACAGACACCTGCACACATATAGCGACCACCCAACTTAGAATCCTCTGAACGAGATCAAGTTGAACCGGTAACGAAAAGAGTTTACCCCCTTGGTAATAGAAATCCTCCAAAATGCCCACTCCCTATTTTCAATTTTTTGTCATTAGCCTCTCCCAAATTGCATTTATCTTGGAAGGACACAACCTATTCTACAAAATCCATCCTTCTCCGTTTTCTTGTTCTCCCACTTAGATTCTACTCCCATTTAGATATTGACCTGCTTGTTTTCGGTGCTGAACAAACCGGTTATATTATTTAGAAGGGTTTTTGATTTTCTTTATCCAACTACCCATTATACCCCAATGAATTTCCAAAATTATGAAAAATAAAAATTAAAACAAATTTTGGGTTATCTTAAGTAGGATGGCCCCTAGAGTAAATGTGGTATTCTGGTGACTGAGATGATTCTAGTTAAGGATATACATTTTTATCACTTTAGACCAAGGATGACCAACGACAGCCATTATCCCCAAACTTTTGATGACCTTGTGCCTTATTTGTTTGGAATGTAATTTTTAATTAAAAGTGTAGTATCTGTTCTCGGAATAACAGCGACATCAGACGTTTTACTGATGCCATAAAATATTGTGTATGTATGATAAACTATGACAATGCAAAATGACAACTGTATATTACAGACTATTAATTTATTGGAAGCTGTTTATAAAATAAATAAGCAAATTAAGAAGGCCTAAATGTGTTTACGGGTGTTTGCGGTTTACTATATATACGGTATTTAAAAATTTAATGTTGTATCATACAATTAATAAGCACAACCTGTTTTCATGTTAACATAGTTTGGGTAGATAAAAATACCTATACATACATATATACGTATATAAGTATATATATATACATATATAAGTATATATATATATATATATATATACATATATAAATATATATATACTTTCAAAAAGTCAAGTTCAATGATTATAGATTTAGTTATATCATGAGGAGACAAAAGTCATCGAGTTTATCAAATAAATATAAAAAAGAAATATTCCAAATCTCTATGATGAATGTGCATAATGCAGGTTAAATTTAGTTCAATGATTAGGACTGTAAGTCCAACAGATGTCATATATTATAACTCAATAGAATACATCATTTATGACATAATCAATATTTGTAATTATTCTCTAAAAAATTCAACTTCAATAAATATTATTGTGTACATATGTTTCAGAGATTTCTTTTCCATAATCCTTTCTTCAGCAGAACTGTTTTTCATCAATTTGTTACCGGCAACACTAACAATTAGATTGTTATATGATCACAAACACATGAAACAAAAATAACCAACACACTCCATGAATTTTTTACTTTTCGTTTTTTTTTTCTTTTCATGGCGGGCATTAATAATTGGATTCAAAAGTCAAATGTATATATTTCTTTGAAAAAAGATGGATTCATTTTTGAAAGAAAGAAAATAGTGCATGTACAGAGTAGCATTCGTTTATGTTGAATTTTTGAAACATGATTTCAAAATATCAGTTATGTCATCAATTTTGTGTGCTACTGAGTTATCTAAATGAATAAATGCGAAAGTTTTTTTAAATCCATTCCTCCTATATTACCATACAAACGGGTTAGTGTTATTTAAATCAATAATACAACATAATATTTTAAAACATTTTATATATATCGTAGAAACGAAAGGCACACAGAACTCTTTCCATGCCTAATTTGCATAACTATTTTCAACACTACATAATTAATTAATGTTTTGTGTCATTCATTCGTAATTTTATCGTTCTGTTTATTCCATATATATGCAATATTTCTGTCGATATTTACAGTAATTAATTAAAATAATCTAATACAAAAAGGATAAATTATTAAATCTTTCTTAAAATATTTGCTAGGGGAAGTAATTTAAACCAGAGATAAGAATGTGGCTTCACGACGGACACGAAAAGATACATGGGGCATAAGAAATAATTCTGAAATGGGAGAAAGGTTGACTGATCCCCCTCTCCTTCTCTCTCGTTATCGACGCAATATAGAGGAAGAGGAAAGTGTGTCTGACTGCTTCCTTCTATTAGCGACCGATGTCACATTTTTTAGTTGTTTTTTATGATAAAAATAAACACACGCACACACGCACACCAGAGCGAATTGATTTCCTCTTTCTGCGCATGTTTTGGCGATTTCATTAAAAAGGTTAAAATTACCAACAAGGTTAATATGCGTGTTTACAACAAACTTATGAATAAAATGTTTCAAATTCAACACCTTGTTTTCAAGTATTTCGAGTAGCGAGCTATCAAATATATATCAGGAAAATATCGCTGAATACAACTACGCAATTATAAAAATCTTTTAAAATCTGTGTAAATACTAAATTGTATAAAAGTCAAACAAGTTATTTACAAAATCATCCTTCGATAAATTCCAAAAACATGAAATCACTCATTATTTGCAAACACACCTCTCAATAAAGACAATAATTATTCAACGTCGTTGAGATATAAAATGTTTTCAATAGTTATTTGGTTAACATTCACAAAATGATAAAATCTCTCACGAAATAAGAAATCACTACATATGTAACCACAATTCAAGGTCAATGTTTTATACACCTGTAAACAAACTGGAAGTTAAGAATGTTATTTAAAATATTAATTTTTCGAAATCAGTTGGCCCTCATAATATTGCTGTAAAATTATTGATGATTCTTAGATGTTTCCCCTATCTTATTCATCAGTATATTTCCTTCGTTTTAATCTCATTTTCCCAGCTAATTAAAAGCTTCAACTCTGTTGTAAGAATAGATTTCTATCACAAAATTAAATCTTCGAACTCTATTTTAGCAATAGCTCTTTCCCACAAAATTTAAAACTCCTCACTCTGTTTTACGAATAGCTATTTCTAACGACATTAAAACTTGTAAACTCTATTAAAAATAACTATTTCCCACGAAAGTAAAAAAAACCCAACTCTCTTTTAAGGAAAGTTGTTTCTCACAAAATCAAAAACTCTCAACTCTGTTTCAAGGAAAGAGCTTCACCTATAGAGATAAAATCTTCCAACTCTGTTTTAAGAATTTCGCTTTCCAACGAAATAAAACACTTTAACTCTGTTTTGAGAATAGCTTTTACCAAAGAAAATGAAAAAAAAACACACTTACAAGCCTGTTTTAAGAATAGTACTAGCTTCGTATTTTGCGTCTTATTAATAAATGCTTAATACTATCTCTTCTCGGCACACATAGAATTTACATTTCCTGGTTCTAAGTTGTAGCATAGTTGAAGTGTTTTTTTGTAGTCGCAGTGGTGATGTAGCGCCGACGTTTCCATCTACTCCTCTCTCTGTCGCTGTACATGTTTTCGTATTTTATTTACTAACATCTTTCGTAAACGTCATTACAAAGAACATTCCTCGGATTTGAAGAATCTTCTTAAAATTTTATTTTTTCTTTATAGTGTACATATATACACACAAAACAACCTAACATCTTCTTCCTCCATAGGTTGGGAGGAGGCAACTGCTCTAACCCAACCGCTCTCTCCGGTGATTCAGTAGTAAGAGAATGACCTCCTCTGCTCATTCTCCACGTAATACTGGCGGCTTCCCGTCTCTGTAACGTTACTGCCGGGACATACAACCTTACTCGAATTCTAATTGGAAAATTCCACTGTACCTAATGTTTAATGTAACGTGGATATTTACTAATCTAATCCTATGTTTACACAGTTGCATCTAAATAGTATTGCACATTCTTTTATTTTCATTTGCCCTATTGAAGGTAATATTGGATTTGCTTAATAGTTTTACCTTGGTAAATGTAGCATTTGAACATTTTCTTATGTTTTCACTTACTGAAGTGTGCTAAAACTATTACACACCCGTGTTGACATCGTCATGAACGTAGGTTCTTGCTTGTCTGCAGATACAACACCACTCGGACGCTAATGTTGATTTATAAAAAAAATGTTAATTTAAGAAAGATTAGAACAGTCATAGAAACCATCAGATGGACGGGCCACTTTCGTACGCGTGTTGGAGGTAAAGATAAACCGATAGATAGACAGACAGATCGTCTCGCTACGCCAAGCAAAAGTGGGCATGCTACCCCCTTCATTGGAGTACGAGTCCCAGTCACGTCTTTTTGTACTTGAAAACTCTCCAGATAAAGAGACAAAAAAATCTCCGTACGGAAACCACGTTTTGTCGCGACTTCTGTCTGGGGTCACCTCTGACCCTATAGCTTTCACTCAAACGTTTTCATTCAAACACCATTCTCGTTATGTAACAATTTGGCAAGTCACAATGCCATCCTAATGTCCTGATTAAATTGTTTGACTGTATGAATAAACATTTGCAACTGTTCACACGTCTTGCGAATTGTTTGATGCCCATATATAGAAGACAGTTAGTAGAATGTGAACACAGTGCGTATCTCTATTCAGAAATGGCGACCCGAATATACCATCACATTATCGACTTATTTCTCTTTTGTAAATGTCCAGTAAGCTATTTGTAAAACGATTGCACAAACGTATTTACTCTTTCTACATTACTTAACAGTTTGTTTTTCATTCAAATCACTCGATTAACCATGCTTTGATATGCATGAATGAGAATATACAATTATGTAGGACATCGAAATATCTTGATGCATTTCTTTTTACATAATGCCTTGAACTTATCCAGGTCTTTTTTTTTCTTTTCTTCAGAGATATCAAAATGTTTACAATTACAACTTTAATCGCTATTCACAAAAGAATACGTGTGGGTTAGGGTCAGTGTTAGGGTTGCTGCTTAGGGTTAGGGTTGCTGCTTAGGGTAAGGGTTAGGGTTAGTGTTTCGTCTTTGGATTGTTATCAACGTATCATGGATCTACTTTAGTATGATATTGCACTTATATCGCGATCTACACCTCATATTGTAAGCAACACAATACAAGAGCAAGGAAAACACTTCTCCTAATTGGCCTCAAAACAATGTGTAGTTAGACAGTCTAGAACCCTAAACCTAACTCTTAACTATGGCAATAATCTAACCCCTAACCTCAACTCTAACGTTCATCAAAAGGATATTCTTTCCTTGCATATATAAAGCCAAAGTAGCACCCGTACGTTGTAGATATTTCCCCTTGTAGCTGACAAGCTTTAAACTTTTTCAGGGCATTCTTTTTTGTTATTCAGTTATGTTAATATGTTTAATCTGACAGTTTAAATTAGTAGTCACAAAGGGATACATGTGATATGCATTTTCTGTCTACCCAGCTATTTAGTTTTCAAATTTCAGCTTGGTCGTAGCACACTCAATTGAGAAATACCTGGGTTGCCGGTGCAGTGTGTTTGATGATTTAAAACCTGAAATCATCACTGAAATGACCGATCCTGTCACATGTATACCATGTATTTTACGATCAATACCCAGTCTAAAGCACCTATCTCATCACCGCAATGGTGAATCCTTGTACTTGTTTTGCAAGTACTTCAATGCAATGTTCTTCCATGAACTTGCTGCTCTAGTGCCCCCTCGACGTAAATACACTCGAAATCCCCGACAATCAGCCAAATCCCATTCATTCACTGTGAAAGTCCCCAGATACCGGAGAGCCTTCTACTCCAATAGTTTCTTTCCTCGAGCAACCGACCGTTGGAACTTCATCCCTGCTCCTTGTTTCCTCGACTTTACCAACATGCAGAAATTTAAAACTAATGTTAACAAGCATCTCGCTACACAGCTACCAATTTAGGATGACCCTCAAAACTTAACCCTAATTCTCAGTAGCCCCTTACGCCTACAGTGGCAACTTGCCTTGTTTGGAGTGAAATAATGTGCTGCCTGTAAAGCAGAACGGTGGCGGAAAAGATATCATTGCACCAAAGATAAGTTTATCTTCGATAAAATGATGCTGAGAAACTGCAAACGAAGAACTATTAACCTTGCCATCGAGTGGGTTGATTATAAGAAAGCATTTGGCATAGTGTCTCATTCATATGTACACAATGCTTGGAGATTTTAGGAATATTCATTCAAACATCTTCCAAAAATGGCATCAACAATTGGGAAACCAATTTATCTTCAGAAGGTGCTGCATGTGGTAAATTGAAGATCAGGTGAGGGATTTTCCAGGGCGATAGTATTTCCTCCTTGTTCTATTTGTCATTAGTTTGATCTCAATGACACTTCTCTTACCTTATGTGAAGGAAAGATATGAACTTGGGAAAGGACATCCTACAGTAAACCACTTACTATTCATGGATTACCTAAAGGTTTTTGGAAGAAATGAACACCAACTTGATACCCTAATGAACACAGTTTATTTATTTAGTGACGACATACGAATGGCATTTGGCATCACTAAATGTGCTATTCTTGTTATAAAAAAACTTATCAACTCAGATGGCCTTAAACTCCGAACAACAGATCTGATAAACAATGTAGACAGTGAGAGGGCTACACATACTTGGGAATCTCGGAGGTAGATAGTTTTAAAAACAAGGAAATGAAAACTAGACCACAGCTGAGTACAACAGAAGAGTAAGGGTTATTTTTAGATCGTTCCTCTACAGTCGAAATACAATCTATGCTATTAATGTCAGAGCAGTAGCTATCATTCGATGTACTGCTTATATACGTGACTGAAAGATAGATGAAATAAAATGTTTGGACACCAAAACACAGAAAATGCTTACAATTTGCAAAGAAAGGAGATACAGGTCGATTGTATCTACCTAGAAAGAAGGTAGTCGAGATTTACTTCGTGTTTAATATGTTGTGAATACAGAAGAAGGTCGTCTATCTAAATATATTTCTAGAAAGAAATGAGATTCTTCTTTGAGAAATGAAAATACTGCATTTAGAGATAATGACAGCTGGACTTGATTGGTCAGGGGTGATCTCAAAAGATCTACTGAGAGAACCTTAATGGCAGCCCAGGAATAAGCCACTCGCAATCAGGAATTACATTGACAAAACTGCAGACCTACCGATGTGTAGATTTTGTATCTGAATGCCATATTGTATCTGGATGACCAATGCTAGCACAACATCAGAATAAAATCTGGAGATACGACAAAGTCGCTCAGGTACTACGCTGGAATATATGCTAACTTTATGAATTGGACCACAATGAGAAGTGGTATGAGCATAAGCCAGAAGTGGTACAGGAGAACGACAGTGTCAAACGTCTTTGGGACATGCATAAACAAACTTATAAAGTTTTTGAACATTCCACACCCGACTTAATCTTTTCGAACTAAAAACAAAAAGAATTGTTTAATCATTAATATAGCATGCCTCTTCGATACCAGAGTGCATGGTAAAGAACACGAAAAAAATATTACTTTTATACGCACAAGGCGTCTTGGTCCAATGGTGAAAACGGTGGACTATAGACATCAATATCGAAGGTTCGATCCTTGTCTAAGTTATCCATGCTGATGACGGCTGTGAGCCAGAAACACGTGTCAATGGATTACTTTTATGTACGTATAAAATTAATTAAAAAATATATATTAACGAAAAATATGTCTTATAAAGTTAATGGCGACTAATAAGGCAATTTTCTGCATCTTAATCACTTAGGAAGTGAGACAATCGAAATAATAGTAAGCAAAACAACAACGAACGCTGCAATCACCAATAAAAATAATTACATTAAACTACAATAAATGTTTACGTGATAAAAATCGTACATATTTCTAGACAGAGCGACTTAGTTCAATGGTAAAGACGCTGGACTATAGACATCAATATCGAAGGTTCGATCCTTGTCTAAGTTATCCAGCACGTGTCAATGGATTACTTTTATGTACGTATAAAATTAATATATATATATATATTCACATATAATATCATGAGGTGATATAATATATTGTGTGTAAATTTTCAATATTTACTTCAATAGTGCTCAATACGTGAGTAGAGCCTAGTATAAAAATATATTTATGACAATGAAGTTACACAAAGGCGTCTGCGTTTCATCAACTCAGGGAATTATTAGGTGACGTGTACGGATTTTTTGTTACTGATTGTTTTTATATGTCCACGTGGTGTTTAGAATAGCTAACAAGCTAATCAGATCATTTGTTATTTACAGTTGTTTTCTGATTGAATGTTTTCATTAGCCAATGCCTGGGCTTCTCCGCCAGTGCCTGGGCTTACTTTACATCTTCTTTAGTTTTGTTTCGGTATGACATATATTTTGTGAATGTGTCGAATTAACAGGTGATTTAATTTCAGCACGTACGTGATTGAAATATTTTTTTGTATTTATTTTGTTATTCGTTGCTACTTTAGGTATTATTTTATTTTTATTTTTATTGATTTTATTTGATGTATTTGTTATGTATATAGTTATCCTAAAGTAAAGGATATTCTATGTCTATAGTTGGTTGCTATTTCGTTTCTACAGTTTTATTTAACATTTCCAGCTTCTCATTCAAACATAATCTATACAGGTCATCAAAATATCTACATATACGGGGCCATTGTAGTGATTAGCACTTTGTTATATCAAACAAAATATAGCCTAAATAACAGATACTGATCGAATAGGTTACAGATTGTTTAGTATGTATTTTTTATTTGTTTATTTTGTCGATATGAATGTGCAGGCCATATGCATTTTTGGCATTTTCGTTACAAGCAGGAGCCCAAACTCTCAGGTAGCATTAAGAGCGGCTGCTCTATCAACAGTTGTATAAAATCGTGCGTAACTGTACGTGCCATGTCGCGCATGAAGAGGGACCAAGAGTTATTCCCGGTAGGCTTTCCCGAAGTCACAACCCCTACGGATCAAGTCTCGACTAATGGTCTTGATGTGTGAGCTTATTGACACCAAACAAGCACCCACGTTGCCCTCCGCACTCTATCTAAAACCAAAATGACAGTACAAAGAAAAAGAAACAAACTTAAACAAGACAACCACCCAAAAAATATTTGTCTTCCCTTGAGGCTGGCATTGACAAATATCCGGGCGCTTAGAACCATCATCAATGGCGTAAAAACCTTTCTCCTCATAAACTCTCCGGATATCTAAGTGAAACAAACCTACAATCCTGAATCTCTTCACACCATGTAGACATGACTGAATACCTTCCCCTCTACCGTAAAGACTCGGACAAACATATGCACGGACTATGAGTTTATGTTCGGAACACCTTTTTCTTGACTAGAAAACATAGGATAGAATCTGCTGATCAAGCCTACATGTGCTGTAGATTAACCTTACAGCACAGCGTTAGTTACTTATATTTCTTGTACCGTTCTTTTTCGACCCAGGGATGTACCCTGCTTAATTTTTTACTCTGAAAGCATAGAAACAACACTATAACTTGACTTCAGTGCACAAATGTACATGCATTTTGGAGATTTTAATGCACATCACCGTGACTATTTTGGATTCTCCAGCTATACAGACGCAGCGTGTAACTCCGCGTAGAGTTTTTCCATAGCGCATTTCCTCTCACAAACTGTCACTTTCCCGACATCCCTCCCTGATCGTCTGGATCAGCCAGCCTCACTTTTCGACCTGTTCTTGACCCACTGTACGAGGTTTGTGTGACGATTGCGCATACCCTGTCCGGGAACGCTGATCACCTTGTAGTAATGGTTGATATCATCCTAAAAACTCGTTTTAGAGCTAATGAGTCGTTGTCTAAAACGAGGAAATACTAAAAGCAGGCTAAATTTGATTCCATCAGAGATCACATCAGAGACGCTCCATGGAGTTAAACATTTTCTCTCCCTGGTGATCAGTGCGCAAATGAGGTCACCGAATGAGTCAAATCAGGCATTGCACCTCAAGTCGCTATGCGAAAATTCTTTCAGCAAGCCCCACCTACTACGATGCTTAAGTTCTAACTGTGCAGCTGCTATTGCTTAGACAATTCGGCGGCCATGAGTAAACTACGAATAGACATACATTTATAGCGTCAAAAATTGTAAGACTGTGATAGATCAAGAAAAGAGATGGTATACAGAGATGATCAGAAAATCATTCAGTCACAGAAACCATGTACTCGTGATTTCTGGAAAATATTCAATAGTGTGGTGAACAATAGGCAATCAACAATAGACTCGCTATGATGTTGTTTGCACGGCAACTGATAAAACTGAAAATTCAACTTTGGATTCCGCAAACCACTCCTTCCCAAGCTACACTTGATGACCTGACCATTACCCTTATCTCATGTCCAGTATATCGTAAAAAGCCTATACTAGTAATAGTAATGAAGAAATGCTCTTGATAGACTTCACGAATGTCCTATGCTGGAAATCTCATTTCTTTGATCAATCATAACTCAAAAACCAATAAACCAAATTAGTTAAAACTTTGCACACCATTTTTATTTGATAGGTTCTATGAGTGTGTAGAATTTCAGCATCATTAGTCAAGGCAACCCAGAGATCCAGAAAGTTCAATCATGAAATCATGTAATCTGTGTGTACGTACGTACGTACGTACGTACGTACGTATGGGCCACCCTTTATCTCATAAACTATTTCATGGATTTAGCTAAGATTGGCAGAGATCGAGGTTCTAGGGTCTTGTTGAGGGCATTTTTATTTCAGTTTACCATATACCTTAGTTTTCCAGAAAATTCCAAAAAACCTTTTAAATGACCAGTATTCATACACTTTATTCTATATCTTATCGACCATTTGATGGATTCAGCTGATTTTTGGCAAATATAGAGGTTCTAGTGTCTAGTTGATGGCATTTTAATTTCAGTTGATGATATACCTTAGTTTTCCAGAAAATTCCTATAAACCCTAAAAAAATTACTAGTCTACATACGGTTTATTCTGTATCTCATCAACTTTTTGATAGATTCAGCTGATTTTTGATAGAGATAGAGGCTCTGGGCTCTAGTTGATGGCTTTCTAATTTCAGTTTTTCAATATACCGTAGTTTCTCAAAAATTTTCAACAAACCTTAAATAATAACTAGTCCACATACACTTTCTTCTATATCTCATCAGCTATTTGATTAATTCAGCTGTGTTATGGCACAGATAGAGGTTGTATTTTGGTTTCCTTTGTACACTGAATATTTTATTGTTTACTATTGTGAATAACTTTATTATATTTCTCCCTGCTCTGAAAATGTTTGATTGATTTATTTATTTCATTCAAATTAAATATTTTTGCATTGTGTCCTTGTCAATTTTCAAACACACTGACTGTAAAATGATTGAATCACCATTTATTGTTTGCAATGAATACATGGTAAAGTTTGAAGAAAATTGTTCTAGTTTGAATTGTATCATGAGTAAATATACACTCATCATAATTCCCCCCAAAATATTTACCTGTGAATATTGGAAGAAACATTGATTAGTCAAATTACCAACAATATCAGTTATGAGAAGGCATTGTATTGAGGCATAGCCTTTACAAAAGTAGTGACATTCCATGAAAAATGCCAGTATACTGAAATCATATGCCCTTAATAGGGTTAAGAGGAAAATTCATATACACTAAATGTACAAAAGCAAGGAAATTCCCAAATTTTTACACTTTTATTGTCATTATAGGTATGCGAGCACAACAGGGCTATGTATTTTACTGGTAGGAATTTTTCTTCAGCGCACCTCATACACTTCATCCACTCATGCATAGAGATTTATACTGTAGTGATGTGATAATGAAATGGTTTGGTTTATATGTAGTCACACCCTTAATGAAATTAAAAGTGTACAAATTTGGGATAACAGACACCTGCACACATATAGCGACCACCCAACTTAGAATCCTCTGAACGAGATCAAGTTGAACCGGTAACGAAAAGAGTTTACCCCCTTGGTAATAGAAATCCTCCAAAATGCCCACTCCCTATTTTCACTTTTTTGTCATTAGCCTCTCCCAAATTGCATTTATCTTGGAAGGACACAACCTATTCTACAAAATCCATCCTTCTCCGTTTTCTTGTTCTCCCACTTAGATTCTACTCCCATTTAGATATTGACCTGCTTGTTTTCGGTGCTGAACAAACCGGTTATATTATTTAGAAGGGTTTTTGATTTTCTTTATCCAAACTACCCATTATACCCCAATGAATTTCCAAAATTATGAAAAATAAAAATTAAAACAAATTTTGGGTTATCTTAAGTAGGATGGCCCCTAGAGTAAATGTGGTATTCTGGTGACTGAGATGATTCTAGTTAAGGATATACATTTTTATCACTTTAGACCAAGGATGACCAACGACAGCCATTATCCCCAAACTTTTGATGACCTTGTGCCTTATTTGTTTGGAATGTAATTTTTAATTAAAAGTGTAGTATCTGTTCTCGGAATAACAGCGACATCAGACGTTTTACTGATGCCATAAAATATTGTGTATGTATGATAAACTATGACAATGCAAAATGACAACTGTATATTACAGACTATTAATTTATTGGAAGCTGTTTATAAAATAAATAAGCAAATTAAGAAGGCCTAAATGTGTTTACGGGTGTTTGCGGTTTACTATATATACGGTATTTAAAAATTTAATGTTGTATCATACAATTAATAAGCACAACCTGTTTTCATGTTAACATAGTTTGGGTAGATAAAAATACCTATACATACATATATACGTATATAAGTATATATATATACATATATAAGTATATATATATATATATATATATATACATATATAAATATATATATACTTTCAAAAAGTCAAGTTCAATGATTATAGATTTAGTTATATCATGAGGAGACAAAAGTCATCGAGTTTATCAAATAAATATAAAAAAGAAATATTCCAAATCTCTATGATGAATGTGCATAATGCAGGTTAAATTTAGTTCAATGATTAGGACTGTAAGTCCAACAGATGTCATATATTATAACTCAATAGAATACATCATTTATGACATAATCAATATTTGTAATTATTCTCTAAAAAATTCAACTTCAATAAATATTATTGTGTACATATGTTTCAGAGATTTCTTTTCCATAATCCTTTCTTCAGCAGAACTGTTTTTCATCAATTTGTTACCGGCAACACTAACAATTAGATTGTTATATGATCACAAACACATGAAACAAAAATAACCAACACACTCCATGAATTTTTTACTTTTCGTTTTTTTTTTCTTTTCATGGCGGGCATTAATAATTGGATTCAAAAGTCAAATGTATATATTTCTTTAAAAAAAAAGATGGATTCATTTTTGAAAGAAAGAAAATAGTGCATGTACAGAGTAGCATTCGTTTATGTTGAATTTTTGAAACATGATTTCAAAATATCGATTATGTCATCAATTTTGTGTGCTACTGAGTTATCTAAATGAATAAATGCGAAAGTTTTTTTAAATCCATTCCTCCTATATTACCATACAAACGGGTTAGTGTTATTTAAATCAATAATACAACATAATATTTTAAAACATTTTATATATATCGTAGAAACGAAAGGCACACAGAACTCTTTCCATGCCTAATTTGCATAACTATTTTCAACACTACATAATTAATTAATGTTTTGTGTCATTCATTCGTAATTTTATCGTTCTGTTTATTCCATATATATGCAATATTTCTGTCGATATTTACAGTAATTAATTAAAATAATCTAATACAAAAAGGATAAATTATTAAATCTTTCTTAAAATATTTGCTGGGGAAGTAATTTAAACCAGAGATAAGAATGTGGCTTCACGACGGACACGAAAAGATACATGGGGCATAAGAAATAATTCTGAAATGGGAGAAAGGTTGACTGATCCCCCTCTCCTTCTCTCTCGTTATCGACGCAATATAGAGGAAGAGGAAAGTGTGTCTGACTGCTTCCTTCTATTAGCGACCGATGTCACATTTTTTAGTTGTTTTTTATGATAAAAATAAACACACGCACACACGCACACCAGAGCGAATTGATTTCCTCTTTCTGCGCATGTTTTGGCGATTTCATTAAAAAGGTTAAAATTACCAACAAGGTTAATATGCGTGTTTACAACAAACTTATGAATAAAATGTTTCAAACTCAACACCTTGTTTTCAAGTATTTCGAGTAGCGAGCTATCAAATATATATCAGGAAAATATCGCTGAATACAACTACGCAATTATAAAAATCTTTTAAAATCTGTGTAAATACTAAATTGTATAAAAGTCAAACAAGTTATTTACAAAATCATCCTTCCATGAATTCCAAAAAACATGAAATCACTCATTATTTGCAAACACACCTCTCAATAAAGACAATAATTATTCAACGTCGTTGAGATATAAAATGTTTTCAATAGTTATTTGGTTAACATTCACAAAATGATAAAATCTCTCACGAAATAAGAAACAACTACATATGTAACCACAATTCAAGGTCAATGTTTTATACACCTGTAAACAAACTGGAAGTTAAGAATGTTATTTAAAATATTAATTTTTCGAAATCAGTTGGCCCTCATAATATTGCTGTAAAATTATTGATGATTCTTAGATGTTTCCCCTATCTTATTCATCAGTATATTTCCTTCGTTTTAATCTCATTTTCCCAGCTAATTAAAAGCTTCAACTCTGTTGTAAGAATAGATTTCTATCACAAAATTAAATCTTCGAACTCTATTTTAGCAATAGCTCTTTCCCACAAAATTTAAAACTCCTCACTCTGTTTTACGAATAGCTATTTCTAACGACATTAAAACTTGTAAACTCTATTGAAAATAACTATTTCCCACAGAAGTAAAAAAAAAACAACTCTCTGTTAAGGAAAGTTGTTTCTCACAAAATCAAAAACTCTCAACTCTGTTTCAAGGAAAGAACTTCCCCATAGAGATAAAATCTTCCAACTCTGTTTTAAGAATTTCGCTTTCCAACGAAATAAAACACTTTAACTCTGTTTTAAGAATAGCTTTTTCCAAAGAAAATGAAAAAAAACACACTTACAAGCCTGTTATAAGAATAGTACTAGCTTCGTATTTTGCGTCTTATTAATAAATGCTTAATTCTATCTCTTCTCGGCACACATAGAATTTACTTTTCCATGTTCTAAGTTGTAGCATAGTTGAGGTGTTTTTTTGTAGTCGCAGTGGTGATGTAGCGGCCGACGTTTCTATCTACTCCTCTCTCTGTCGCTGTACATGTTTTCGTATTTTATTTACTAACATCTGTCGTAAACGTCATTACAAAGAACAGTACACATTCTTCGGATTTGAAGAATCTTCTTAAAATTTAATTTTGTCTTTATAGTGTACATATATACACACAAAACAACCTAACATCTTCTTCCTCCATAGGTTGGGAGGAGGCAACTGCGCTAACCCAATCGCTCTCTCCGGTGATTCAGTAGTAAGAGAATGACCCCCTCTGCTCATTCTCCACGTAATACTGGCGGCTTCCCGTCTCTGTAACGTTACTGCCGGGACATACAACCTTACTCGATTTCTAATTGGAAAATTCCACTGTACCTAATTTTTAACGTAACGTGGATATTTACTAATCTAATCCTATGTTTACGCAGTTGCATCTAAATAGTATTACACATTCTTTTATTTTCATTTGCCCTATTGAAGGCAATATTGGATTTGCTTAATAGTTTTACCTTGGTAAATTTAGCATTTGAACATTTTCTTATGTTTTCACTTACTGAAGTGTGCTAAAACTATTACACACCCGTGTTGACGTCGTCATGAACGTAGGTTCTTGCTTGTCTGCGGATACAACACCACTTGGACGCCAATGTTGATTTATAAAAAAAAGGTTCATTTAAGAAAGGCGTCTGCGTTTCATCAACCCAGGGAATGATTAGGTGAAGTGTACGGATTTTTTGTTACTGATTGTTTTATATGTCCACGTGGTGTTTAGTATAGCTAACTAACTAATCAGATCAGTTGTTATTTCCATTTGTTTTCTGATTTAATGTTTTTATTAGCCAATGGCTGGGTTTCTCCGAAAGCAATGCCCGACTGACCTTTACTTTACATCTTCTTCTTAAGTTTTGTTTCGGTATGACTGTGTCGAATTAACAGGTGATTTAATTTCAGCACGTACGTGATTGAAATATGTTTTTGTATTTATTTTGTTATTCGTTGCTACTTTAGGTAATATTTTATTTTTATTTTTATTGATTTTATTTGATGTATTTGTTATGTATATAGTTATCCTAAAGTGAAGGATATTCTATGTCTATAGTTGGTTGCTATTTCGTTTTTACAGTTTAATTAGTTTCGGAGATTATTAAAATTTAAAATTTCAAGCTTCTCATTCAAACATAATTCATACAGGTCATTAAAATATCTACATGTGCCGGTCCATTGTACTGATTTTCACTCGGTTATATTAAAAGAATATAGCATAAATAACAAATACTGATCGAATAGGTTACAGATTGTCTAGTATGTTTTTTTTAATTTGTTTATTTTGTCGATATGAATGTGCATGCCATATGCATTTTTGGCATTTTTGTTACAAGCGGGAGCCCAAACTCTTAGGTAGCATTAAGAGCGGCTTCTCTATCAACAGTTGTATAAAATCGTGCGTAACTGTACGTGCCATGTCGCGCATGAAAATGGAACCCAAAGTTATTCCCGGTAGGCTTTCCCAAGGTCCAACCCCTAATGGTTCAAGTCTCGACTAATGGTCTGGGTGTGTGAGCTTATTGGCACCAAACGTTGCCCTCCTCACTCTATCTAAAACCCACTTGACAGTACAAAGAAAAAGAAACAAACCTAAACCAGATAACCACCAACAAAATATTTGCTTCTGCCCTTTGAGGCTAGCATTGAAAAATATCCGGGCGCTTAGAACTATCATCAATGGCGTAAAAACCTTTCTCCTCATAAACTCTCCGGATATCTAAGTGAAACAAACCTACACTCCTGAATCTCTTCACACCATGTACACATGACTGAATACATTCCCCTCAACCGTAAAGACTCGGACAAACATATGCACGGACTATGAGTTTATGTTCGGAACACCTTTTTCTTGACTAGAAAACATAGGCTAGAATCTGCTGATCAAGCCTACATGTGCTTTAGATTAACCTTACAGCACAGCGTTAGTTACTTATATTTCTTGTACCGTTCTCTTTCGACCCAGGGCTGTACCCTGAAAGCATAGAAACAACACTTTCACTTGACTTAAGTGCACAAATGTACATGCATTTTGGAGATTTTAATGCACATCACCGTGACTATTTTGGATTCTTCAGCTATACAGACGCAGCGTGTAACTCCGCGTAGAGTTTCTCCATAGCGCACTTCCTCTCACACACTGTCACTTTCCCGACATCCCTCCCTGATCGTCTGGATCAGCCAGCCTCACTTTTCGACCTGTTCTTGACCCACTGCACGAGGTTTGTGTGACGATTGCGCATACCCTGTCCGGGAACGCTGATCACCTTGTAGTACTGGTTGATATCATCCTAAAAACTCGTTTTAGAGCTAATGAGTTGTTGTCTAAAACGACGAAATACTAAAAGCAGGCTAAATTTGATTCCATCAGAGATCACATCAGAGACGCTCCATGGAGTTAAACATTTTCTCTCCCTGGTGACCAGTGCGCAAATGAGGTCACCGAATGAGTCAAAGAAGGCATTGAACCTCAAGTCGCTATGCGAAAATTCTTTCAGCAAGCCCCACCTACTACAATGGTTAACTTCTAACTGTGCAGCTGCTATTGCTTAGACCATTCGGCGGCCATGAGTAAACTACGAATAGACATAAATTTATAGCGTCAAAAATTGTAAGACTGTGATAGATCAAGAAAAGAGAAGGCATACAGAGATGACCAGAAAATCATTCAGTCACAGAAACTATGTACTCGTGATTTCTGGAAAATATTCAATAGTGTGGTGAACAATAGGCAATCAACAATACACTCGCTATGATGTCGTTTGCAACTGATGAAGCTGAAAATTCAACTTTGGATTCCGCAAACCATTCCTTCCACAAATTTCCTAATGTGGACTTAAGCTACACTTGCTGACCTGGCCATTACCCCTATTTCATGTCCGGGATATCATAAAAAACTTCATCACCTCCAAAGCATATGGTCCTGAGCTCATACCAGTAATAGTAATAAAGAAATGCTCTGCTGAACTGGCCCCTGTCCTCTCCAAACTCTACAACAAATGCCTCGCCGAATCTTGCTTCCCTGATAGCTGGAAAATTGCCTCTATGGTACCAGTCTTCAAGAATTCTGTCGATAGAATTGAACGCAGAATTATCGCCTCATCAGTCTACTCCCGCTCTTTGCTAAAATATTTTAATCTCTAATCAATTTAGTTACTTTATGACCATCAGTATGTATTTAGGCAAGCACAGTCTACTGTGGATACCCTAACGGTCATATCTGAACGCATATACCATAAACTAGACAAGGCATGTAAAGCTAGAGTGGTCGCGCTTGACATATTCAAAGTCTGCCATAAAGGTCTTCTGATAAAAATTAATTCATATGGTATTACTGAACGAATACTTAATATAATTAGATCATTCTTAACCAAAAGAAAGATCCAGGTTGTTCTCGATGGCCGTTCATCCAAACAACATGACATAAATACAGGTGTACCCCAGGGATCGATCCTTGGACCGTTTTCGTACCTGATTTTCATAAACGACCTCCCTGATGACATTGAGTCTGAGATGGGTATATTTGCTGACGACACCACACCCTACACTTGTCATGTTGCTAAAACGGACGCGCACATAACTGAGGCTGAATCCTTCGAAAGTGACCTCCAGTCTGTAGTGGAATGGGGTCATAAATAGATGATAACATGTAATGCTGCTAAGACAAATCTCCTTTCCTTTAACAACTACCAGAAACTTCTTCACCACCGATTGCCATGGCAAATAACACTTATTACCTTAGAGTCCAACGTTTAAACTGCCCGGCCTAATATTCACAGATAACATGAATTGGAACAAATACATAGAAAACATTGCCAAGGCTGCTGCAAAGAAAGTGGGCTCCCTCTACCGTGTTAGAAAACTTCTCACACCTGACAGTATTCTATGTTTCTCCAAAGCAACCATCCGCCTATGCATGGAGTATTGTTGTCACATCTGAGCTGGTGCACCATCCACCAGTCTCTCCTTCTTAGGCAAGCCCCAAAAAGCAGTATATAATCTAGTAGGTACCTCACTATCTACCAAACCCCAGCCCCTGTGCTATCGCCGCAATATTGCATCCTTGTGCCTGTTTTACAAGTACTTTAATGGATTGTGCTCCGATTAACTTGCCACTGTTGTGCCTCCTCGAGGTAAACACACTCGACCAACCCGACAATCAGCTAAATCCCATCCATTCACTGTAGAGATATGCTTGAGAGCTATCTACTCCAATAACTTCCTTCTTCGAGTTGCCGACCTTTGGAACTTCCTCCCCGCTCCCGGTTTCCCCGAGTGTACCGATATGCAGGAATTAAAACTGTGAACAAGCATCTCGCTGCACAGCTCCCAATTAAGAATGCCTCTTAAACTTTCACCCACATTCTCAGTAATTTCTAATGTCTACAGTGACAACTTGCCTTGTTTGGTGTGAACTAAGTTTTTAAAAATATATACACAATAAGGATTCTATGGATTTATTACCTAGCGGATGAAAATTTTACTCTTTGCTCCATTACGCTCGAGCACTTTTAAACTGTCGTTTATTGTCTACAAACATGAATAAAATAAATCTTCAAACCTTCTCGAAAACGTTCCAATCACAAACAAAAGGGAATATATTTTATACTAATCATGAAGATGGAGGAATTAATCACACACAAAAGGGAATCTATTTTATACTAATCATGAAGATGGAGGAATTAATCACACACAAAAGGGAATATATTTTATACTAGTTAGGAATTAACGAGAAAGATGCGGTGGAAAGTATATTTCTTTGTAGAAAAATCTCCGTGAGGTGATTCAAAGGATTATTTCGGTGACATGGTAGATTTGTCTCATTCCACCAAATGAAGATGTAAAGAAATAACGTTAGGCTTAAAAGGTATGGCTTCCTATAGTTGTAACCGAAACATGTCTTGCAAATATTTAGCCATATATTTGTAACTGTTGAACGGATCAAATATAAAAATCTATAAAATTGATCGAAAATAAAATGTTTCTTTTGCAGAATATTTTGTATATAAGTCCGAGGAAACAGTTGTAACTTTCTGTTTTTTGTTTATGAACTCCGAATGAGTTTTAGGATATAGACTTTCATAACAATAATGAAATAACATTACCTAGAGTACTTGGATAAGTATATTTCATTTTGATGAAAGAGTGTACAATAATATCGTGGTGGCTGAGAGTTCACGATTGACATCCATAAAAAGAACATGCACTGTTTTACTTTATTTCATTCTATTTTATTTATGGCTTGACAAGTATAGAAATTACAACAAAAAAAAAAGAATTGAAATATTAATAAAAGAAGTGCACATGGGTTCGCATTGATACTCAAGAAATGTCGAGTGGCTTAAATACTATAAATGTATCAAAATATTTGTCACATTACTTACACCACATCAATAATATTGTGGGGTCTGCGTTTTAGCCTGATATGCGTAGACAAGAAATACTTTTACTTTTATTTGATTTATAAGTTTAAAATTACAGTATAGAAATTAAAACATAGGAATAGAAATGTATGTATGTCAGTATAGCTCCTGTATGAGAAGTCAATGTTGTTACAGAGCAAAAAAAAAAAGTTTGGATTGAAAAAAACTAAACTCACTGCGTCTGCCAGCCGCCGCTAATCATTCTACTTACTAATATGATCGTCAGACGTTAACTGGACATTTTTAGCAACACATTTTGAAGGAATGTAAAAGAGGTACACATCTGGGGAGGGGGTTTACATTTTTAAGGGGGTAGGGTTTTTGGTCTTTTGGTACGGTGGAATGTTTATGACTGGTCTTGGGCTCTGTTTGGTTTCACTAAAATCAGCCTGACTCAACCCTCTTACGCCACTCTCCTTAAGCCCAGTGTACCAAAAAAACATTTCTACCGCCCTCCTTAATATATGTGTGTGTTTTGTGTTTGTGTATTAGTGTGTGAAATAGTCTGCATCAGTTGGAACGAAGAACCACCTGCGCAAATAAATTTACATACATGCCTGTTGTTTTACTACGAATGGTTTCCAAATACTTCTTACAAAAAGTAATTTTACATACATTGTGTGCATTTTTGCTTGTTTTGAATGTGTACATAACACCAACGCTTGAACTTGAGCAGAAGCACTAAAACTTTTTGCAGTAAAGACAAATTTATTCTTAAAATAAAATAATACAAACTTTGCTTATTGATCGTTTATTAACTGATTTCTTTCATGCATATTGTTTTCCCCCACATTATCTGTTTACTAAAGATGGCAGACTTCTGCCAAGAAATAACTAAAGTGGGCGAACTTTAGTTTGTTTTAATAATGAAACATATATAATCTAGCTAGAAAAATACCCGTCCCATGGCAGGTAACGTGGATTTCTTTGAACAGAACATTTCCGTGAAACAGCCTACCAGAGGTAGTGACAATGGCTATCATATCCAAGATGAAAGTCGCCTTGGACAAAACATTTACATGGCTGGTTGCACTTGGCTATTTTTGCCAATAAAATTGATTTTGTTTGATTTGATTTCAAGTAATGGAAAAGAAAAAATTCGAAAGCAAATACAAAAGAAAAAATTGTATCAGAGCAGTGAAATTCTCCTATGTTTCCACGTAGGAGATTTTCACTGTTCCGATATAGTTTTGCACCAATTTTGTGTTCCCTTACAAAGATTAAAATCAAGACAAAATGCTACTAAACGTTATGTCTAGAATTCTTATTCAAATTTTGATCAAAATCCATTATATGATTCTAAAAAAATGTTTTATATTTAAGGCTTAAGCTTTAGGGGTCTTAAGAAAAAATTGAAATTAAAGGAATCTTGCTTAATTGATGTCTAACGATTATGCATCAAATTCAATGCAAATCTAGTATCCTTCGATTTTGTTTCTTAAATTGTGCACTTTACAAATACTTGAACGAAACTCAAATTTGTGGAATATGTATTACTTGGTTTCGAATATATATGTTTACCATTTCACAAAAAATGGAGGTTTCTAAATTTTTACGAAGAGCTTCCGCCGCATCTTTTTACTCTCTTTGCATGAAACTAAATTAAACTAAATATAGCCCACATTACTCACTTCTTACGATTATCAGCTATTCATAATGATCGCTTACTTAATCTTATACATACAAATATGTATATAAGCATATAAGCATACCTAACTTTATATAGTAATAGCTATATTAGACTTGCTACCCAGAGCTGACTATCACCATGCCCATTTAGTTGTATCTCTTGCATAAATGCATTAAGTACAGTCCTAACAAAGCTATTCACAAAACATGGACAATTAATGACGTATTTATTTACTCCTCTCCAGGAGTTAGGCACAAGGCCAGTTTTATCTTACTCCTCCAAGTAAGATGTGACCCAAGGTCGGGTCGGGAAAGTGGGGTTTGAAAAGCCAGCGCCCGAGAAGTGAGCACTCTGGCCATTAAAAATTGCCTGGGCAGCCCCGTCGGCATTCCCCGGTAGGGGCGCCTCAGGCAGTAACTAATAAACTTAATCCTCCCCAAAGAGGGGAGGCGAAGCCTGAGAGGGTGGACCTCCTAGAACTGCACAGGACAGACCCATAGACCGGCGTAAATCAAGCCCCGAAGGCCAAGACAATACCAGTCTATGGGGTGCAGTATCCATCGGAACAGATACTACACTTTGATCTTGGCCAAAAGGAGTAATGTCGAGATACACATTGAATGATAATTCTTTTATTTTAACAGACAATAATCTAAATATTTCAGCCAATAAATTTCACGGTAAAATTATTATAATATTTATTCCTATTTAACAGTAACCAGAAAATATGAAATAGAAATGGCGAAAGAAGGTTTCTTTTAAATTATTTGTACGCCTCGGAATGTTTTCCAAAGGTTGGGTGCTGCTATTTTCTCACTGTTTCTGCCGATGGACACTTCAGATTTCTCCAAGTGTCCTCTGTCGTAATCGATAATATTTCTGGAATTTTTAAATGAACCATATATATGCTTAGCTGGCTTAGATACATTAATAGGTACCGGTACAGTTTGTGAGCCATGCTAAAGTCGACTTTTCGTCGGCATCTTCTGAAAGTTTACGTAAATAGCCGGAAGATGCCGAAGCGCTTAGCCAATCAAACTGCAGCAGACGACAATTGACTAAATCGATAATGAATTCCAGCGTTTTAGCACAGACGATATATTCACCCCCGAAGGATTAAAAAAAATGTGAAAAACGGTTTTGTCCCCCCCTTCAAAAAAAAAAAATGTAAAAAGAACCGTTATTTTTCTTTCACCCTAACCCTTAAAAAATGTAAATAAAATGTTTTCTTTTTAACCGTAACTTAACCGATCTGGTTCAAAAGCTGTACCAGTAAAAAATAAACAATTTATCGAAACCAAAAAATATTATGTGTAAACAAACCTTAACGTTTTCGTGAAAAAACCTAAACTTTCTTGTAAAATTATAACAGTTTCATTATATTTTCTTTGTCAAAAAATAAATACTTTTCATGAAATTTAACATGCAGTGACTGTTGTTTTCTTGCTTTAAATGTGATTTCATTATTTTTTCTGTTTTATTGTGCCGCCTCTTTTTGATTTTAACGCCGAGTCATTTGTATTCATCTTTTTACGTAGACAGCCGGAAGATCCCGACGGAAGGTCTGTTTTAGCATGGGTCACAAACTGTACTAGTACCCATTAATATATCACCGAGTTTTTTTCTATCGTAATCCTACAACTAAGCAGCTATGTGCCATGGACGTGTCAGATGGATGAGAAAGACATTGTAGTTGTCTTTACATTTGATGTGTATGTTAAACGTCTCTTCATCTCTTTCTGGTTGATTTTATATACATCTCTAACGCGAACTCTTAAGTCTGGATACTCATCACTTTTGTTAATTTCAGTTGAAAAGCCGTTTTTTCATCGCAATCAGTCTCCAATGTTATATGAACTATCAGAATGAGCCACAGTTTGCATAGGCTGGACATCGTCTCCCGAGAATCACGCTGAATCCGATATTGTATTTTTTTTAAAAATATAAATTCTTGTTTCGAAAGCAGCCATGTTTTTCTTTCTAAAATATTTCAATGCAAGAAACGTGTACGCTCGACTCAGTTCAAGTGGACATTTATTTCATTACATTCCTTCCACAGGTGTTTCCAGCTAGTAAGTCTTGCATATGTGTTTCGTATCTAATACCAAGCGGGTATCGGCTTCTTCATGGTTGCATGTTAGAGTAGAGGTTTGAAATAAAAGTATACCGCGGACGGAGTGAGTTTTTAGGCAATATTAAATTCATAAGCGGTCCCCAGTCGCATGTATATCACGCTCAGTGGCGATGATGGCGTTAGATTTTTTTGCAGGATTTTTTTTTGGGAAGTATCACCGTCTTCCCACATTGAGCATTCAGCGCCTGTTATTCTCAAATTGTCAGTTGTCTTTATTCTTTTTTGTGTTTAATGTCTCGCCATGTCTTTTTAGTTGCCTCTAATATACGTTTCTCACTCGAGCTTCTCAGTCTGAATACTCAACTACTCTGAGTAATTTAAATTGTCGCTTCCTACAAAAGCCTGTTTTTTTTCGTCGCAATCAGTCTGCAATTTTATATGCAATCTCAGGGAGAGCTGCAATTTGCATAGGCGCAGCGACATCGTCTCCTGAGAATCATGCTCAATCCGATATTGTTTTTTTTGTTTTGTTTCGAAAGCAGCTACGTATTTCTTTCTAAAACATTTCCTTTTAAGACCACGTACACATTCGTCTCAATTCAAGTGGTAGATTGTTTTCATTACATTTCTTCCACAGATGTTTCCATCGAATAAGTCTAGCATATGTGCTTTGCATGTCATACCAAGCGAGCATCGGTTTATTTCTTCGTGGTTGCACGTTAGAGTAGAGATTTCACATAAAAGTATGGCCCCATTTGCTTGCCTCCCGATAAGGACAGAGTTAGACATTAGGCCGGTTTTTAATGTGGGGAACACCAGCTCCCTATACCGGGGCACTCTAGATTAGGAGAGAATGAAATACCATCAGTCTAAACGAATTTATCCTTCACTGACTGAGTACAGAACAGATGCAGTATCAGAAGAGATACTAAACTTTACTCCTATCCAGAAGTTCAAGAAATGTTCTTGATAGATCTGTTAAAATTAAGTTTCTTTCTGATATTTGCATTTCTTCAGGCTATCTTGCAGAGTTAATCGAAGGATAACTTTTAAACTTTTCATTCCAAAGACATTCATCTTCCTGCCATGATCTACCAGGATAGTCCTTGTTTCACTTCCTCTTTCACCGACCGTCAGAAAAGATGAAATGTAGTATCAGAGCAGACACTACCTTTTATATTTTCTAACCCTAAAATCCAGCCCCCCCCCCATCCCCCAAAAGAGGCATTCTGGATTGGGACAAAAATTAAAATTATCTCAGTCAAGAGTTATTTCTCATTAACTGACCGGACAGAAAAGATGAAATGTAGTATCAGAACAGATACTACACTGTGATTTTAGCAAAATTGTGATGTTATGCACTCGTCAACGACAAACTCTAACAACGACGACTAAAACTGGCTTTCTTTGAAAGTAACTTTGAACACTTCTGATTGGAACTGCTGATAGCGAATTCAAACTCTTTAATGATAAACCCATGCACGTCATGTGATGCAGTATCTTTGATTGGCGGACTTTGTTGGTAACCTGTATTTGGTGCAGTATTCATCTTGGGTTGATCCGGATTCCTCCGAAGGGGGTATACAATTCACAAACGGTCGCAGCGTTACTTTTTGCAGTTTTTTTTATGCGGGGACGTATCAGCGTCTTCCCACATACAGCGCCTGTTATTCCCAAATAGTCAGTTGTCTTTATTTTTTCTGTTGAATGCATTGTCACCTCTTTCTGGTTCTTTCTTATACACCTGATACTTGGCCACTTTTGGTAATTTCAATTGTCGTTTTCAAGAAAATACTTTTTTTCCGTCACAATATAAAATCAATAAGCGCCCCCTTCAGTCGCATGTATATCCCGGTCAACAGACAATATAATAAATATTAACATCTGGGTTCTTCTTTTAAATTTCATTTTATTTTCAAATGCGCGTTGATACGGCTTTTATAACTATAGTCATATTGATTAACTCAATGCTTAAACAAACTATAAATTCTATCATATATATATATATATATATATATATATATATATATATATATATATATATATATATATATATATCCTCCATTCAATAATAAAAGTATTTAGTTGTATATTTACTTGTATCTATATGCATACTTCCACGCCGTAACGCAAAAATTAACAAGTAAAACTATTTTACTAGCCTCCGGATGTAACCATTTCAAGTGGTGACGTAAGGTACACACGAATGATGCTTCAGAAATACCATTCTGAAGAAAGGCGCTGTTTGAACAAATTCTATATTATATTGTGTAACTGAAAATAAACACTGTCTGGAAACAACTGGAAACAACTATATATATATGCTTAGCTCTGTCTCAAAATACGATGAAATTATGAGCTGTCACAATTTTCACAAGTTGAGGATATAACTTAGAAAAGTCAAAAAGAATATTCTTATTTATTTAAATTTAAATGTATGTATATATATGTATATATATATATATCTAACAGCCTCTATACATATATATATATATATATATATATATATATATATATATATATATATATATATATATATATAAAATAAAATATAATAACACGAAATCACATAATTGTCGATGCAATAATTTATTTCAACCGTGCGGTTTTTTCAAGCATCACTCAGACAATTACATTTTTGAGACTGATAGAAAATTGAATTTCCCTACGACAATTCACACACAACCAGAGAGAGTGGTGGTAGCAACCAATTTGATAAATCTTTTATAGAGAGGGGGAAATTAAAACTTATATTTAACTATGGCGGTCGAAGGGGAGGGATCTTTAAGTTAATCAACTAAAAACTGCCGTGTCAAAAATTATGACACATACGACTTGACGATATCATACGTATAGACAACTTTACTCACGCGCATACACAAAACTAAATACGCACACATCCTATGCGCACGCACATAAATTATCTCACTCGCACATTACCATAACTAAGCATAATCACATACACAACTTTTATTCATACATCTCTAGCCGAGACAAAATGCGTCCGGCGAA
>OY744550.1:27222446-27229946 GCA_963556195.1 Sepiola atlantica
ATTTGTTGGATTGTATTTGATAATATGTAAAGTTTTATGCATTTTGTGATTTTTTCAAAGGTTGTGATTTTATCCTGCATTTAAAGAAAGAGATGAACGAGATATTAAGAATACGGAGAGACTTATGAAATAATATTGGGAAAGAACAGAATAAGAAGCCAAGGGGGGGGGAGAGAGAGAGAGAGAGGGGGAGAGATAGAGAGATAGAGAGAGAGAGATAGAGAGAGAGAGAGAAAGAGGGAGAGAGATAGAGGGAGAGAGATAGAGAGAGAGATAGAGAGAGATAGATAGAGAGAGATAGATAGAGAGAGAGAGAGAGAGAGAGAGAGTGCGACATGTTACAGCGGGGTTCGGAAGTAATTACAACTCGGAATTAATTACAACTTGGACTTAATTTATCAATTTTATTTGTTATTCAACTAATAAATCTCATTTTATTTGTTTTATTTGCAAAATTATATTGTACGAATTTTAAAAAAAGTTTTATTTCATTTTATCATCAAGAATTACGAGATTTCTAATTCCTAAGCGACATAAAATTACTTCCGGTTTTAATTAATTCCGTCACCCGTTACAGCGATGGTTTCTGAAAACGAGATTTCCGAATGGGTAAACGCTATTAGTTGTGCATCATGGTAACTGACAATTTACGCACGTTTTTGGAGAAATTGGTTAAATTGTACATTTAAAATAAGTCATAGTAAAAATGGCTAATCGCGGTATCAAAGTAATACTTTTTCCTGTTGGTTCTTAAGGCGGATATTTTTAATATCTCTATGTATTTTAGTTATATTTTTCTATCAGTATTTGTGATGATTGGAGGTGGGTAGAGTTCGGTACCCCTTGCTAAAAAGAAACCAGAGTGCAACTGACACATTTGAATTCATCTCGAACTTTGTTGGGATACAGAAGAATCATACCAAAAAGATTGATCAAAAAGAGGGGACAGAAATGATCTGGGCTATGTTATTTTCGTTTAAACTGTTGTGTTTATGTCCTACCGTAGAAAGTCAAACAGGAGATGCGGTACACGATATATATTGGACGCAGTTAGCGCTGTCTTCATTCATATGAGTTTGACTGAGTGAGTCGGTGAGATTTTTTTTTGCAAATGTGATGTACATGTGGTTCAAAAAGGTAATCGTTCCTGCCAGTTTTCTACGGACTCAGCGGGATGTATAGTAAGGATTCTATTTATCTTCCTCCCACAAGGTAAGATGTGACACAAGGTCGAGAAAGTGGGAAAGTACCAGCGCTCGAGAATTTGAGCACTCTGGCTGTTTAAAAATTGCCTGGGCAGCCCCGTCGGCATTCCCCGGTAGGGGCGCCCCAGGCAGTAAGCAATAAACTTACTCCTCCTCAAAGAGGGGAGGCAAAGCCTGGGAGGGTGCACCTCCTAGAACTGCACAGGACCGATTACTACCAATAGATCGGCGTAAATCCAGACCCGAGAGCCCGGGCGATACCGGTTTATTAGGCGGGGTAAAAACCCCTGGTTGCTTCTGCGCAACGATTGTAAGGATATTCATGAATTAAAACCATTAAATGGCTAGACGCAAACATAATGAGATAAGAAAGTCTTTTGCGTGTAAGTCTTAGAAGTACAACAAAGATATTGTTTTGGAACGATTGGTGAATGCCAATCTTTGGTAATTTCATAGTAGATTTCCAGAAATCACTAGTTTCCTGTCCTTTTAGCAACTTTCAGAACAGCCTATGAAATAAAATATGTCGGATATTTATCGATTTATAAAACTTTTATTTTGTGGATGAATAAATGTTCCATATGTATCACGAGCACTTTCGATTCTTCGTCGAATCAGGTTCAAGTGACGAAAACAATGAACAAAAAGAAGAGAATTAGAAAAAAAAGCAACCTTGAACGCTGTCTGTGAGAACTACATCGTTTTTTTAACTAAAATCATAATCCAGGGAAAATACATTTGATAATTTCTAAAACAATTTCTACCTACGTATCTATTTTTTTTTCTTCAAAATATAAAAACAATTTTTGTTCTCTTTAATGTCATACATACTTTCATGTTCGCCCCTTCCCTTCTTGCTCCCAGCATGTTCATAAGCATGTAGATATTGATTTCAGTTTTTCTCCTACCCACCTTCCCTGTTTTCTTTCCCCACCCTCCACTGATCTGTCTGGGTCAAATTTCGCAACAAAGTTTTCCCTTTATTTTCTTACTATTATTTTTTCTCGATCTGTTTTGTTACTTGTTTTTTCTTTCTTTCTATTCTCAACTCTTATCAAACAAGTTAAAAAAGAAATTTGAAAACTGTTCTATTTTTTTGTCGTTTTATTTACCCCTATTATTATATACCCCCTCTCTATCTCTGTTCTCTTTCTCGTGCCTTTTCTTCCAAATATACGTCTAAAAAGATTCTTCCCTAATTTTCTGAGGAAGTCTTTTATATAATACAGATGGAATATTAAATCTCAACATAGAGTTGTAAAAATGTACTAGATACAGAACACTTAGATTACAGATAGATACTCCCGATATAATATATTAGATAAAAGCGAAATCAGCTTAATCAATCTTTCGGCCATTGATCACGCAGCGCACCCAGTTCGATTACTTTTTATACACACTTCCTAAACACACACACACACACACACACACACACACACACACATATATATATATATATATATAATTTATTTATGGGTTATTACGCAAATATATATTAAAATATATACTTTCTATAATATCCGAAAATGTTCCAAATTGTAAGCTCAATGACGTCGCATTACAAGCTTCAGAGCATATATATTATATGTGCATTCCAATAATCAAACCAAACATTAACCCATAGCCATACCTTTCATCTGGTCTTCCAATTTCTTCATCTGTCGTCAAACACCACAACCAAACTTTACCTCTGTACTTTCAATATCCGGGAATACTTGTGATTCATCTTCGCCCCACCGACAGACAAATTTTTGCTTTTTTTTAATATGTTTAAAACTGAATTATTTAATTAAAAAAATGTTTTTATATATTTATTTTTTCTAAATTCAATAATATCATTTCCTGAGTGCATTTCGTAGCAGAAATTAAAGGGAATATGTAGTCATCTTCCCCACTCTGTTGCTCATCAGGGAATTGTGCATTCATTATCAAGAGGGGAAAAGGATAATACCGGATAGTGCGCTCAATACGGCCCAAGATGAATCTAAAATAACTAACTTGGAAATTGACAGTATTAAACTATCTAGAAGAAATTTAATCTCATATAATGATCAATTACGGACGAGAAAGAATAGGGAGGACAATTTTGATATCACTATGGGGTTCTAATGATCGGCACAGGTCACTACTTTGGTAGGAATTTATATTTTAAGTGAAATAAACAGGTATATACTTGAATTGGTGGGTCGGCTATATAGAGATGATGGGCTATTTTTGTTAATTCAACTAATAGAAATCTAGAGAGAAAGAATAAATCGCTCAATTAATTTTTTTAAGAACTTGGCCCTAAGCATATCTATAGATATCAATTCTTATAAAGTTAATTTTCTGGACATGGCATTGGATTTAGTTAATAATACATATGAACCCTACCATTAACCAAACCATACGCTCTACTATATAGATAAAGAATCTAAAACTCACCACTTGCGAAGAGGACAATAGTCCTATCCATATCTAATAGGATTACACCATTATCTAAAAATAGACAATTATTTAATGAAAGTAAACAATATTGCAACGAAGCATTAGTCAGATCTGGGTATAGGGATGGAATTAGTTATACCGTATAAACTCGAATGACGACGTGGAAGGTGGAGTGTAACAAGAGATGTTCCAATGTTATTTCATATAATAGGGATATGGGGAAAGTAATAACAGAGTATTGATTTACTCCTCTCCAGGAGTTAGGCACAAGGCCAGTTGTTATCTTACTCCCACAAGTAAGATGTGACCCAAGGTCGGGTCGGGAAAGTGGGGTTTAGAAATTGGCTGGACAGCTCCATCGGCATTCCCCGGTGGGGGCGCCTCAGGCAGTAAGCAATAAACTTACTCCTCCCCAAAAAGGGGAGGCAAAGCCTGGGAGGGAGGACCTCCTAGAACTGCACAGGACTAACCCATAGACCGACGTAAATCAAGCCCCGAAGACCAAGACAATACCAGTCTATGGGGTGCAGTATCCATCGAAACAGATACTACACTTTGATCTTAGCCAAAAGGCCAAAGTATTGATTTACTCCTCCCCAGGAGTTAGGCACAAGGCCAGTTTTTATCTTACTCCCACAAGTAAGATGTGACCCAAGGTCGGGTCGGGAAAGTGGGGTTTAAAAATTGCCTGGGCAGCCTCGTCGGCATTCCCCGGTAGGGGCGCCTCAAGCAGTAAGTAATAAACTTACTCCTCCCCAAAGAGGGGAGACAAAGCCTGTGAGGGTGGACCTCTTAGAACTGCACAGGACAGACCCATAGACCGGCGTAAATCAATCCTCGAAGGCCAAGACAATACTAGTCTATAGGGTGCAGTATCCATCGAAACAGATACTACACTTTGATCTTAGCCAAAAGGCCAAAGTAGACAGTATAAAAAATCACAATGGAATACAGAACGATCAATATCCAGATTCAGTAGATTGCCCATATGACCAATGGTAAGAAAAAATAGAAGAAGAAGGGCCACGTGGATCCATCCTCCCTATAGTCTACATATTCAAACTGACATCCCGAAAATATTTCATAGTATTATTGGAAATATCTTTTAGAGATGGTAGATTAGGTAGGCTTATAAAACACACTGTTAAACTATCTTTTTAACCTTCAAAACTTTAGCTTCATCTATTACACAACGTAACAATTTTTAAAAAGTTTTGGTTATTGTTTTTTTTTTACTGTTTTTAATCAATGCATCATCGACCGTTATAGAAATACATCGTTTTTCAATGTCTTCATGTATTGGAAAATTCTATATGTTCCGCTACTAAATGTATATCTAATTTTATTTTTCATACCAATTACTAAGTTCTGTTCTTATTAAGATGGCTACTAGAGGATGTAAAAATTTTCCAGATACATTTTGCTATGTGTGTGGTTATCATATTGAAAAAAAGAAGGTATTACATAAGATCGTGAAAGGGGCCAAATTGTGGATAGCATACAGACTCTATTACGGAATTCCCATGGGTGACCAGGACAAATCATGGGCCCTCATGTGATATGTGGAAACTGTCGATCTACTCTAGAAAGATTGCTAAGAGGTACAGGAAGGGCAATGCCTTTTGCCATTCCCAGAGTATGGAAAGAGCCGAAGAACCATCACAATGACTGTTACTTTTGTATGATTGATGTGACAAAGTACAGAAAAGTTAAAGGAAGACAAGCTTTTCAGTATCCAGACATACCATCATGTAGAGCACCTGTCCCACATAATGGCATCATGCCAGTACCACAACCACCAGAAAATGTAAGTTTACTTCTCATCGTACTCTCCAAAAGTGTTACTTTTAATTAACTTGAATATTAAGTATTTACAATGCATTCATTTTCCCTACAGATTTATGGAATACTAATGTTATTCAAGTCTTTGTTTAACTTGCTATATGTAGTTATTTTTCTTTACAGACGGAAGATGCAATGGATATTTCATCTGAAGGGTCAGCAAGTAGCAGCAGCCAAGAAATGGAGGAAGCTTTTGTACCAAAAACTACTTCGGAGCCTCACTTTTTAAATCAGAGAGAGTTAGATGATTTACTCAGGGATTTAGGTCTCACTAAGTCAGGAGTTGAACTTGTTACATCAAGGCTGAAGGAATGAAATCTAGTAGGGGAAGACTGCAGGACATCTGTGTACCGAAAACGACATGAAGAATTTGAAATTTACTATGACATTTGTGATGATCTGTGTTATTGTAATGATGTTACTGGTTTGTTTACTGCTCTTGACTCACGCATGATCCTGCAGAATGGCGACTGTTCATAGATAGCTTAACACGAAGTCTCAAAGCAGTATTGCTCCACAATGGAAAAAAGTACCCATCTTTGCCTCTTGCACACTCTGTACAGAAGAAAAAAAACTATGATCATGTCAAACAACTTCTTGACAAAATAAATTATGCTGAATTCAAGTGGGCTGTTTGTAGTGATTTCAAGATGCTTTTCTTCTTGCTTGGCTTGCAAGGGGGATACACAACATACTCATGTTTTCTTTGCTTATGTGACAGCAGAGCTGATGATCATCATTACAAGAAAGTTCATTGGTCCCCACGAGTGGAACTGCAGCCAGGAATGAAAAATGTTCTTAGACAGCCGCTAGTAGATTTCAACAAAATCTTATTACCCCCACTTCATATTAAACTAGGGTTGGTAAAACAGTTTCTGAAAGCGGTAGATTTTGGAGGAAAAACTTTTCAAGAAATTTGTCTCATGTTTCCAAAGCTATCAGAGGCTAAGATCAAAGATGGTACATTTGTTGGACCCCAAGTAAATGTAATGTTGAAGTCGGAGAAACTGGAAAAAGCGATGACAAAAGTTGAAAAAGAAGCTTGGTGCGCATTTCGTGATGTAGTTCTTGGATTCTTAGGAAATCACATGGTTCCTAATTACAAACAACTGGTATCAAATCTTATTGAGCACTTCAGGAAACTGGGTTGTCGCATTTTCTTTAAAGGTTCATTGTTTTGCATTCTCATCTAGATTTCTTCCCCGAAAACTTGGGTGATGTCAGTGAAGAACATGGTGAGAAATTTCATCAGGACATCGCTACAATAGAAAGAAGATATCAAGGACAATGGGATACTGCGATGATGGGAGATTATATATGGTCTCTTGTCAGAAAAGATGAAAGTGTGCACTTTAGAAAATCTCAATCGTCAAAGCACTTCTAATCTTAAGAAAAGAGTTATGAAACCATTTACATTGCACAGTTGTATGGTTTGTTTTGTTCTAACTAACATTGTATTTACCATTCAATATATGAACAAAAGTACTAAATGCTGTGTACTTATATTTATAACATACTGCTGTAGAGAAAGGTTGTGTATAAAACGCGAAAATATTAAATTAAAAAAACATTAAAAAACTATCGATGTTATGGCAAAACGAATGTGACTTTTGAATTCAGTAACAAAAAATACATATAAAACATTAAAAAATACAAATAAAGAAAACATGTGTTACATTGTGTTATCAGTTATAACAGTTATAACAGTTCTAAAATGAGAAAAGCAAGTGATGAAGCCATCGCTCGCAAAAGCAACACTAACAGTAATTAATCTGAGTCGAACTGCAATTATAAAACTGATAACACTTGTCCCTTGGAGAGAAGATGCATGTTTCAAGCGTGGTTTACAAATGTGACGTAGTGACTGGGAACAATACTTGAACTTATATCGGTTCCACGGGAGGATATCTCAAGGAAAGATATAGAAACCATATATGCTCTTTTAATACTAAACGTAATATAAATTTTGAGAAATCTACAGCCTCACTAGGTACATATGTAAGGGTTTGATTAATAAGAACATTCC
>OY744550.1:27234946-27242446 GCA_963556195.1 Sepiola atlantica
CTTGGGAATAAATGGCAATTAGGACCTAGGTTTAGAAAATCTTTTTGTGTTTGAGTTATTTCCAAATCAGAAAGGTTAATGAATTTATCTTCCTGATTTGGCGGTTGTAGGGAACCTTTATAAATGTTGTTTAGTTTTCTTTGGAGTTTAAGTTTGTGCTGTGCTTCTTTTTTAGTGTTGATTGTAGAGAGACGGAGTTCGACTTCTTGTAGTTTTTCTGGAGTGAGGAATTTTTTTAGTTTGTAAGCGTCTTTTGCGCTTCAGAATGGAGAAAGTTGATGTGGTCTTTGCTGATTGTTATCTGTCTCTTCACGAGACCGCATCTGTATTGCCAAGTGGTGGTCTCTTGGTGAGCTGCAGGATCATGTAGTTTGAAATATGTGTATCGAGGCAGCATTTTTTCTTTAAGACACGTATTATTAAAAATAACCGACAATTTTTGTCTGGCTATTTTAGTGTTGATCCCTTCAATTTTCCGGATTAAAATCTTAATCTCGGAAGGAAATTGGCTGATGAAACTGCCATAGTGTAAATGTTGGTCCAGAGTACTTTCTGACCCGTCTGGGTCCATCGTCAGTGGAATAATGACAAACAGGTAAAGACCTGGAGTGAGATTTATAATTAATTATGGCGGGAAAATTTAACTATGTTTGTTAGGTATTATAAGCATTTAAGTATATTAGTGCTAGTGTTGAAATTAATCTTGTTAATAGCAGGTTTTTTAGTTTTAATGAGTAAAGCTTCTAGTATGTGGAGTTTTTGAGTATTAGTATTATGTTCTATGATTTTAGTATTGTCTACGAGATTTTAATCCGGAAAATTGAAGGGATCAACACTAAAATAGCCAGACAAAAATTGTCGGTTATTTTTAATAATATATATATATGTATATATATATGTATATATCGATATATATATATATGTATATATATATATATGTATATATATATATATATATGTATATATATGTGTATATACATATATATATGTATATATATATATATATATGTATATATATATATATACATATATATATACATATATATCTCTCTATATATATATATATATAGAGAGAGAGAGAGAGAGAGAGAAAGAAAAGAGAGAGAGAGGTGCAATGCATGCGTGCCCGTAAAACTAGTTGCATACACATTTAGTTTATTCAACCATGAAAGAAAACACTTCCATTGCATTAATAATTTATTTTGCAACAAGTTACCATATTAAGAAAAAACTGAATGTATCGATTTAGCGCAGCAATATCTATACTTTATTTGTGGTTAGGAAAACGAGTTGTTTCTCTGGAGTAGCCAATGATTGGAGCTCAGTCGAACATCTTCCATGAAAATAATGATAGAGTAGAGACATACTTACAATGTCTTTTCTGTGAGAACAGAACAGCTGATCCACCACCGGAATGGGAAGGCGATTTTGTATTCGGTCAAAGCAAGAAAGAGTGCTATAAGCTGCACCTCTTCGGATTTGACAGAAATACTCCATCTTAGGACTATCTCGGTCTGTCTTGTTACATATACCTTACAGAGTGGAGTTGAAACTGAGATATTGGACATGCTTGACAAGTTTTACCAACTCACATTCAGTTACGATGCCATACGTGGAAGTAGATGTATAATTAGTTGGTTTCAATCATCTGACTTCGAAGTGAGTTCATCAGTTGCAGTCTGTTTTAATAAAGATGCAAGTACTATTTATGTATCTACCTCCCACAAGGTAAGATGTGACACAAGGTCGGGAAAGTGGGATTAGATAAGCCAGCGCTCGAGAATTTGAGCACTCTGGCCATTTAAAAGTTGCCTGGGCAGTCCCCGTCGGCATTCCCCGGTAGGGGCGCCTCAGACAGTAAGCAATAAACTTACTCCTCCCCAAAGAGGGGAGGCAAAGCCTGTGAGGGTGAACCTCCTAGAACTGCACAGGACCGACAACCCTCCAATAGACCGGCGTAAATCCAGACCCAAAGGCCCGGGCGATACCGGTTTATTAGGCGGGGTAAAAAACCCCGGCTGAACTAAGTACTAATTGCAAGGTCCTACGAAAGAAGCCAGCTAAAACAGCAGTTCTGATGCTCCAACCAGACGTAACTCATTATGGAGAATGAATCCATAGTTTAGTTACATAAAGTATGAAATGGTAGATGAAAATAACAACAATACAAATAGCATAGAGTGTATCTGTAGAAATATAAGTGTCTTTGCTTTACTAAGAACAAAGTCAACAAAGAAGTCAAATAAAAATGAACGAACAACAGCAAACTGTATTTTAGTGCACCTAACATAGAATGGAAAACACCTTACAACAACGGCAAACTGAGCTGCTCAAACAATACATATACAAATGCCACTTCACTAGCGACATATGCGTGGTATATTAAAGACACAGCTAACCGGAAAATACCCTCACATAAATTGGGTTATTGTTAAGAGGGAAACGGTTCAAAAAGAAAAGGGCGTGATATACAGGCTATGGTTAAAATACATTTTACCATATAGATTGTGGGCCTAGATCCCAAAGCCCTCAAGATTTTTGATTTTGCCGACTTGGTCAGAACACTGAAATATAAAGGTAGCAAATAAAAGCCTAAACATCCAAGACTATCATACTATTTTTTACAAGCCTAACTCTTGTTTAGTTGTGGGGACGGCGGCCATCTTTAAATATGGCCACCGATTTTTAAATGAAATATGATAGCTTACTTAAACCTTATTAGTACTAAGAACAATAGGCATAGACACATATAGCTTGACTCATAATTTTACATTCTATGGTCTAAGCTATATTACAGTTCATAGCCAGACTTAGCTCTAGAATTGAGAAAGTATGGAGGAAAAGCACATTTTAGAACCTTATTTCTAGATACATATATGATAGTTTATAACCAAAGTAAACACACCCATTTTTTAGCATTTTTTTAATATTTGTCATGTAGATACACATATCCTAACAATAAAATAAATGACATCAGTTTATTATGGTATTTTCGTCACCAGGCAAGTCATATTCCACTGTGGTGTTTGCGATTTTATTTTTTTAGAAGTTTATTTCATCACAGCATGAGTAAAAATGTAAAACGTTTTAAAAAACAACACAGAATTCTAAATTCCTGGTAACTTTTTGAAAGGAGATATCAGATTTCTAACAAGATAAATCATACATTTGTATCTGTCAGATGTAAAAAAACTTAAGGCTAAAAAATAATATAAACGTAATAAGTATTTTGCAAGTATATCTGTGCTGCATTGTTTCTGTCTATTTTTAATTTAGATTTAATTCTTAATGAAAATAAACATTCATGGATCATTAAAATATTTTATCAGCTGCCCAAATATGTGTTTGCTATATTTATATATATTATACATAGTTATGGCCAGAAATAGCCAGAAATAGCCAGAAATAGGGAGCTAAAAATCCAATCATTTTATGAGTACACAATTGCCATCTTCTCTTCACAAGTGATTTTGTTCCACAATTTATTGCTAAAATAAAATCTTTAAAAATAAATTAAACAACAAAAAAAATACCAGTTTATTGAGAACATAATTACCCATACAACATACAAACAAATACTTCAAGAACTTGCTACCCAAGATTTCTGAAGGCATAGCAAAACTGCTTCTTTTTAAAAAAAGAAATTAAGAGCTGTTTTCCATTTTCCATAGAATGCCCCGAAATACAAGTGCTCAGAAATAAGAAATTGCAGAGCGATTCAATTGATGGAAACGTCAGTATCTGGACTTACAATGATAATATTAGTAGTGTTACTAGCTGCAAAAAGGCATGTACAAATATGTGTGTATCTGATTCTTCCTGTGAAGGACACAGTCTAATCTCTTCTACTGTGGTGACCTAGTGATTTGCATGCTTCCCAGGTAATAATGAATGGCATTTGCTGTTGTGTGCCCAGAACTCCTTCACTTCTATTAATGACGATGTTCAAACATGCTGCCATGTTTTCAAATGGTATTTAATCAGCGACTTCTTGTTCTCTGGAAGGAACAAGAAGTCGCTGGTAAAATACCATTAATGACGATGTTCAAAGTCGCTGGTAAAATACCATTAAAATACTATTAACATATCATTAAAATACCATTAATGACGATGTTCAAACATGCTGCCATGTTTTCAAATGGTATTTAATCAGCGACTTCTTGTTCTCTGGAGAGAACAAGAAGTCGCTGGTAAAATACCATTAATGACGATGTTCAAAGTCGCTGGTAAAATACCATTAAAATACTATTAACATACCATTAAAATACCATTAATGACGATGTTCAAACATGCTGCCATGTTTTCAAATGGTATTTAATCAGCGACTTCTTGTTCTCTGGAGAGAACAAGAAGTCGCTGGTAAAATACCATTTGAAAACATGTCAGCTGAGAGAAACTTATTCCACTGCTTGGAAACGGATTGGCCATGAATTGGCATCACCTGAGAATCACCAGTGACTCTTTTTGCCAGTTCATGATTCTTGATGGAGATCTGCTGGCGCATGTTAATCACAAATTGAATTTCTTGTGAACTATGGTGTTTTGGCCAGTTTACAAGTCGCTTCAAGATTACGTGAGAGAGGTGTTCTCTCTCGAGGTAGATTATGGACATGAAGTTAATGTAGTAATGCCATGCCATCCACTATATATATATGCCACCTATTATTGTTATCTTGGATTGGGATTTTTGTGTAGACCTTCAAGTGAATGAAGTAAGTTAACCTGGTTGGTCCTAACTATGAATCCTTGAAATTCTGCGAGTGACACTGGCAATCGACCCAATGAATGAATAGCTCTTGTGAATTTATTTTTCTATGTTTGCCTATCACAATCAATCTTACTAGGAGGTTTCTGTCAACTTTCAAAATGATATCCTTTCCATGTACATTATGTCTGGATATCTTAGACATACTGGCGAATGTCTTGGGATTGATTTTTTTTTATGTTGGCAAAAAAGTCGACTGTTTTTGTTTGTAGACACTCTCCCCAAAATTTTGTGAACTCAGATTCACCACTCTCATTTGTAGACTGAAGATCAGTATGAACAAATTGAGTTGCAACAACTCCTGATGCAATATGAAGCAACTCATCTTATTCATAGTCAAACGGGTTTACCATACTATTCACTGTGTCAACAATCTTCTCAATATCTCTTAGTAGGAGATCTGATCGACTTTCACTATGCTCTTCTTTGCCAGCCATCGCTTCACATTCACGGATGATGGGTCCTCTAGCATAATTGGACCATATCCACCTGTTGACTGCACTCTTGGTAGTGCTGAAACCTGTGATACACTGTTTTGATTTAGAGTCTCGGTTAGCAGCTTGCTCCATCGTTTAAATAAAAGATCAACACAACAAGAAAAAGAAACAACAATATTTTAGAGTGAGGAATCACTTTCACATTTAAATTTAACGCTACATGGTCGGAGAAGATAGCGTTTTAGACATATTAGTTAGCCAAATATTTTTAGGGAAGGGTAAAGAAATTACCAATTTAATGTATATTTTTAGCAGAAGCCCCTCGACAGGTACATGGGTACATGTCGAGGGGCTTCTGCCAAACAGCGTAAAAAATTGCCGGTAATTTTTTTTTATTATTTAAGAATGTATATTTTCAGTCGCTCTAACCCAACAAACACACTTGATTTCCAAAAAATTAAGAAAATAAACAAGATTAAATAAATGTTTACATGTTCTTAAAACGCAATCTGATCTGGAAGTTGGTGATCATTTTACGTTAAATTTATATTTGAAACTGATCTCCTATTGTAATGTCTAAAATAATTTTTTGTTTGTTTTATTTATTTTTATCGCCAAGGCTGTTTACGTGTCATCCCCCCTCCGAAAAAAGTAGAGTATGATTTTTATTTTAAAAAAACTAATATTGGGTGCAGCGATAGAATAATACCAAATAATTTTCCTGGAGATCATACGACGTTTAGCAGCATAACATGTTCGAATGCTGCGCAATTTTTTTGCGATTATTGCTTGTGGACCTTCTACATTCTTCTATTTATTCACATATTTTAAGAAACGGGTCGATTTTTTCACCGAAAATTATACAATTTTGTTCTTTTTCGAGGGAGACATGTACATCAAACAATGCATTCGTTCAATGTTCACATATATCGCGTCGTCTGCGCTAGAAGTCGCCATATTGTTAGTTTATTTTGTAAACGCGATTTCGATTGGCCGATTATTAATAACAGGTAAGAAAGGTGATTTCATTGGCCAATATTATCTTTCAGCTAGGCATTTTTTCCGCAAATTAGAGAATTAACATATAAATATTTAATTAAATTTACAGAACTACGTGTTTGAACAGTTATTGAACAGTACATGTGATTTTATCTAAATCTTAACTTTATTGTTCGAATTAGGGTTAATATAATCATTTAATATTTTATCATCATGTTTTTTAATTATTTTTTAAAAATTATCACTACAACTGTATTCAAGGGTATTTTTATTAAATATTTTATTACAGATTTTATGGAGGATATTGTTAGAAAGGAAATGAAAGATGGTTAAGTTTAAGAATCTTTTACCGTTTTCGTTTTAACCATGTGATTAAATAAAGGAGTAAACTGCATAATTTCATATTTTTTACTTTTTAGGTCCATTGTTATGTGATGCTGGTTGAATTTATTTTATTTGAATATTTTATAATCGCTAGCTTTTAATGCTTTTTAAAAAAAAGCCCTATGTGCATTAAAGATTCCCTCATTAAAAGAGTTGTTGTTAATTCTTTTTTCAATTGATTTAAAGCTTTATTATAGTTTTTGGATGGTTTGAGAGAGGGTGGATATATATTGGGTTAGCATTGTTCTTAGTATATGTTTCGTAAGTTCTCTTAGTCAAGTTAAAGGTTACGTCGAAAAATTGATCTGTTTTAGGTGGGATGTTACTTATAAATCTTTCATTTTTTTAAAATGATCTTTTTTTGTTTTTTTCTAATTTAAGTCAGTTTGAGGTTTTTACAGTTAGGAGACCGTAATTTCTATACAGTCCTACATTGATGTTTTTAATAAGATTGTGTAAATGTAAAGGCTAAATAATTCAGTTACTTGAGCTGAAACAAAGGGGCCCATTGAGACATCAACAGATCCAGTCTGATTATTCTTGGTCTATTTTTCTTGTTGGTTAATCAAGACGGTAGTTCTACATTTTCTAATAGTTAATTTAATCCTTTGAAATTCTGGAGAGAAGAACAGGGAAATCCATGGCGCTTTCAAAAAGTTATTTTGATATAGGTGGGTAATAGTTAGCAATATCAAATTGGATAAAAGAAACTTTTGTTTTGTTTCAATTTTGGAGAAACAGTTAATAGTTTCCGTCGTTTAATTTATAAGTACTTTTTATCTGCCAATTTATTATTTCTAGTATCTTTTAACTAATTACCAATTTACTGTTTAGTCTAGTTAAATGTTTAGTTTGGAATTTGGATTTATGATCCTTTAGTAAAATATAAGCTTCCTTATCTCTTAATTTTCCTAT
>OY744550.1:27244946-27299946 GCA_963556195.1 Sepiola atlantica
TGATAAACTTTGAATTTTTAGAATCAGCTAACATGACGCGAGATTTTATCAAATAAATGAAATATTTATTAAATAATTTAAAAAGATGATTTAATAAATATTTCATTTATGTGACAAAATCTCGCGTCATGTTGGCTGATTCTAAAATGTAAAAGTTTATATATATATATATATATATATATATATATATATATATATATATATATATAGTAAAGTAAACTTGATTTCCCCTACTTGCATTCAAACATAATAGCATCGTAACAAAAACATTTACTTGTTAATATATTATGCAATCCAAATAGCTTTTTTCCAGAAATCACTCATTCAATTCTTTTTCTTTTAATATTCATCGTATTTTCTCAGTATTACAAAAAGAAGGTAGCATCTATTTTTACTCGTTACTATTTTTCTACTCCCACCGTGACCCGATTCTCCGTTTTCTAATTTTTAATGGAATAAACATTAAACGAACACCGGTATTCCAGAATACTTAACGAACACTTCACATTCGCATTCCTGAAAAAAAAACAAAAAAACAACAGATGTTCGCTAAGATTTTACACGTCGGCGTCGGTAAGCTTTTTCGATTACTTTTAAATTACATTTCATTTTTTCTACTCATATTCTTCGTGTTGAACAAAGAACATTCACCATTTATTCAGATTTAAACACTACATTCTTCCCGCCGTTCTGTCAGCACATTGCGCAAACATTTACTCACATTACAAAATAGAGCGGGATATAACTATTAACGAATAGCTTATCAACATAGCAGGTTCTGCTGTCGTCTTTCGCGTATGTAAATTATCGCGAATTTATACTTTTGTTCAGAAGACAAACTACACTTCGGTGCTTAAAAAAAATCAGTTAGATCGTAACTAAACCATCTTAATACAAGCGCTGGAACAAGGCCACACGTTGATTGTTTCTTTAACGATTTTGCCGAGTTTAGCTTCCACAGAAAAATCCGAATTCACTATTTGGGGTCGTTTACATGCAAATCGGTAATGTAAGTTTCCAGAATATATTTGGGTCACATTTACTTTTTAAATTTTTTGTGCAGTTGTTTTTATCATAAAAAATTGTATTAGAATGGGATCTTGTGTTATGTATAAGTAATTAGGGTGATTAAAATAGGATTCATTCATATTAGCCTATACTCAAAATCATAGAGGGGAATCCCAGTTATCGAAAACGTAGATCTATCTGTTTTGCTTGATTTAAAACAAGAACTAGTTATTTGACAAATCCTATTTGAATCACCTAAATCACTTGCAGTAAAATAGGCACTTTATGATTTTGATTTTTTTTTGTTGAGAAATAATACTCTAAGCGAAAACATGTTTGTTTCTAAAAATTATTTTGTTATACAATTGGTTTTAATAACACAAATAGGTAACACATACACAGGAATTAAGTTACGACGAAGCGAAAACAAATTGGTCTCTAAGAATTATTCTGCTGTTCACACATATATAAAAATATTTAATATCCCAACAAAAAAAATCATATTCTACTGACTTTGGTTAATGACATGTAAACAGCCTGAAAATATCCGTAAAGAAGGAATTTGTAATAATTTTTTTTTTTATTATTATTTTAGAGTGGGGATCACTTTATCATGTACATTTAACGTGAAATGAGAACCTACTTCTTGTCCAATTAACCGAAACCTCATTTATTATTTTTTGTTTTATTAAAAAACAATAAATACTTAATTCAACAAATCTTATTTTAATCACCTAAATAACTTACAGTGAAATAAGCTCTTCTCTGTTTTGATTTTTTCAGAATTAATCGTCTCATACTTGTATTTTCTCAATTAAATTATTATTTTACATTTCTCGCGCAACGCGAAGACACAGGTCCAGCTAATTTTATATATATATATATATATATATATATATATATATATATATTAAAGTGTTTTACACCTATAGACGACGTCGTTTCGGGCTTTTTACCCTCATCATTATACAGGACCGGCGGGACAGTTATAAAAGTGTGTGTGTGGGTGGGGGGAGGACTCTCCTAAAAAGTGGGTGGGGTGGGGGTTAAACACATGCATATATAACTTCATTATTGATGACCGTAAAGTGGGGGGCCAAGTCAAAAAGTGTGTGTGTGAGGGAGCTTGAGCCTGCCCCCCCCCCCGGTGCCGCGGTCCATGTTATATATATAGTCTATTATATAAATTGCACTTGTATGTATGTATGTATGTATGTATGTATATATGATGTATGTATGTATGTAATGATACTCGTCAAAAACTACTCAACAAACAGTCACAAAGTTGATATTTCTCTAACCAGGCAACCCCCGGATGCATAATATGTCAGAATCAGAAGAGGCCATCGATTTATTCGTGTAGAATGGACAAGAAACATGTAGTGGGAGTTCTTAGATTTGATCAGTTTTTTTTCTATCTGTTCGATCTACGCATGCACAAATATTTTGGCAACTTCTGGTTTTCATTGTAACATTTTAATTCATACGTTTTGTTTGCACATGCTAAAGAATAAAAAACTTACATACAAGAAACAAAAAACAAAACTTCTGTTTTAGAATTGTCAAAACCTTTCCTATTCACGATCAGTGAGGTAGAAATCATTTTCGATTTTCTTAGTTAGCGAAAAGAATTTGGGACGCTGAAAGCGTCTTACTTAGCGAAGAGAATTTGATACGCTGAAACCGTACAGAATGTTTTTTTTATAACACAACTATTTGCGTGCGTGTACTGTACCCCCCAAAATATTGTCTCAGTCCAGACTGATTTCGGCTTTTACTTTAATGTTTACACTTATTTACAAAACAGCAGTTTTGCCTCCTTCACAAACATTGGATTCGTTAAAATTGCCTAGAAAACAAAAAAAACACTTGCTGAAATTCTTTTGCATTATCAATGTATTTAGTGATTTAAAAAGTACTAAAGGCTTTTTGTTTGCGACTGTCTTTAGTCATTTAAAAAGTGTTTATCTTTTTTTTACATAACACGTAATACTAAATTAATTTTACGTAAGCTTTTACAGAATTTCAACCATATCTCATTTCCAATTTATGAAAAGAAAATTGCTTTTTTCTTGGAAGGACAACACGCAGCGCCCTACAATGGCAGCATCGGAAGCATTCCCCGGTAGGGGCGCCTCAAGCGATTAGCAATAAACTAACCCTATCTTAACCGGTAAGAAAGCAAAGCCTGGAAGGGTGAACCTCCTAGAACTGCACAGGACAAATCCTGACCAATACGGTACCGATCGAAAGGGGTGTAGCATCCATCCGAACAGATACTATACTTTGATTTTTTTATTTACAGTAAATTTACATTGAGGACAAATTTAGCACAAGGCGATCAAAAGTGTAGGACAATGAGATTCGTTGGGCATCCTTCGTCTGAAGTTATAAAATAAATAAGGCAAAAGACTACATAATAAAAGAATAAAATGAAAATAAAGTAATAAAAAAATAAAATAAAAAATAATTAAAAAAAATAAATAAATAATATAACAATAAAAAATAAAACAAATAAATAAACAAATAGAATAAAATATAATATAACAAGACAAAAGTAAACATACAATAATAGTCAACTCAACCATAAACCCTTATCTCTTTTCATTCATTCACCCTTCAATGTATCTGTAAAAACAATAACTCAAGTCTTCTTATTTATAATAAAAAACAACCTACTCCTGAGGACGACCAAGAAGGTCGAAAGCGCTAGAGAAATGGCCGAATTACGAACAATCGGCGAAATACTATATAAACTACCACCCGAAGGATTGCTCGACGATTTAAAAACTTCAAAAACAATCTATACAAGCGCAAACATTTCGTGTTGTTTAACAAAGGCTGCTTATATATATATATATATATATATATATATATATATATATATATATAAATTTATTCATTTATTTAGTCTTGCATATAAATTTATATATGTATTAGTTTCTGTAGATGTAAATCCGTTGAAACTCCAGTGTTTATAAAAAGTGCTCAATAACAAGTAGAGCTGTTCTTAAGTATACATTTTTATTTACACAAACATAATTGGTTACATATGTGCATACATGTTTCGGTTGTACTCTTCACAGAGAGTCAACCTCTTCATATATATATATATATATATATATATATATATATATATATATATATACATATATATTAATTTATTCATTTATTTAGTTTTGAATATAAATTTATATGTTGCAGTTTCAAATTCGATCGATTTTATTCAAAAAATTATAAAAAAGTAAACAACAGAATAAAATACAATATATATTCAATCGTCTCTATGACACAATTGGAACTGTCTTCCTTCTCTCGAACTCTCATATATATCATCTGTATTCGTTCTTTCACCTGCACGCTATATGTAAGCGTTAGCCTTTCGTCCCCCTTTTTTGGTCGTCACGTGATACTTTTCGCACGCGACTACATGACCTTCATAACACCCACCACAGTTTTTAATCGGCCAATCGAGTTCAACTAGTTTCCTTTTTTTTTTTTTTTTTTTTAAAAAAAGAGGTCTGGCATTTTGACTAGTAGTAAAGTGTATTCTCTGTTCTGATACTACATTTCATCCGTTCTGTGAGGTAATTTTTTAGGTTGTTCACACGTGATCGCCTATACAATAGAATCTCACTTTTTTTTTTTTTCGGGAGTGTGCGTCAGTGTTGATCTACAATAAAACCAAAAAATAATAAATAATAACAATAATATCTCAGGAGACTTATAGCAAGTTTCATTGTAACTTAAATAGCGAAATGAAAACTCCCACTTGAGGTAGAAAATAATATTTTAACTTTTAAATGTATTCAACTTGTTAGTCTTTTGGGACTGGGCTAGAAATGCTGAAAATGATACATAGCATTAGTATTTTCATTTCGGCGTTTCACGTGTACGATTAAACTTGCTATAACTTACCATTTTTAATGTGTTTTTTTTTATTTACTAAAATATGGTTTGAGTAAACATAAATTGTTCGAGAATAAATGCAAGACACATTTAATTCTAGATATTTTGGCTGACTGAAATATAATTTAGCCAATATTTAAATCATTTATGCAACACAAAAATGACCTTATTATAGAAAATGAGTTACCGCTTATAAATGCCAGTAGCCACGCAAGGATAAGAGTTAATGGGATTGTCAGTTGGCGATGTACAACACATTATAGAATCACTCACGGCGGATCCTCCACACACTTATTTTAGAATTAACAGTGAGTAGGGGGTAGATTCGCGTATACCTTTAATGTAACTTGTTGCTGTTTTTTATTAATTTATTTACGAAGTATTCCAGAATATATAAATATTAACAGTTCCCATACTTCGGTTCTTAATCATATTTTTCGCCTGTTCCTATATTCCTTTAACAAATCATAGAATCACTCCCTTAGTTAAATGCTGGGGCGCGGAATTTCCTGATTATATATACTTTCCCTGGCAACGCCGGGGCACGTGTCACACTAGTACACACATATATATATATATATATATATATATATATATATATGTTTGGTTAAACAATAGCACCAGCTTCTGTTTATTTATTTTTTGATTCGTTTTGTCGATTCATCGCACGACCGATTTAGTATTGTCGTCCATGTTGTATAAAAAATCGCCATATTTTTGCGAACGTTTTCAACCGACGTTGGTCATCTTCAGGCGGATGAATGAGTATGCAAAATAAAAGATTATTAAGAAGACGCTTTTAAAAAACATTTTCATACCACTTCATCAACACTTCAACATACCTTCGCCTCTCCCTCATAACGAGCATGGTTGATACTAGGTTTATTTACTTGAATAAACAACGCTTCCATTATGGGGAGACGAATACTGCAATATGAGATCCCAAGAATGGCTGTGTTCTTGGTTAAATAAAACATGCATAAGAGAAGTAATGCTGCCTAATTACACAAATATATATATATATATATATATATATATATATATATATATATATATATATATATATATATATATATATATATTGAATAACCGCCAAATGCAAGAGTGAAATCAAACAAAGTGAAACTTTCGGATGACTAATATTCCATCCCTTTTATTCAAGAAACCTTTGCAAATGCAAAAAAAAAAGATGATTTCATCACATTTATACAAGCGAGGTATTTATGGAGAGAAAAGGGATGGGTATGAGCAGGAAGCAGTGAGGGAGAGGGAAGTTTCGTGTATGGTAGGGAGAAAACAAGCTTGAATCAAGGATTGGATAGAGTGAGGAAAAATTGAAATGTGTGAGGCGAGAGATGTCACAAATGCTGGTGGAGTCTAAGTGCCAAAAATATTTTATTGCCTAGATGTTTGTGATAACCGCCCTATGTTAAGAGGAGAGTGGTAAGTAAGGGACGTAAGTCGAAAATTTGCGCATGAAAACGGTGAATCATATCCTATTTGTATTTAAATTATAAACAGGGGGAGGCGTGAAGTATCTATTGAAACCTTAAATTGCGGAAGAGAGAAAATCTAATGACAATGCATATGAAAATACATCAGAAACAGCAAATGAAAATTAAACATATTTACAATACAGAATGAACCAGGACGAAAAATAGAAAGTTAAGTGAAAATGAAAATAAACAAATGTAAAATTATATACTTTTCAAATGTAGTCATTTCAAAAAGAACAATACAGAATAGTAAAAACAAAACAAAATTTAACATGCTTTAAACCTAAAAGGAATGAACAATTTGCATTTTTGAAAAACAAATTTGTTTCTTTGAAAATACAATTTTTTTTATTGAAAGGACATTTCTATATTTTATACTATACTTTGTTTTACTATCTGAAACTACTACACTTGTGCAATATGTAACTCTACATTTGTTTATTTTCACACTCAGTTAACTATAATAATGCTCTATCCTCAATATATATATATATATATATATATATATATATATATATATATATATAATTATATATAATATATATATATAATATATATATATATATTATATATAAATATATATATATATATTATATATATATAACTTCTTTTGTAAAATTGTAGGAAAAATTCCATCAGAGTGCTCAATTAATTGAGAAAATAAAATTAAGAGCGTAATATTTATTTATTATTCGGTACAGAAAATCAGTACACCATCAGTACCATTCGTTTCAAGCTGAGAAGACGTTCACCTCTTGGCTATCTTCAGCTTTGTTGTCACTTTGTAGAAAAAAATCACAATCTCGCATAAACTACGATCAGATATGTTATTTTCTTTGAAGGGTTAAAATATTATTGTTTAAATTATGTGCTAGAGAAAGATATGTGAGGTTAAAAAGTTTAATAAAGTCCTCGAAAAGGGGAATAAGAATGAAAAATTAAGATTTAGAAATATTTTTTTTAAACCCGTGAGCAGTGATAAAGGGTGAATATATATATATATATATATATATATATATATATATATATATATATATATATATATATATATATATATATATATATATATATATATATATATATATATATATAATAATGGTAATAATCCAGGTGAAAAATATCCACAGGGTGGTAATCCAGAGAATTTTAACCGGGTTTATAAAAAGTGCTCAATATCAATATATATATATATATATATATATATATATATATATATATATATATATATATATATATATATATATATATATATATATGTATTATATATATGTATATATATGTATTATATATATATATGTATATAGATATATGTATATATATGTATTATATATATATATGTATTATATATATATGTATTATATATATGTATATATATATATGTATTATATATATGTATATATATATATATTATATATATATGTATTATATATATATATGTATATATATATATGTATTATATATATATGTATATATATATATATGTATTATATATATGTATTATATATATATGTATATATATATGTATTATATATATATGTATTATATATATATATATGTATATATATGTATTATATATATATATGTATATATATGTATTATATATATATATGTATTATATATATGTATATGTATATATGTATTATATATATATGTATATATATTATATATATATATATATATATATATATATGTATATATATGTGTATGTTTGTGTCTGTGTTATATAATATAATATATATAGAGAGACAGAGACACATCGTTCATCATCTCTACGACTAATCAGTGCCGAGATATTCGAACCCCGGACCCCAGCAGTTGTTATCCGGTGATCTAAAGACTGAGCTTTCAAATCAGCCTTATATTGTGGAACATTATATCCCATTGTAATCGACTATACATTGCTTTATATTTTTACGATACTGATAATCGAAAGTAGTCAATTATTTTCATTGAAGAGTACTAATTTAATGCTAAGTAGAACATATCGTTTCCTCAATCAAAGTGCTTCATCTATAAGTGAGCGTATATATATATATATATATATATATATATATATATATATATATATAGAGAGAGAGAGAGAGAGAGAGAGAGAGAACAGTTTTAATTATATTCCAATAACCATGGTTTGTTTTATTACTTTTATTTTTATTTTTTTCACATTTCCAAAAATTTTAAATTTCTGTGAGATATACTTAACGGCCCGTTTCATTTGTTTTGTGCCAAAAATTTTATATTTTTCTCTGGTATCAATAATTGACAAACATTGAGCTGAATCTTCAAAGGAGACTACAAAGTAAAAGGATCTGATGATATATGATAGTACATATATTGTCTTTAATAATTAATTATATATATATATAAAATATATATTCCCGAAACAGTTTTTCATGGTAAACAACTGATGATCCCTTAAAATAGTGTTAGAAACTAACTAATATAATAACTGTAAAAAATAAATTGACTTACATGAGTGATTTTCCACTGGAAGACTTGAGACTATAAGTTTTTTTTTATTTTTTATTTTTTTTTTTTATATAGTTTTAATGGTTGAGAAACTTCCGAGACTATATATATATATATATATATATATATATATATATATATATATATATATATATATATATATATATATATATATATATATATATAAATGTGTATATAATGAATTAAAAAACAGAAACTATAACCCCACTAAATATCTCAGTACCATGACCTTTACTGTCGGCAATTTCTAGTTTGGTCGTTTCAGGCGATTCGTGCTAAATCAATCACTTCTCAAAAAGAGAAAGAAAAGCCTGGGAAGGTGCACCTTATAGGACTGCGCAAAACCCTAACCCTAACCCTAACATTAACCCTAACCCTAACATTAACCCTAACCCTAACCCTAACCCTCGGTCCGACAGAGCCGGGAAAGCTGGTGCTGCAACCTCCTCCCCTGTCGGACTGCAATGCTATTGACAAACATTTACATACTATCGAGGAAATCTGGCGTTTCATGTGAGAAATCACCCTCTCTTTGGTTTCATTAAAACTTCTTCATAATTTGTTATTGGTGATATTCATAAAATGTCTAAACAAATTTGTAATTTCCATTCGAGAGCAAGCCAAAATATTTCCTCCGGGAAATCTTGGAGGCCTCATTAAAATATTCAAATTAAAGTGAAATAAAAAAAAAAATGTTTTAATTTAAATGTTGCACCCAAAGAAACATCTTCCGAAAAATACACAGTAAACACCAATGTTATTCTGAAACATTATATTCTAAATTAAACAAAAATTCCCATTTCTACTAAAAAAAATTATAACTGCCAATTCCTGAATAGCCTAATTTAGAAAATAAATCTCCAAGTTTTTTTTATTCTCTTAATTTTCGATTTAACATTAAAATTATTGTAAAAATATAATATTTCTGAAAATACCGAAAAAAACATTAATTAATGTTTTCCTGGAGTAGTTTGTGTAGCAGAGATCATAACGCGATGGATATTTACTCCAGAGGTCGTAAGTTCAAATCCCACTATGGGTTTGACGAGTCCGATTTTGTGTGAGTTTTAATGTGCTGAGATGAAATAATAAGCAGACGAACACATATACACTGATATTTATTGACATAGATATCTTTTACGATTACAAATTAAAGAAGGTAGCTATCATTTTTGTGTAATTATTATTAAAATAATGTCTATTAATCATTCAAAATTACAGATTTAAAAATCGAAACTTAAATTAGAAATCTATCTTAAAAGTTTAATATTTATTCATTCTAATATTAAAAACAAATATTTAAAAACGTTAATATAAACAGATCAAAGATGAATGTTTCAGACGTTTTTCGAATGAGGATGGATACTTTGCGTTATTTGGATGTTATTCTCACAACGCTTCGGCCGATGGAACCTCCGACCTTCTTCAGGTGCGTCTTGCCGAACTCGAGAATCTTTATATCGAACTCGGGAATTTGTACGGAATTTCGACCGGGACTCTTTATGTAATCAGCGGGGGTAGCATGTTCTCTTTCTGTAAGACATAAACGAGTATTGATTTACTCCTCTCCAAAAGTTAGGCACAATGCCAGTTTTTATCTTACTCCCACAAGTAAGATGTGACCCAAGGTCGGGTCGGGAAAGTGGGGTTTAAAAATTGCCTGGGCAGCCACGTCGGCATTCCCCGGTAGGGGCGCCCCAGGCAGTAAACAATAAACTTACTCCTCCCCAAAGAGGGGAGGCGGAGCCTGGGAGGGTGGACCTCCTAGAACTGCACAGGACAAACCCAAAGACCGGCGTAAATCAAGCCCCGACGGTCAAGACAATACCAGTCTATGGGGTGCAGTATCCATCAGAACAGATATTACACTTTGATCTTAGCCAAAAGGCCAAGAACCTTAAGTTATTCGTAATTGTATTCTTACTATCGTCCTTACCTTCAACCTAAAGAAGACTATCACTTAGAACGGAGTATTACTTGTGGACCCGTAGGGTAACGAATAGAAGTACAGGTTCACAAGTTCGACTAGATGGTCCTGAAAAAGGACGGAAATTACATCGGCCAAATCGTTGTGAGAATAACACCCAATATGATAACAACCCAATATGATGCAATAGTAAGTTATTTTTATTCTTAGTACTGAAAAATTCAACATTTTTACATTTAAAATGGAAAATTTATGAAGTCAAATAAACAGAGGTGTAGTGTAATATCGGTTCTGTTCTCGTAAGACCGTCCACGCAAGAATGACTACCCTCCTCTTTTTGAGTAGAGGGAAGCAGCGTTCGTTCATCATGATATTATCCTCTGTCCAGGTTGGACCTCAGTGTAGTATATGTTCGTTCACCACAATACTAGCTAAGGAAGAACGATAACTGAAGTTCATAATAAATATGTATATTTTAATTAGAACATTATTGCAGTTATCGTTCTTCTTAGCTAGCATATTCATCTTTGTTTATAAAGATGGCGACTATATTTTTTCAGCCAATTTTCATTTAAACGTTTCACGTGGACAATGAAACTTGCTATGGTTTTTAATGTTTTCTAAATAAATAAACACAACCGTTTTGTCCACCTATTCTAACTATATTGACATTAGAACGGTTTATGCTTATTTAATTCTCTGTAGTATATTTTCATTAGTCATGAGACATTCCTCCCAGGCATTACCTCCTCCTTGGGGGAAGGCCGTACAGTATACATTCGTTCCTCACGATACCATTTCCTCAGGATTACCAGTTTTCTGTGTGGGGGGAGTTAGTGTACTATCTATTCTGTTGTCATGATATTCTCCGCCCAGGCATGACCCCCCCCCCCAAAGGGGGGGGGGGGGCAATGTATATAGTTCGTTCATCATGATATCATCATCTCAACCTCTCATTTGCATATTTATTTATTTTAAAGTTTCTAATGAATTAATATTTTCTAATCTGTTAATAATTAAATACATGCGTTTATTATTTTTTAAAAAATTGTTGCTGTTGTTGTTGTTCATGTCGTTGTTCTTATTTACTTCTTCCCACGAAAGCAGAGTAAGGCACAATGTCAATATTTAAGGTGAGGAAAATCCAGTTCCCCCAAATTGGCACTTTGAATTAGAACAAAAATTTCAATTGCCTCGGTCTAGATGGATTTCTCCTTCACTAACAGAGAACATAAAACGTGCAGATTCAGTACAGATACTACATTTTGCTCCTAGCATAAAAAATAAAGAGTTTACATGTTGGTCGTGATGATGATGATGATGATGATGATGATGATGATGATGATGATGATGATGATGATGATGATGATGATAACTTAAAAAATTGTCATAGAAGAAAAACACCTCCTTTAATGTTTCTAAATTACAAAAAAGTATTTTCTGTCTTTTATAAAAAAGGCGAAAATTAATATAAAATAGTTTTATTTGACAAATTGATGTTACACGCTTATGTTTATTCATTTCATTGTATAACAAGTTTTAATGGGGAATTGATTTTCATTTTTATGCTGAAACAGAATAAAAATTTTTGACGTTGAAAATCTTAAAATACCATATCAATAAACCTTTTTGTTGTTTTTTCCTAAAAACATACTTTGACGATGTTCATGCACAGTATATTTTCCCAACATTAAAATATTTCAAATAACACTACGACAATCATGATTTTGTTATTTTTATCTAAATTACCAAAATGTCAAAATTTTAAATGAAAAGTATTTCTTCGGTTTCTGTAAAGTAGACCACAGCCTCAGTAATTGCCACTCGGATGGCAGGTAATTTTCGCTTTACATATATACTTTTCTCTCGTTGGAACTGCACTAATACTGCACTACCTCTTTTCGATATATAACTACAACGAAAGAATGCCACCAACAAGTAAAAAATCCTTGGAAGACCTACTGGAACTCCAGAAAATCCACAACAACAAACAAGAACTTCTCGAGGAAGAATTTCGAAAACCCAACGAGAAAGTGGATACGGTACTTCATCTTTTATCCAATCAACAAAACAAGGAACAAGACAACATCAAAGAAACAATTATACAACTACTTGCACCCCAGCACGAATTAATAGAACACTACAGACTAGCATATATCCAGGAGGAATCGTTAAAAACGAAAGAACAAAACCTCCAAATATGGGGAGCCCTCCTAAAACTAAGGAAAATGGCTTTCTACCATACAATAAAAAGTAGTGATACCGCATCCACATATAAAACATTTCTGGCGATGGAGGAACAATTCATCCCAAAAAAATTCCGAGAAAAAATAAACCCACAGGACACGGAAGAACAAAAAAGAATAAAAAAAGCCTTAAATATATCCAAACTACAAGCCCAAATCGACATACAAGAAGACAACAAAATACACTTCACAAAAAAATACACGGAAATCGACAACAAAATTTCCACTCAAATCAAAGAAACATGCCCCGCAGAAACTCATCAATTCCTATCAGAACTCTGGGAATTCGTATGCAAAGAGGAGGAAGAAAAATCCAGGAATATTGTCCAAAGAAAAATATCCTGGCTAAGAAGCCTACCCGATAAAGAAAAGACAGAACAAACATCATACATGAACCAAAACAACAACCCAGAACAAGACCCAATGGACACCACCCACACACGACATACACAAAACCAATGGATAACACAAAACAGAGGTAAGAAGAAAAACACATACCACACACAAACATACTCACACAACAGATCCAGTTACTCACAAGGAAACAACATAAATATACCCACATCATTTACCCACCCCTCTCAACAGTTTCAATCCAAATCCTCATTAAACTCACCCCGCCACCACACTCACACACATACACACAACAAATACAACATAAACACACACACACCTCAACCATATACTAACCCTTACGAATACGGGCCAACACAATACAAACCTAAATACTTTCACTCACACCAACCAATACAATCCAAAAAACCCTATCATACACCCTACACCACACAAACAAACCACCACAAAATACCCTTACTCAACAACCCCTACCAAAATCACCCAAGTAAACCTTACAACAATTACCTACACCCACCACACCAACAGATGAAACCTTCATACAACAACCTCCCACCCTACCACACACAACAAAACAGACCCTACAACCACCCAACACACCAATGGATACAATCGAAATACTCCAAACACTACCCACATCATCAAACAAAACAACCATATAACAATTCCTACAGACATAAACTAACACAACAATACAGACCCCACAACTACGTCCACCATCAAGAACCTCTACCAAGATACCCCAACCCGAAACAACTAACTCACAATAATAACACATTCAAATATACCAAAATAAACCCTTATAACAACACACACAACGCCAATTATAACAACACGCACGACACCAATTTTGCCAGAAAACAACACAATCCTCCAAAACACACACAATATATAGAAAGCAATCACTCTTCAACAACTCCTCAAATCAACGAAACAAACAACACTCATCCTCATTTTTTAGAAACCCCTCCCCGGACAACAATCCCAGATTAGACAGTTTGAAACCCAAAATTATCAATTTATCCACATACACATTTACAAAGGAGGAAATAGAAATACTAAAATTAGGCCTCAAATTCTGCCCAACTCCCAAAAGTAATATCACGGAACTGAAGAAGGACCTTAAAGAATTTGAACGCAAATTTAGACTAATAGAAACACTAAACAATAAAGAAAACAAAACAGATCAGTCATTAGTGAGAAACAAATCAACATATTTCCCTAACAAACACAACAATACGAAAGAACTAAACACCTACTTTGAAAACCTATGGAACATCAACCCTCAGAGTAAAACTAAACCTACTAGTAACCTAACATCTAAACAAAACCAAGCACTAGATAACATCCTAAATAATAATAACATAATTATAAAAGAAGCTGACAAAGGCAGTGCGGTAGTCATCATGGACAAACATTACTATGAATCGAAAATTACAGAAGTACTAGAAAACAATGATTACTACAAATCAATTAGCACCAACATTGATAACAACACCATTTCAAAAATCACAAAACTTTGCACAACATACAATAATATACTAACAAAAAAAGAAAAAGATTTCCTAACAAACTTCATGATTAAAACAAACAACTTCTACGGACTACCTAAAATACATAAATCAAATGAGATAAGGAATGCCATCATCACACAGGCATCAGAATATATTAGTGTCCCGAGTCCCAGTGACCTTACATTTAGACCCATAGAAGCAGGACCATCATGCCCAACAAGCAGACTGAGTAACTTAATTGACATATTACTACAACCATTCACCGATCAAGTCAAGACCTACATAAGAGACGACATACACTTCCTAGGCTCCTTACCACAAATAGTAAATCCCGGGACTAAATTAGTTACATTTGACGTCAGCAGCTTATATAGCAACATTCCCCATGACTTAGGTAAACACGCAATATCACACTGGATGGACAAACACCCACAAACACTACACCACAGATTCACCAAACAATTCATCCTCGACAGCATAGACATTATTCTCAACAACAACTCCTTTGAGTTTAATAACAAAAACTACATCCAGATTCTAGGTACAGCAATGGGAACCAAAATGGCACCAACATATGCCACCCTAACACTGGCCTACCTAGAGAAGATCTTATATGAAAAGATAGAAGAAATATATGGACAGAATATTCAAACTCTCTTCATAAAATCTTGGAAAAGATACCTGGATGATTGTTTTATCCTCTGGGAACCCACATGGGGGGACATCAATAAATTACACAGCATACTACAGAACCTACACCCCAATATTAAATTCACCATTGAACACAGTCAAACAGAACTACCCTTCTTAGATGTATTGATTAAAATTAAAAACACTCACATAATCACAGACATCTACCACAAACCCACAGATACCCAACAATATCTCCATTTTAGAAGCCATCACCCCAAAAGCTGCCTAAAATCTATACCCTACTCCCTAGCACGCAGGATCTGTACTATAGTCAGTGACAAAGACCTCCGGATTGTCCGACTGGAGGAACTACGGAAAACTTTAAAAAGAAGAGGATACCCGCTACAAATAATACATAAAGGTATAGAACTATCAGAAAACATCCCATTAGAACAATTACGAATCCCCAAAAAACGAAACAAAGAACAAATATTAGCATACATCTCTACACACAACACAAACAATCCAGAATTATTCACAGAAATAACAAGAAACCTAACCCTACTTAACCATAACAAAAAACTAAACGACATATTAAAAACAACGAAAATAATAAAAAGCAAACGCCAACCGAAAAACCTCAAACAAATGTTAACCTCATCTAAACTCAACCAACACACAATACAAGGGGTCACAAAATGCAACAAGGAAAGATGTGGGGTCTGTGACATAATAATGATGGGGAACTCATACACATTTAAAAACCCAACACTAACATTCACAATAAAAAAAAGACCTTAACTGCACCTCCAAGAACGTTGTCTATGTGCTAGAATGTACAACATGTAATGAGGCTTATATAGGTGCGACGAAAACATTTAATAATAGAGTATCTTTACATAAAAGCAACATTAAAATCAAAGAAAACCGTAAATTATTCGTGTCCCAACATGTGCACTCATGCAGCGGAGGTAAATTCAAAATAATGCCAATTTTCCAAAGCCAAGACTACACTTACTTACTAACACAAGAAAAAAACTTCATACTTAAATTTAATCCAACATTAAACAGATCATAAGTCTAACAACATACACTTCGATCACACTTTATCCACCTCTAGTTAAGTACAAACATAAATAACTATTTATAGTTATCTATAGACTGAAAAATTCTTATTCAAGGAAGATAATCTTAGTACATAACTTCTTATTGCGCACTTCTACACAGCTATGAGTCAAATAGCAACTTGTGTTAAATGAATCATTTACAATAGACATTAAATTTGCACATTAAATACCGGACTATGAAATCGGCCAAACCAAGTTCAAATCTATTTGGACCATTTGCATTAACCTATCTTTTGCAAATATGTGTGTATGTGTGTGTATGTGTGTGTATGTATGTATATGTGTATGTATGTATATATATGTATGTATATGTGTATGTATGTATGTGTGTATATATATATATATATGTGTGTGTGTGTATGTGCATGTATGTATGTGTATATAATTCAACCTTTATCCCCCTCTCTGTGTCACTATAACCGCACGCCTGTGTGTGTGCGCGCGTGGGTGTGTGTGTATGTGCGTATTTATGTGTGTGTGTATGTATCGCTCACCAATTCACAAGACTCAAGATTAGACCACACGCATCGTGCGGGCGATCACACACTCGCAGACACTACTTCGTTCTTGGAGACGACAAAAAGCAATAAAAAGTATTAAATTTCAAAAGAAATCCGGCGCACCTAGGAGGCTGGGATGACCGACGGGTCATGGATGGGTAACACGCACTTGACCAAGAGAAGCAGCAAAAAATAAAAAATAAAAAATAAAAGATACCCACACACCCGCAAACCTACGCATGCGCAAAAACAATAACAAATTCCTCAAATGAAACAACATTTACTCAAACGAAAGACATTTCTTCAAATGGATTTTCATATCTGATGAAAGCGGACCCACCGCTTGAAACGCGTTATATAAAATCATAAAATGGTAAAACAACAAAATAATAATAAATGTTGAAAAGAACATTCTACAAATGTTGGTAGCCTTACTCCTTTACATATATATATATATATATATATATATATATATATATATATATATATATATTGATAAAAATCATTGCTTTTTATTCGTTTTTCCTTTTCGTTATCTATGTCTCTTTCTATCCTACCTTTTTCTTCTGGTTGCTTCTCTCTCTATCTTTTAAGTATTTACGTAAATCGCTTCCCCCTAAATGCCTCTTCTTATCATTTACTTTTTATTTATGCCACTCGACATTTGTGACATCATCCAGAGTGTACCGTGTAACTTTTCTTATCGTTCGTCTGTTTATTTACGTCAGTCGCTTTTTATGACATCACCAGTGCAAGCAAGTAAGCAAGATTCACAGAATTTCATAAGTGTCTAGACGGTTCAGCTACCAAACAATCTCAGACCCTTTGAGTCACGGATCCTCTAGATAAAACGTCATAAATAATCTCTTCCTCCTCGCTCGGTACACGAGGATAAACAAGATAACAACATCCACACACTTTTAGAAGTAGTAGAAGTATATATATATATATATATATATATATATATATATATATATATATATATATATATATATATATATATAGTTAGCAATGAAAATATATATGGCAATCAAGCTACACAGAGGCTCCCGCGTTTCATCCCCGGGGGGAATCTTAAGGCTAAATGCATGGAGTTATTTTTGTCAGGTGTTTTTATATACATGGCTTGCTATTTAACCAATCAGATTCTTTGTTGTTCCCTCGGCCAATGGTTAGGCTTCCCGCGAACAAAGGCTTTGTTGGTGACGCACCTATACCTATCCTATTTTTTGTTATCAATGGATTTTCCTATATCCTGTTTCCTTTGTTGCGTCGATTTAGTGGGCGAATTTATTTTAACACGTGGTTTCTTGTATTTCTATTTTAGGTTTTAAATTTTAACTTGTTCATGTAATTAAAAATTTAGAATTTCACAAAAAACAGAATCATTTCCAAAAACAATTACACACCATCGTTAAAAACATAAACAACTCTGACAAAATATTCGTAAAAGCGGACAAGACTAGAAATATTTACAAAATAGAGCATAACAAACTACTAACAGAAAATATTACAAAAAACTACAAAAAACTAGATACTAGCGAACATAACTACATAGATATAATAAATACTGAAAGTAAACAAATAATAGATAAACTAAAAATTAGCAACAAAGTTAGTAAGTTAAAACCTAAGGAAGCCTATATCTTATTTAAAGACCACAAAAGTAACTTCAACAATAACCCCAGCACTCGCTTAATTGTTCCGACCAAACCAGAAATAGGAAGAATCAGCAAAACAATTCTATCTAGAATTGACAAACAAATAAAAAAAGACCTAGAATTAAACCAATGGGTGAATACTGCCGACGCAATCACTTGGTTTAACAGTATAGAAAATAAGAACAATTGTACGTTCTTACAATTCGACATAGTGGACTTCTACCCATCCATATCAGAAGAACTCTTCAACATCGCCCTAGAATTCGCGGAGATATGTACCTATATATCCAAGGATGAAATTCACACCATTAAAAAATGTAGATCAGTTTTAATCAACAACGAGGACCAATAGATTAAAACGAATATGACAAAAACCTTTGATTTGACCATGGGTGCTCTTGACTCTGCGGAGGCATCTGATCTTGTGGGGTTATTCATTTTATATACACTCACAAATATATTCGATAATACGGATATCAGCCTTTATAGAGATGATGGATTAGCGATAATAAGAGACTCCAACAAAGTCAAGGGAGAAAACTTCAAGAAAATTATACATAATGAAATGAAAAAACTAGGCCTAAAAGTAGAAGTAATGGCTAACATAAAAACAACGAACTTTCTAGACATCACATTAAACTTAAGTAAAAACACTTACGAACCATACCAAAAAGATAACGCCAACCCAATATACGTACACCCAAAGTCTAATCACCCCTAATCAATCATAAAAAATATCCCGAATTCGATAGAAAGTAGGCTTATCAACAATTCTAGCAACGAAAGCGTTTTTAAAAAATCAATCAAAATTTACAATACAGCTCTAAAAAATAGTGGTTATTATAATACCGAAATTAAATATAAAAAACCGGACACCAATAATTACAACAACATTAAAAATAAAAACAAAAGAAAAAATATGTAATCTACTATACCCCTCCTTATAACCAGATGCTAAAAACTAAACTAGGCAAACAATTCCTAAATCTGATTGAAAAACACTTCCCCGTAACCAACCCTCTACATAAAATATTCAATAAAAATAATCTAAAACTACCCTACAGCTGCTGTGAAAACCTAGAAATGATAATTAAGGCACACAACAACAAAATACTAAAAGACAACATCAGAGAAGAAAAAAATAAACAAAGTGGAAAATATAACAAAAATAACACTACGAAGAACAAAAATATAAACAATACCAATAGAAATAAACAAAACACTAATAATAACCACCCGAATAGAAATGAAAAAGTTAGCAATGAAGAGAAACGACGTGACTGCATGAATCGTAAACTTTGTCCACTACAAAATAAATGCCTAACTAAAAGTATTGTATACCAAGCAACGATATTTGCCAACGAAAGACCAAATAACAAGAAATACTACGTGGGTATGACATCCCTAGACTTTAAGACCAGATACTATGACCACAAAAGCACATTTAAAAACAAAGAACGTCGAACTAAAACAGCACTAGCTAACCATTATTAAGAGCTCAAAGAAAATGGACACTCACCAATAATTGAATGGGAAATAGTAAGACAGGCCAGTACATGTAGAAACTTAGACGACCCGTGTAGATTATGCCTGAATGAAAAATACGAAATCCTAAATTTTAAAGATCCCCGGAACCTATTAAACTCTAGAAGTGAAATAGCAAACAGCTGTTTACACAGAAATAATTTAACCTTAGGATGATATATAATAATAATAAAATAAATAAATAAATAAAAACTAAAAAAAACTGAACAAGTTAAAATTTAAAACCTAAAATAGAAATACAAGAAACCACGTGTTAAAATAAATTCGCCCACTAAATCGACACAACAAAGGAAACAGGATATAGGAAAATCCATTGTTAACAAAAAATAGGATAGGTATAGGTGCGTCACCAACAAAGCCTTTGTTTGCGGGAAGCCCAACGATTGTCTGAGGGAACAACAAAGAATCTGATTGGTTAAATAGCAAGCCATGTATATAAAAACACCTGACAAAAATAACTCCATGCATTTAGCCTGAAGATGAAACGCGGGAGCCTCTGTGTAGCTTAATTGGCATATACATTTTCATTGCTTACTACCTAGCTCTACTTACGTATCGAGCACTGTTGAAGTAAATACTGAAAACTGATACATAAAAACTTATATATCCTTGTAATATTTTATGTGGATACATGAAGTACTAATATATATATATATATATATATATATATATATATATATATATATATATATATATATATATACAGAGAGAGAGAGAGAGAGAGAGAGAGAGAGATTTAGTTGAAAACAAATAATAACCAACGTGTCACAGGTTGTCTAATACCAACATTTAGATAAATAAATAATGTACAATCATTTGATTATATATATATATATATATATACTTAGATTTAATGTACGGAACGTTTTTTTTATTGTATTTTAAGGAAAGTGGGATCTAATCAACTCTGCTAGAAAGCTATGAGATTAAATACGGTTTTGTGTTTAAATTCCCGAAACAGTTTTTCATGGAAAAGAACTGTTGATCTCTTAAATAATGTTAAGACTAGCGTAAATTATTGGAAGCAAACTATATAGTGACTGTAAACGTTTGTGACGCGAAAATAATGTTTTTCTTGAAACTGAACATAGTCGTTAGAATTCAAAAAATGTTCTGCGTGAAAAGAATGTTTTTCTTTAACGAACCATAGCCGTTCGAATTCTAAATGTGTGATGCGTTTATGAAATGGAATGAATGTTTTTAATTAATTTTTTATTATCGTTGATATATACAAAGTTTTGTTGTGAATGTGCTGTAAAATAGCTTACCTGGATTTAAATTCAAGTTCTGTTCAATTCAAATTTGCTGATTAAAGGAGATACATTGGTAAGGTTCTTGGCGTTATTAGGTCTTTTATTTCTGATCGAATCTTGCGACTAAATTTGACGGTATCTCTTCATTGTCTTTTCCTATCAATGCTGGTGTTTCTCAAGGCTCTATTCTAGGTCCAACACTGTTTATTTTCTATATCAATGATCTTCCAGAGAATATTATTCAGAACATTAACATCTATGTTGATGATACCACTCTCTATTCTGGTGTTGCTTTTCACCCATCTCTCTCGAATCAGTCAAAATATGCTGCTGATCTAGAAGTTGACCTGGGTTCAGTTGTGGATTGGGTTCAGAAATGGCTTGTTTCGTTTAATCCTGTAAAGACTCAGCTCGTGTCTTCTAATCATAGGCGTGTCCCTTTTCTTCCTGAGATTCTCATAGATAACTCTGCTCTTTAGGAGAAATCGACTCTGAAACTTCTTGGTCTTTTTCTCTCATCAAATCTTTCTTGGAGTTCATACAATAGATCCATTGCTCTTTCTGCTTCTCGTAAATGCGGTTCTCTCGATCGCTTCAAACACTTTCTCACACCTGAGGCTATTCTTTATCTCTACAAATCTACAATTAGACCATGTATGGAGTACTGTTGTCATATTTAGACTAACCTCTGTCCCATTTGAGGGTTCTTGATTATGTGCAGAAATATATCTGTAATTTGATTGCCCCTACCCTTTCTTCTTCTCTGCACTCTCTCTCTCTCTCACAGACGTGGTGTTGCTAGTCTCAGTCTTTTCTATAAATACTATTATGGCATGTGTTCTTCAGAGTTATGTGATCTCGTCTCCGCTTCTTTTGTTCCAGCTCGTTTGACTTGTTGGTCTAGTGGTCTCCATCAATTGGCTGTTTTGATACATCATTGTAATACAGCTTCCTATTCCAATAGCTTCTTTCCAAGAACTGTAAGCTTGTTGAACTCTCTTCCTGTTGACGGTTTTCCTCCTACCTATAGCCTTGGTCGTTTAAAGACTAAGACCAATAGACATCTCCTGTCTTTGCGATAATCATATTTCATTCTTGTTAGCTCCTTACATCAAGTGGATTCATGCCTTGTCTGTAGCGATTACCATAAAAAATTGTAGAAACCGTTACATTGTTTAATTGTGTCAGAGTTTATAATGAGTGCTGATTCAAGAAGTTTTCGCAGACATTTATTTAAAATTAATTTAATGAGTCTCGCTTGTTTGAAGTTAAAAGAATGATCATATTGCTATTCATGAGAGAATAGTGCATTTAGAGAATTGTATATCTGATGACAATTATTGCATGGGGCAGTATATATACCTGCAGTAGATGTGTTTTTTTCCGAAAATATTTTGTTGGTTTACCTACCCACGCAAATAATACAATCGTTTGCAAAACTCTAAATAAACGAAGAATTCGAACGACACAAACTACATAACAAACTATAAAACACACATTACAAAAATTAAAACCAACAAAGCATTCTCGAAAAAAAAACCCACATCTAATGCAGGTATATATTCTGCCACATTCAATAATTGTCATTAGATATACGTTGGTAAAACTCAACGAGAACTAAAGAAAATGTCCGGTGAACATAACAGATATATAGAAAATAAGGGGCTACTGTGAATTAGGGTCCAGATTCATAGGGTATCCTAAGTGGGGTGTTGTGCAGCGAGTGTTTTTTCACATTACATTTAAATTTCTTCATGTTTGTACAGCTGGTGAAACAGTAGTAGGGGGGAAATTCAAAAGGTTAGCACTTCGAGGAAAGAAGCTATTGGAGTAGATAGTTTCCAGCGTTTGGGAACTTCTACACTGAAATAACCGGATTTTGCGGCTTGTCGTTTGGTCAGGGTATTTACGTTGAGCGAACAAGTTCTTCGCAGCATATTCCGCTGAAGCACTTGTAAGACAAGTACAAGCATGAAATGTTGCGGCCATTAGACAGGAGCTGACGCTTGGTAGACAGTGTGGGACATATTAAGTTAGGGGCTTATTTTTGGACCCTGTCTAAGAGGGAGATACTAGTGCTTGGTACATCCATCTAGATGTGGCAACAATACTACATGCATATAGAATAGGCAGATGTAAGAAGTTCTTTGACCCGGCAAAAAACCTACCTTCTTTGCAGCAGACTTGACAGTATATTCTATGTATTTGTTCCAATTCATGTTATGTGTGCATCTTAGACCGGGGAATTTGAATGTTGACCTCTCTGGTAGAGTGCTGTCAACTATGGCAATCGGTTGTTTGAAAGGTTTCCTATGACTGTTAAAGGAAAAAAAGCTTTATCTTTGTATCATTAAATGTAACCATCTACTTCTGGATTCATTTCACCACAGACTTGATGTTGTTTTCTAAAGATTCAGCCATTGCCACGACTATATATGTGTTCGATTTGCCCACATGTCGATAATAGAGCGTGGTGTTATCAGAAAATATACCCATCTCGGTCACAATTGCACCAGGGACGTTGTTTATGAAAATCAGGCATAATAAAGGTCTAATGATGTACCCCTATGGTACACTCGCATTAATGCCATGTTTTTTAGATGTTCGGAAATCGAGGACGACCTGTATCTTTCTTTTAGCAAAGAAGGATCTAATTATATTAAATATTTGTATAGTAATACCGTACAAATTTATTTCCATGAGACTTTGTCGAAGACATTATATATATAAAGGACCACCGCCATAGCTTCACCTGCTTTATCCAGTGTATGATATATGCGTTTAGAGATGACCGTGATTTCCTAAATCTACACGGTTGGTCAAAAAGAAGTTCAGCACTTTCGAGATGGTGGACTACCACTACGTTGATTAATGATTCAAAGATTTTGGCGAAAAGCGGGAGAAAATTGATGAAGCGATAATTTTGCGGCTCAGTTCTTTCCCCAGACTTCTTGAAAACTCGTACCACAGAGACAATTTTCCAGCTATCAGGTAAGTAAGATTCAGTATTTGTTATACATTTTAGAGAAGACAGGTGCTAGCATTTTTATTACTACAGCTAAGATCAAGTCAACATGCTTTTGAGGTGTCAATGTTTTTTTTTATGAAATCCAGGAAATAGAAAGGGGTGATGATCAGATCATCAAGTGTGATTAAAAAAATCGAAACCCTGCTAACCGATCGATCTTCCGAGATGGCACGTGGACAAGACCAAACCAAATTTACGGTGGTTTTCTGATAAGTGACTTACATTAGTCTCAGAAATAAACACATCATCTCTTTTAGGGGCGGAAGTCCTACAGAATCGATCACTGTCGCTAGAATCGCGAGCCTTCAGCACTTACCTGACTCACGGAGAATGTGGATAACATACAGCTACACTATTCACACAAGAAACAAAACTAAAATGTCTAAAACCATTTTTTTATAAGTTATTCTTTAATGTTAATCAAAAGAGTTCATTTCCAATTTCAGATCCGGCGGCCATGATGAAGTGGATACTTTCTATTTTACCCGCGTGGTGAAACATAATTTGAAAATATCATTATTTTAAGAACCGAGAAGACACTCAAATACTGAAGATTGACGTGAAAACCAAAAGTTGTATAATCGGAGATATAGTTAACTGGACCCATTATCTAAAAACACCATATTAGCTTCTTTTTTTTTTTTTTTAACTTTTAGTGATTAATACACATACTTACATTTATTTGAATATTACAAAGTGTGTTTTTATAGAATCCTTCCCGACTACAAACATGGCTATTTTAATGCACTTTTTAAAGTTGAGACGTTTTATTTAACAAAATAAAAACATAGGATTCGGAATCTTTAATAATTATTCATAATTTGTATTTCTCTTCTTGATTTTTCTATGTAAAACGTTTCCGATTATGTCATCGCCGACCATCACGTTCGACTAGAAGGCTCTCGAGTTTGACAAAGATTCAAGTTTTTTAAAAATCATAGTTCATCCCAAACAAGACAGGACGCCACTGTAGACGTAAGGAGCTACTGAGAATTAGGGAGTAGGTTTTGGGGGTCATCCTAAGTTGTAAGCTGTGCAGCGAGATGTCTGTTTACATTAGTTTTAAACCTCTGCATGTCTGTAAAGTTGGGAAAACAGGAAGCAGGAAGGGAGTTCCAGAGGCCGGCACACGAGGAAAAAAGGTATTGGAGTAGAAGGCTCTCTGACATCTGGGGACCTCCACAGTGAATGGATTAGACTTAGCTGATTGTCGAGTTCGTCTAGTGTATTTACGTCGAGGGCAGCAAGTTCATTAGAGCGCAACCCATTAAAGTACTTGTAAAACAAGCACAAGGATGCAATATTGCGGCGATGGGACAGGGGCTGGTGCTTGGAGGATAGTGAGGAACTTATTAAGTTGGCGACTCTTTTGGGGACCTTGTCTAAGAGGGGGAGACTAGTGAATGATGCACCAGCCCAGATGTGACAACAATACTTCATGCATGGGCGGATGGTAGCTTTGTAGAGATATAGGATAATGTAAGGTGTGAAATATTTACTAGCCACAGTAGAGGGAGCCCACCTTCCTTGCAGCAGCCGTGGCAATGTTTTCTATGCATTTGTTCCAATTCATGTTACCTGTGAAGGTTAGGCCGAGGAGTTTGAATGTTGGACTCTCAGGCAGGATGTTATTTGGCATGCCAATCGGTGGTTGAAGAGGTTTATTGTAGTTATTGAAAGAAAGGAGCTTTGTCTTTGCGGCATTAAATGTTACCATCTATTTATGACCCCATTCCACTAAAACCTTGAGGTCACTTTGTAAAGATTCAGCCATTGCCTCAGATATGTGTTTCGTTTTATCCACATGACGAGGATAGAGTGTGGTGTCGTCAGCAAATATAACCATCTCAGACTCAATGTCATCAGAGAGGTCGTTTATGAAAATAAAGAATTGTAAAGGTCCAAGGATGTATCCCTTGGGTCACACTGGCATTTATGCTATGTTGTTTGGATAAACAGCCACCGAGAACAACCTGGATCTTTGTTTTAGTTAGGAAGGATCTAATTATATTAAATATTCGTCAAGTAATACCATATGAATGATTTTTTATGAGAAAACCTTTATGCCAGACCTTGTCAAAGGCTTTGGATATATCAAGCGCTACCACCCTAGCGTCACATGCCTTGTCCAGTGTATGATATATGTGTTCAGAGATGACCGTTAGAATATCCGCAGTAGATCGTGCTTGCCTAAATCCATACTGATGGTCAGAAAGAAGTTTAGCATTAACGAGGTGACGGACTATCGCTAGATTGCTGAAAGATTGAAATATTCTAGCAAAGATCGGCGATAGTTCTGAGGATCAGTTCTATTTCCAGAATTCTTGAAGACTTGTACCACAGAGGCAATGTTCCAGCTATCAGGGAAGCAAAATTCAGAGAGGCATTTGTTGTAGAGTTTGGAGAGGACAGGGTCAGTTCAGCAGACCATTTTTTTATCACTATTACTGGCATAAGAGCAGGCCCACACGCTTTGGAGGTGTCAATGTTTTTTATGATGTCCCTGACCTGAGATTGGGTGATGACCAGGTTTTCAAGCGTGGCTTCGGTCCGCAATGGGAATTTAGAGGGGGGTTGTTTGCTAAGTCCAAAGTGAAGTTTAAAACGAAACGCTGGGCAAGTAGTTCAGCCTTATCAGTTGCCGTGCAAACAACATCACTGTGGTTTGACAGCGGGGGAATTGTTGATTGTCCATTGTTCACCACACTATTGTAGACTTTCCAGAAATTGCGAGTACCTAGTTTCTGTGACTGAATGCGTTTTCTGGTTACCTATGTAGATCTTCTCTTTATTTCACCTATCACTACTTTACAATTATTTCTTGAGTCTATAAATTTCTCAAAAGGTCGGAGCTTGGAAGGACATCAACGTTGTTTATATAATACAAAGATTACAGTAGTTGTTCCAGAGGAAAAAATACAAAATAAATTAATTTGTTTTGCGATTGCTTTTTATATTTTTAAGGGGTGCTCTGAGGTGAAATTGACTTTTAACGGACCCACTTCTTTCTTTATACAAAGGAATGCCCTTCAAATTGACTTTGAACGATCACAATTCTTTCATGGAGCAGAAAATACCCTTCACATTGACTTTGAACGGTCCCACTTCTTTCTTTAAGTAAACATGCCCTTCACTAACACAAACAGTTGGCAATAAAACTTTTCGCATAAGTCCGGGTGGTAACCCCCCCCCCCCGACCCCCAAAAAACAAAACTATTTAATATTAACATCGTTGGGTCTGCGTTCATGCCAGACAAATAAAAGCAGCAAATAATTCCATACTTCAAGGTTGGGCCTAGAATATCTTTGAGTTAATCTACTTTCCCGGGCAACACCGGTGCACGGGGTTTCTCGTAATAGATATAGTCACACACAGGCAAGCTGTTTCTCTGTATAACAACTCTGTAGTGTGGCGTCTGGTGTTTGAATCTCGGGGTCGATGCGCTCGTTATGTCTAGAAAGGGTACTCGTTTATTGATAAACAACATTACGTAATGAAAAACAAAAAAAATAAAAACACAAAAAACAAGATAGAAAGACCGTGAAAGTAAGTAATCGGAGGTGGGGACGTGAGATGGAAGAATTAGAAAAATGCAACAACAAATCTAACAACCAAAAAATAATTTCGAAAAACTCGTGCCAAAAAGTAAAAACGAAAAGAAATATGAAAGAGAGAGAAAGCAAGTTCTTTTTTCTTTCTTTTCTTTCTTATTCTAAAATAATATTGTCAACATTCGAGTTAAGAATAAACAAGTAAACAGCATGACATTTTTGTAGTTACAACTTAACCAATGTTACTCTCTATTTCGTGTCACAAGAACGCATGTTACAAAACTGCTAAGTTAACATCTTGCTTGTTGCCATTTTGCTTTCATTTCTTTCTTGCCTGCTCCATTTTCTTTTTTAATTGCCATTTCTCTATTTGTTTTTTTTTCTTTCTGCTATTTCCTTTATCTTTACGTTCTCTATTTTTATTTCTTTTCGTTTTCTCTATTTTTATTTCTTTTCGTTTTCTCTATTTTTATTTATTTTCGTTTTCTCTATTTTTATTTCTTTTCGTTTTCTCTATTTTTATTTCTTTTCGTTTTCTCTATTTTTATTTCTTTTCGTTTTCTCTATTTTTATTTCTTTTCGCTTTCGATCTTCCTTTTTCTTTTTGTCTATTGTTCTTTCTTTGCTTTTCCTCTTTTTCACCTATTTTTAATTTTCTTTACTTATCTTTTTTTCCTTTTCTCATTTAGTAAAATGTTATTTCCCTCTTTTTACTATCCTTTTTCTTTCAGTTTGCCTTTTCTCCTTTCTTTTAATCTGTTTATTTTCTTTCTTTTCTGTTTCTCTTTTCCTCCTCTATTTTCTTTTTTTCCTTTTTATTTTCCTTCCGTTTTCTCTCATTTTCTTTCTTTTCTTTCCGTTTCATTTTTACTTCCTTCCTTTCTTTTTCATTTCTTGGCTTTTTATCGTCCATTTATCCTATTATTTTCCATTTCTTCTCATTTCTTTATTTTCCTTTTCCCTTTATTTTTACATTTCTCTCTTTGGGATCTGTTGTTTTCCTATTTTTCTTTTTTCTTTTTACATTTTCTTCTTTTTTTCTTCTTTCCCTTTTCCGTTCTTTCCCTTTTTGTTCTATTTTCTTTCTTTTCTTATTTTCCTCATTTTATAAAATAATGTCACCATATAAGCTTAATAAAAATGTAGAAATACGAAGAAGATAAAAAATAGCCTCCAAAATGGCTAAAATAAAAACAAAACAAATATATATATTAAATTATTAATACCTACAGATTCTAGCGTTTCAAGCTTATTGCTCTCACCAGTGCAGGAAAGTAACATTTTCAGACGGTCGGGAGGCGCGAACCCGACTCACAGAGTCAGCCTAAAATATGCAAGATGTCGGCATATTCACTCGGCCACCGGAAACTGCCACGTAATTAAAGGAAATTAATATATATATATATATATATATATATATATATATATATATATATATATACACGTAGAAGCGGGTACAGATAGAAGACTAGTCGAGAGTGTTCGATAAAAGTATTCGGAACTTTGCATTAGAGCTTTTTGACAGAAACGTTTTTGTGATTTGTGAATATTTACGTATTAGTACGCGAAGGTCACAACTAACTTTATCTCTCACTAGATCATCGCGCATCCACGCACTAACACATATATATCTATATTCTTATATAAGTGCAATTAAAAAAAAAAAAAATTTCACCTTGGAAAACTAAAACAACTGTTTTAGTTTTCCAAGGTGAAAAAATAAAAAAAATACTGCCAAAATTAAAAATCAGATAATTATAACAAGGCCTCAAAAAAGGAATTTAACATTTTAATTTATTTTCGAATAGACATTTAAAAAAGTCGCCAAATATTGATTGTTGGTATTAGTTGTTATTGTTTATGCTTCTTGTCTTGGACGAGGGAAAGAGAGAGAGAGATGAATTAAGTAAAATTAAAAGTAAAGTGGTCGACCATAGTCGAGGGCGATCCAAAGGCTCCCTTTTAATTAGCTATTACATCGTTGTGTAGAGAGGGGGTCACTCCTTTCCCATGATTAATCCACTTACCCTTGATCCTTCACCTTATAATGCTAAGTGTTTAACAAGGAGGAAACATTTACCATTGTGAAAGTCTTTGATATGACTGGACCCTAGATTGATATCTCGGTTGCATGGCCTGTTAGCGAACACTCTAACCATTTTGCCAACCATGTTAGTGTAAATGTTAAAGTAAATGCTAAAGTCTGTTTCTCGAATAACTTTCTACCCACAAAAAAATGTTTGATTACGATGCGTCAGTTTTTTTTAGCGCAACGTTGGTCTATGTTCTTAACAAAAAAATATATTTTGATTTAGTTTCTTCAAAAAATTATTGAACCGCTTCCGAAGATAAAATAAATGGACGCCGTTTTTAATAATGACCAGATAAACAGTAACAACCAGTACCAACATAAATGCTTAGAATTACAAGAGAAATTGCTTAGTCGGTTGAGCGTCAGACTGAAGATCTAAATGCCCCGATTTCAATCACGGATCTCGGCATCCACTCTTTTTTTTGATTGGCAATCTATTCTTTTCTATTAATATATTATTTGTTTACAGCAAAAGATGCAATAGCGTAAATTACTAAAAGCAATGCATTTCTGTTTCTTCATAAACAACTCAGCTATTTTGTTATCAATTGAAATAAAGAATAAAGACTGGATTTGTTTGTGCCGCTTCGAAGATTTGCAGCAATTTTAAAACATTTAAACTGTTGAATAAAACGCAATTTTAACTAGCTTAAAGATTCTTATCACGCACTCCATGTATTAAAAAAGTGAATGTTTTGGAAGTTATTTTCAGTTATTAATTTTATAAATTTAGTAAGAGAGATCAAAATATGACCTTAAAATCAACTAGTTATATAGTTTTATAATAATTTGGTTCAGTTATTAATTTTATAAATTTAGTAAGAGAGATTAAAATATGCCCTTAACATCAACTAGTTATGTAGTTTTATGATAATTTGGTTCAGTTATTAATTTCAAAAATTACGTAAGAGAGATTAAAATATGACCTTAACATCAACTAGTTATATAGTTTTATAATAATTTGGTTCAGTTATTAATTTGATAAATTAAGTAAGAGAGATTAAAATATGACCTTAACATCAACTAGTTATATAGTTTTATAATAATTTGGTTCAATTAATAATTTTATTAATTTAGTAAGAGAGATTGAAATATGACCTTAAAATCAACTAGTTATATAGTTTTATAATAATTTGGTTCAGTTATTAATTTGATAAATTAAGTAAGAGAGATTAAAATATGACCTTAACATCAACTAGTTATATAGTTTTATAATAATTTGGTTCAATTAATAATTTTATTAATTTAGTAACAGAGATTGAAATATGACCTTAAAATCAACTAGTTATATAGTTTTATAATAATTTGGTTCAGTTATTAATTTGATAAATTAAGTAAGAGAGATTAAAATATGACCTTAACATCAACTAGTTATATAGTTTTATAATAATTTGGTTCAATTAATAATTTTATTAATTTAGTAAGAGAGATTGAAATATGACCTTAAAATCAACTAGTTATATAGTTTTATAATAATTTGGTTCAGTTATTAATTTGATAAATTAAGTAAGAGAGATTAAAATATGACCTTAAAATCAACTAGTTATATAGTTTTATAATAATTTGGTTCAATTAATAATTTTATTAATTTAGTAAGAGAGATTGAAATATGACCTTAAAATCAACTAGTTATATAGTTTTATAATATTTTGGTTCAGTTATTAATTTTATAAATTTAGTAAGAGAGATTAAAATACGACCTTAAAATCAACTAGTTATATAGTTTTATAATAATTTGGTTCAATTAATAATTTTATAAATTTAGTAAGAGAGATTAAAATACGACCTTAAAATCAACTAGTTATATAGTTTTATAATAATTTGGTTCAATTAATAATTTTATAAATTTAGTAAGAGAGATTAAAATATGACCTTAACATCAACTAGTTATATAGTTTTATAATAATTTGGTTCAATTAATAATTTTATAAATTTAGTAAGAGAGATTAAAATATGACCTTAAAATCAACTAGTTATATAGTTTTATAATAATTTGGTTCAGTTATTAATTTCAAAAATTTAGTAAGAGAGATTAAAATATGACCTTAAAATCAACTAGTTATATAGTTTTATAATAATTTGGTTCAATTAATAATTTTATAAATTTAGTAAGAGAGATTAAAATATGACCTTAAAATCAACTAGTTATATAGTTTTATAATAATTTGGTTCAATTAATAATTTTATAAATTTAGTAAGAGAGATTAAAATACGACCTTAAAATCAACTAGTTATATAGTTTTATAATAATTTGGTTCAGTTATTAATTTTATAAATTTAGTAAGAGAGATTAAAATATGACCTTAAAATCAACTAGTTATATAGTTTTATAATAATTTGGTTCAATTAATAATTTTATAAATTTAGTAAGAGAGATTAAAATATGACCTTAAAATCAACTAGTTATATAGTTTTATAATAATTTGGTTCAATTAATAATTTTATAAATTTAGTAAGAGAGATTAAAATACGACCTTAAAATCAACTAGTTATGTAGTTTTATAATAATTTGGTTCAATTAATAATTTTATAAATTTAGTAAGAGAGATTGAAATATGACCTTAAAATCAACTAGTTATATAGTTTTATAATAATTTGGTTCAATTAATAATTTTATAAATTTAGTAAGAGAGATTAAAATACGACCTTAAAATCAACTAGTTATATAGTTTTATAATAATTTGGTTCAATTAATAATTTTATAAATTTAGTAAGAGAGATTAAAATACGACCTTAAAATCAACTAGTTATATAGTTTAATAATAATTTGGTTCAATTAATAATTTTATAACCAAACAATACTGTAATAATTATTTTACTTTCAAAGTTATATTTAAACACAAATAAAAATATCCTGGAAAGACAAACGTCTAAAAAATGAAGACGAAATAAAAATAAAAACACTCCCGGGTAACGTCGGATAGGTAAAGTTAGTTATAAATAAAAGGTCGTTAAAATTATATGATTTTGGCTTCAAGTAATCGTTCGTTAAGTATAGAGGAACGGCCTGTCCTCTATATTCAATGTAAGTTTTATTTTAAACCTTTTTTTCTTTCTTAAAGTAATTCATAGCATTTGAGCTATATTCCATCCATCTATCTACCAGAAATAAAAAAAAATGGTTCTGTACTTTCACCATCAACGCTCAGAACAGTTGTTTTGATAAGCTCGTCCTACTACTGACTTTTACTCAAAATATAAAATGTCAGACATGTATCCAATCTTTTGCTGGAAAAATCGTTGGATCATTCTACTGCAACAGAAATTACATGGCACCTGGTGCACTACTCTTGGCCTTTTGCTAAGATCAAAGTGTAGTATCTGTTCCGATGGATACTTCACCCATAGACTGGTATTGTCTTGGCCTTCGGAGCTTGATTTACGCCGGTCTATGGGTCTGTCCTGTGCAGTTCTAGGAGGTCCACCCTCCCAGGCTTCGCTTCCCCTCTTTGGGGAGGAGTAAGTTTATTGCTTACTGCCTGAGACGCCCCTACCGGGGAATGCCGACGGGGCGTCCCAGGCAATTTTTAAACCCCACTTTCCCGACCACACCTTGGGTCACATCTTACTTGTGGGAGTAAGATAAAAACTGGCCTTGTGCCTAACTCCTGGAGAGGAGTAAATCAATACTCTACCTATATAAGAGTCAGATACGTCCTAACAGAAAATCACTGCTGCCACATCTGGCAAGGTGCCACTCGGAGCACTCTTTCTTGACTTGGCAGAGTATAAGATGTACTACGCAATCTAGTGGTGGTAATATCTTCTGTCCTCTTTCTCACAGAACAGATGTTGATAGTCTTTCTCTACTCTCTCGTTATTTCTGTGGAAGATGCCTGACTGTGTTGCAATCACTGATTCCACTTTGTAAGTCATTCATAGAAAGAACTCGTTTTGTTACCACAACTGAAAAGAAATTTCCTTCTTTTCTTCCGCGTGCTTTGGGTCCAACAGAATTTCCATGATAATAGTTTCTTTCCAAGTCATTAACACACTCGAAACGTGTTACCACTGGACTGCTTCACTGCATACTATAACATGACTGTTTTAAAGTTAAATGTCAACAAATACTTTTCATAAACAAACTTCCGTACGCAATTAGTCTTAATTCATTCGATTAATCATTTTCTCATGATATTCTTTATCATCTAGCCGCCAATCGATCTATCTCATTAACCGCTATCCGTTGGTGCTTTTGACTTGATAAGTGGTGAGTCATTAGTAAAAGAATGAAAGCTGTACAAATCTATGTTATTTTAAATGAAACTCTATCAGCCATTTTTCAACTTTACTTATCTTTTAAGCAAAAATAATCTAACCTTTACGGATGTTTATTTATGACCGCCCCCTCTCAACATTTTAAACGACGTATGACTGCAATGTGTTAACAATAGAATCGTCTTTTATTTCAATTTAATTTGAAACAAGTTTGTTTTCCAACTCTGTCACGTATTATTTTCTCATCTATTCATACAGATAAATAAACGTTAACATTTTGGCAATTTCGATACAAATTTATGCATCTTTTAAATGTGGCCGTAAAGAAAGGACAAAAAAAGAAGAAATAAATTTGCCTATGCTCTTACGATTAAGAAATAGATCGCAACTTTGGAAATCAAGTTGGTCCCTTTAAAGAAAGGAACATTTGAACACAAATGATAAATGTTTGTCTAACAAATAAAACAATATGGCGAACAGAACTATTTGTTATATCAAAATCAAAGAACTAATTGAATAAAAAAACAAAACAAGTTATAGCAAATTAATATAATGTCCTTTTTTCAAAATCAATATGAATATTAGTTTAGCTTGCGACTGATATTGCATATAAAAAACAGTATATAAAAACTTGAAATACGGCCTTTTGAGTTTACCGTTGATTCCAGAAATACCGCAATTTTCACATTAATTCATTTACTAGCAAAAATTACCCGCCCTCCAATTACAGAAACCAAAGAAGTAATTTTCATTTGACATTTTGGTAATTTAGAGAAAATGTTAACAAAATGATAATTGTCGTAGTGTTATTTGATATATTCCAATATGGGAGAAATATACTGTGCATGAACATTGTCAAATTTTTTTTTTTTTAAGTATAAACAACAAAAATGTTAATTGATATGGTCTTTAAGATATTCAACGTCGATGAATTTTTATTTTGTTTCAGCATAAAAATTAAAATGAATTCCCCATTAAAACTGGTTGTATAATAAAATGAATGAAGATAAAGGGTGGAACGTCGATTGGTCAAATATGCCACTTTTATATTACTGAGTAATTCGAAATGGGTACTTTGTACTTTTCACCTTTATTATCAAAAAAAGAAAAAATACTTTTTTTGTAATTTTTGTCATCATCATCATCATCATCATCATCATCATCATCATCATCATCATCATCATCATCATCATCATCATCATCCTTTTGGCTAGGAGCAACATGTAGTATCTATACAGAATCTGCGTATAGTTTTTATGTTCTCTGTCAGTGAAGGAGAAATCCTTCTAGACTGAGGAAATTGAACATTTTTGATCAGATTCTTTTTTGGGGGGAGGGGGGCCTGGATTCTTCCCACGTTAAATATTCACATTGTTCCTAACTCTGCTCTCGTGGGAGGAAGTAAATAGGAATAGCAACAACAACAACAATTAAAAAAATAAATAAATGCATGTATTTAATTATCAACAAATTAGAAAATATTAATTCATTAGAAACTTAAAAATAAATAAATATGCAAATGAAAGGTTGAGAGGATGATATCATGATGAACGAACTACATACACTGACCCAACCCTCAAAAGGAGAGGTTAATGCCTGGGAGGATGATATCATGACAACAGAATGGATAGTACACTAACTCCACACACACACAAAAATAGTAATCCAGAGGAAATGGTATCGTGTGGAAGTAATGTATACTGTACGGCCCCCCCCCGAAGAGGAGGTAATGCCTGGGAGGAATGTATCATGACGAATGAAAATATACTACAGAGAATTAAATAAGCATAAACGGTTTTAGTGTCAATATAGTTAGAATAGGTGGAAACAACTTTTGCATTTATTTATTTAGATAACATTAAAAACCAGTGCAAGTTTCATTGTCCATGTGAAACGCCTAAATGAAAATTGGCTGGAAAAATATAGTCGCCATCTTTATAAACAAAGATGTATATGCGGGCTAAGGAAGAACAATAATTTTCTAGTTAATAAAGACATGTTTATTATAAATTTGAGTTATTGTTTTTTCTTAGCTAGTATTAGGTGAACGAACATATACTTCAAATCCTCCCCCCGACAGACGATAACATCATGATGAACGAACACGAATTCCCTCCACCTAAAAATACAGGAGTCATTTTTGCGTGAACGGTCTTATGAGAACAGAACCGATACTATACTAACCCCCTAATTAAAAGATATTCTGACTAAATCAAGTCTTGTGGATTTTTCATTCCGGGAGAATTTCCCCCTACACACACTTAAAAACGGATTAGGTAATTCCTAGGAGGAAAGTCTTATGGCAACAGAACCGATACTACATTACACAGCCCATTAAAAATATTCCAATTTAATCAATTTTTTTATAAATTTAAAAATACCTTTAACATCTTTTATGGTTCCGTGACCTTTTGGCTAAGATCAAAGTGTAGTATCTATTCTCGACATCTCAGCGATATTTGACACTTTACTAAAATAATCTTCCTAGAAAATGAAATTCTAAATAAGTTTTTAAACGCTATTATTTTTTTAATAAAATCTGTTTATTTTATTTTATTTATAATTATAATAATATTACTATCGATAATACGATTGCATATGTAGAAAAAATATAACAATACAAAGTAAAAGGTATAGTACAGAATATTAATTTATTAAAAACTTAAAAATAAATAAATATGCAAATGAGCAAAATCGGGATTTGTTTGAGTGAGTAGGAGATTCCTATATATAGGGTATTCTTACATCATTAGAATTATATAATCCTAACGTGTTTTAATGTTAGTATAAGTTAGGATAGATGGAAAAAAAACTTTCGCATTTAATCATTTAAAAAAAGAAGATATTTCACCCCAAACAAGGCAGGTTACCAATGTAGACTAAGGGGCTTCTGAGAATTAAGGAGTAGGTTTTGTGTGTTATCTTAAGTTGGGAGCTGTGCCGCGAGATATCTGTTTACATTAGTTTTAAACCTCTGCATGTTGGTACTGTCGGGGAAACAGGGAGCAGGGAGGGTGTTCCAAAGGCCGACATCTCGAGGAAAGTAGCTGCTTGGGTAGAAGGCTCTCCAGCATCTGGGTACCTCTACAGTGAATGGATGCGACCTATATATAATAATAATCTAAGAACCAGAGATCCCAATCACGCCAATAAAGAGAGGGGGTAAATACTGATTACTTGATGAATGCAGATAAAAATAGAAAGAATAGCCGCTGCTCAATATGGCTTGAAAACCATATCCTTCCCTGAACATAATGATAATTTAGATTAATTCGAAGATGCCTTATTCAATCTCGCGAGGAAAATTAAATTAAAAGACGTAAACATCTCTCCAACCCGATTGTACAAAAATCAACAAATTTGCTAAAAGCGTAAAAACACACCATAACATAATCGTTCCTGAGAATAAAACAAAATCTACTATAAACTAGATTACATCTCCTACAGAAATTTAATTTACAAAGAACTTAACAAATCATACAAAATCACACCATCCCAAACCCTGAACAATATAAACAAAGATCGCCTTGAAAATTACTAATCACGCTGAAACAGTTACCTCGACCACCCCAAGATTTTCCCTTAAAGACCACAAAAGTAACTTCCATGACATTCCTTCAATTAGGTTAACTTTCCCTTCTAAATCAGACATAGGGATTATTAGTAAAAAATATCTTAAACAGAATTATACCAGGCATTAAGGAAAAATGTTCTTCTAACTGTGGCAATCGTCTGACATAGTAATTAATTGGTTTCGTAACCTTAAGGATAAATCTAGATTAAATTTCATCATCTTTGACATAAATAACTGCTACAAATATCTCCAATCCTCCCTAATAAAGCACTAATTTAAGCAAAAAATAACGCTGACCTCACTGATACAGAACTACATTTAATCTTACTAGCTAGAATATCCATACCTTGCTTTGACAATAAATATTGGACCAGGAAAGACACCCCTAACAATTACGACATTGTTATGGGCCTCTGCTCAAGTTACAGATTTAGTCGCCCTTTTCCAACTACATGAATTAAAAAATATCCAGGCTTGTATAGAGATGATACCCTTTTTGTTTCCAAAGAAAGACCTAAAAGTTACAACAAAACTATTGTTACTTCATTTTATATTATAATATCAATGCTCTATCCAGTATATTGAGCTTCAGTTTTTATCCGGATGTTTCACTAGGTATAAGATATTAGTTGACGCTTATACGTTTTGTTGGATTGCTTTATATATATATATATATATATATATATATATATATATATATATATATATATATATATATATATATATATATATATATATATGTGTGTGTGTGTGTGTATATATATATATATATATATATATATATATATATACATACCAGTCCACCTATCTTTAATTCTATTAATACCTGTCACATCCTTAGCAATGCTCTGCACCACAAACAACAGCTAATCTTCCTCTCCCGGCAAACAAAAATAACCATTTTCATCATCGCCTACAAGCAATACACTTACTCTACACCAGCCTGAAAATATCGGTTTTTAAATCGATATTTGTAACCCATCGAAACACTGATCAGCCAGGAAGCTGAAAGGTTTCGCAATGCACGCTTTGCTATACATCGAACTCTGACTGATAGACTTCATTCTGGATCCTTTGAATTGGATAATTCTACCTGTGGACTACTACGCACACAGGATACACGAAGACAACTGACCAGCGTCGAATAATCAGCTTCTTAACAACAACATTTGGACTCCTAAAAACTTTGAGTGTTCTTTTTAAAACATTTATTTGTATTATAAAAGCTGTTTTGTTTTTGACGTGTTTTTGACGTGTTTTTGACAATGACTACCCTACTTTAGGTTTCTTCTCAACCAAAAGTTATTTTTATTTTGTTTTTTGTTTGCGTATAAATTTTTCAAAGTTTACTGTTGCCGATATATATATATATATATATATATATATATATATATATATATATATATATATATATATATATATATATATATATATATATATATATATATTAAGACAGGCTTCATTAAAATCCACTAAGTTCTGCTTTTTTTTTAAATTTTCTTGGTTAGTCGTTCGACTCTTCGAGGAGGTTGATTTTAGCTAATATGGGTCTTTTTCCGCTTCCATTTTTATAGCTTTTTTTCCCCTTTCTTCTTCATTCTTTAATTTATTTATGTTTTATTGATTTACATATGTATAGATTTTTTTAATTTAAAAAATAAATAAAAATGGAAGCGGAAAAAGATCCATATTAGCTAAAATCAACCTCCTGAAGATGGACGAGACGTCCGAAAGCGCTCGAGATTTGACCCAAACCATAACGATGGGGGCTATACTGCACCAACTACTACCACACGATCGTAAAATCGCTCGAAGAGTCGAACGACTAACCAAGAAAATCTCCGTGGATTTTAATGAAGCCTGTCTTAATAACAATTTGCTGCCAAACTATACGTATGTATATATATATATATATATATATATATATATATATATATATATATATATATATATATATATATATATATATAATATATGCACTTTGTTTATTCCTGGCTTACTAGTCGAGAAGAGAACTGATTTACTTCGTAAGAATTTGATATTTTGAATTAATTTGGAAGCATTTTAATGATGCTTTCAAATTTCGAAAAATAAATTTAAAATTATTTAAAGACTATCGGGTAGCGCCGGGTATAGACAGATAGTAGTGAATAAAATAATAATTCAATATGTTATTATCGATGTTATGCTGATGGAGACGCAAGAAAAAATACATACACACATATCGCTTCTCGGCCTTTGGCTAAGATCAAAGTGTAGTATCTGTTCTCAGTTGCGACATTTTCATTTTACCCAGAGTCCAGTGATCAGCTACCGGGCCTATTGGCAAGGTTAAAGCTTTTTACTATTGACTAAGTCCCCCTTTGGGGCTTTTGTCGACTCCCCCTTTTGGGGAGTTTTTTCACTTTTTTCTCCCCCTTTTTGGGGATTTTTTCTCTTTTTTTTTATTTTCTCTTTTTTCTCTCTTTTATGTTATTTCTATCTAACTCCTCCCCCGTTGGGGAGGCAGCTCCCCGTTGGTAGAGCTAGGTCTTCTACACTGTAGTTCCTCCCCCTCTTGGGGAGGCAGCTCCCCGTTGGTAGAGCTAGGCTTTCTTGTATCTAATTTTTTAAATTCTTTTTTCAGAGTCTGACTGCTTGTCCCAACTTAAGCAGCCGGCAGGTTCGGGGAAGACTCACGTGCCTTTTGGCGACGGTCTCCCTGATTCCGAATCGGCGGGTTGTGGACAGCAGACAGATCCAGTTGCGATGGAGGCCACCTGGGTCTCAAAAGCCAGAGCTGTCTTGGCTAAAGACAGCGAGAGGGGTGTGGCCGCGAAGGGCACCCCTGTGAAAGTGGGTGGCACACCCGAGTGCCCCCTAGGAGGTGTAGCCCCGCAGGGCACCTCCGGATCCTTGTTGGGGAGTGTCGTGCCGTGCGACACTCCAGTCCGGTCGGGGGGTGGCACACCCGAGTGCCCCCCAGGAGGTGTAGCCCCGCAGGGCACCTCCGGATCCTTGTTGGGGAGTGTCGTGCCGTGCGACACTCCAGTCCGGTCGGGGGGTGGCACACCCGAGTGCCCCCCAGGAGGTGTAGCCCCGCAGGGCACCTCCGGATCCTTGTTGGGGAGTGTCGTGTCGTGCGACACTTCAGTCCGGTCGGGGGGTGGCACACCCGAGTGCCCCCCAGGAGGTGTAGCCCCGCAGGGCACCTCCGGATCCTTGTTGGGGAGTGTCGTGCCGTGCGACACTCCAGTCCGGTCGGGGGGTGGCACACCCGAGTGCCCCCCAGGAGGTGTAGCCCCGCAGGGCACCTCCGGATCCTTGTTGGGGAGTGTCGTGTCGTGCGACACTTCAGTCCGGTCGGGGGGTGGCACACCCGAGTGCCCCCCAGGAGGTGTAGCCCCGCAGGGCACCTCCGGATCCTTGTTGGGGAGTGTCGTGCCGTGCGACACTCCAGTCCGGTCGGGGGGTGGCACACCCGAGTGCCCCCCAGGAGGTGTAGCCCCGCAGGGCACCTCCGGATCCTTGTTGGGGAGTGTCGTGTCGTGCGACACTTCAGTCCGGTCGGGGGGTGGCACACCCGAGTGCCCCCCAGGAGGTGTAGCCCCGCAGGGCACCTCCGGACCCTTGTTGGGGAGTGTCGTGCCGTGCGACGCTCCAGTATCTGATGACGGCCCAGATTTGGTGTTTGGGGATTTCGAGAAAATCCCAGGGCTTATCCTCTCTCATGAGGAGTTTTTTGCCGGGTTCGACAATACTCCTTTTGAATCCGTTGTAGGAAATAAAAAAGCCCCTTTACTCAGAAAGTCCCAATCACTGGATTTGGGGGTGGCACAGGGCCGGTACGACCCTAAATTGTTTTTCGGGTGCTCCTCGGGGGGTTCTTCATCGGCGGAGTCGGAGGGGGAGAGCCTTGGCAGGAAGAAGGAGAGGAAGGGAGTTCCAAAAGTCCGGAGCAGGCCGTCCGCCACAAAGCTCCCAGCAAAAACCAAGCCGGAGGCCGCTGCATGGGGTCCCCAGTCCAAAAAGACCCCGGAAGACTATAGGGAACTCTTCAGGGGAAGGTACAAGGAGTACACGGATGGCAGTACCATTCGACTTGTCCCGGGTACTCTGGAGAACCTGAAGAGGAGAATAGTCTCCCTGGTGACAACAGACGCCAAACTCAAGGGACTCACTGGAGTCACCAGGGACAAAATGTTCCGGATGCTGGTGGACCTCAAGATACCGGCGACCTATATCACCAAGAGGTCCTACGCGATGTGGGACATCCTGCTCCCAACCCAGCAGGAGGCGGAAAAGGTGGCAAAAGGAGACTTTGGCTGGAAAGACCTCCAATTCAAGCCGGAGTACCTCGAAAAGAGAAGGACGAACGTCACCATTCTCGGCGTCCCATGCTGTGTCAGCGCTGACCATTTAGGCGCAATAATGTCACAGTATGGAGATGTCGAAGAGGTTATTCCGGTCCGTGGCCCCCGCAACATCCAAACGGGGGAATTTAAATTCCGGATGAGGTTGGAGCGTGCAGGTTTCCAACAAATTCCTGCCCAACTCAAGTGCGAGAGCTGGACGATGTCCATCATCGTGGAGGGACGGAGGCCACATTGTTGGCATTGCCAGACGCCGGGGCATATGTCCAAGGACTGCCCCAGGAGAAAGACCCCGGCACCCGTCCCAGCCAAAGCTCCAGTTCCAGTGGCAACGGGAAAACCAAAAGCACCCGTTCCAGCCAAAGCTCCAGCTCCAGTGGCGGCGGAGAAACCCGAGGCACCCGCCCCAGCCAAAGCTCCAGTGGCGGCGGAGAAGCCTGAGGAGGAGGGATTCAGCCCGGTAACCTCCAGGAGGGGAAAGAAAGCCCTCCCTAACAAAAGGAAGCTCCAACAGTCATCGGAGTCAGAGGAGGAGCCAGCGGCCAACGAAGAGAGGATGGCAGTGGAGGGGCCGGCAGAGCCCAAAGAAAAGGACCCGAGGGCCAAAAAGATCAGGGAGGCCGAAGACTGTAGGGCTACTCCGACTGTCCAGGCACCAACAACCCCGGGGGTACAGGACTCCACTCCTCTCTCCAAAACACCCACAACGGCCGTGGCGGAAGCAGCAGGGACCAAAGAGTCCGCCCCAGCCAAGACGCCCCCTCCTCCACCAGCTGGAAGGCAGGTAAGGACAAAGAGGTCCCCTTTCCTGCCGGGGGAGAGGATTTGTGCAGCCAACGCCTCCCAGGTTCACCCAGATCTAAGTGCGAGGCAAAGGCAATACCTCAAACAAATGCAGGCTTTCACCCATGTGAAGGAAAAGCGGGTGGAGAGCCCCCAGAAGTTCCGGGAGGCCCCCATGATGACCACCTTCCTGAGAGAGAACAAGGGGAGCAGGACAAATGCTCTCTGGAGGATGGTGGAGGAGGGGAAAACAGCATTCCCGGGCTTCAAACTAATTGACGAGGAGCACCCTTCCCTTAAAAAATTATCGTTCCAATGTCCGGGGAGGGTCCCTGTTTATGTTCACCCCTCTTTTTTTCGAGCCCTTAAACTAACCTTCCCCTTGGACGTGGGAGGTTTGGCACGAGACGGACGGATTTCGTCCGAACTGCTGACCGGCAGTCTCGGTCAGGCCTTCGGCGTCCTCACTCCCGAGGACTTTAGCCCCGTTTGCGACACTAACTGATGGGGATCACAAATTTGAACTTGGCTTGTTGGAATGTGAGGGGCATGAGATCCCGAGGCAAAGCTGCTCGCGTGCTAAGAGATCTCATGGCCCGTAAGGTAGATGTAGCTGCAATTGAAGAGACCCACTTCTGTTCGTACGGGGATTGTGATGTGCTGACTGACGACTTTGACGTCTACTCAGCATATGGCGATGTTCGTAGGAGTGGCATCTCGGTGATGGTTAGACGCAGCCTGTCGGCAAACGTTAGCGTTGTTCATACGGATGCGGCGGGACGGCTGGTCGTGGTCGATGTTGCCGTCGAAAACAGTAAGTTTCGGATCGTTGCGGTTTATGCGCCCAACATTGCTGGCGAGAGGGTTTCCTTTTTTCGACGGTTGGAGGCGTTCCTCGGGGGTCCGGAGCGAGTAGTTTTAATGGGGGACTGGAATGCCATCCTAGACCCCAAGATAGATAAGGTCGGTGGGAATAGAGGGTCGGCGTGGTGTGAGAGCAGTCTGTCTGACCTGATGGCCTCGTGCGATCTTGTCGACAGATTTCGTGTCGATCACCCAGGGCGGGAGATGTGGACGTGGTATACTAGCGCGGCCTTCTGTCCGAGTATCTACTTGGACAGAATGTTAGTTAGAAGAGGCGACATAGATTTCTTATCTTGTCCCACGTTCACTATGTTAGGACATTCGGACCATAAATTAGTTATGGCCCGTCTGAACTTAAGCGATAGGCCTAGGTTGGCTGGGTACTGGAAGTTTAATACCTCCTTGCTGGAGATACGAGACTTCCGGGAACAGCTGACGTTACTACTTCAGCAGGGATTAGTGGGGGTGGTTATCGGGAGTAGATACTGGGTCAAAACTAAGGCTCGTGTTAGAAGCTTTTGTGTCCGCTACAGCCAGCGCCTCGCTCAAGATAGGGCTAGGACACAAAAGCAGGCAGAGGATAAGATGACCCGGGCGGTGGCGGGGGGGGGGGGATCCCCTAGAGATAGCCTTAATTACGGGGGACCTCAATCGCTTGGCCAGCGAGCGATATGAGGGACAAGTAGTTAGAGCTAGGTTAAAGAAAGTCTCTAACGAAGCCGTGAATGTTGACGCTGTTGAGCGTAAGGCTGCTTTACGTCGTGGCTCGGACGGGTACATTCGGAAGGTGAAAAACCTGGAAGGACATACCCTGGTATCGACTCGTGAGATCTGTGAGGGGTTCCGTGAACATTTGGAGGAACGCTTCACCCAACTGCCCAGACTCCGCGGCCAGGAGTTTGACAGCTATTTGGCTGACTCGCCCCGCCTCGAGGCGGCTCGAGCAGCTGGCTGTGATGGCAGGATTACGGAGGGCGAGATCGTTACTGCGTTGAAGCAGGTCGGCTTGAACAAATCTCCAGGACTCGATGGTCTGCCGTACGAAATGTATTTGAGGCTGTCGCCCATGTTTGTCCCAATTCTGAAGGATGTGTTTAACCACTGGTTTGCTCAGGAGTCAATCCCTGGACAGGTAACCAAAGGAGTGGTCACATTACTGAAGAAGGGGGACCAACCTGGTGGGGGTAATTTAGACGATTACAGGCCCATAACTCTGCTAAACACAGAGTTAAAGATTTTGGCCCGCGTTCTTGCGAACCGCCTGCAGGTTGTTATCGGTGATTTGATCAAGCCTGAGCAGAACTTTGCTGTGAAGGGGAGGTCGATTCAGAACAATTTGCATTTGATTCGCATGATCATAGAGGGGACAGAAGACGACGCTGAAGCCGCGCTGATCAATTTAGATCAGTCCAAGGCTTTCGATAGGGTCGACCATGGTTTCCTAAAAGCTGTTTTAGCGGCTGCCGGTTTTGGTCCGGACTTCCGCAGGTGGATCTCCATTCTGTATGACTCGCCGACGGCAGTGGTGCAAGTCAATGGAAAGAGGTCGGAATCGTTCGTTGTTTCTCGGTCGGTACGTCAGGGTTGTCCGCTGTCGCCCCTGCTCTACATCCTGGCGTTGGAACCCTTCCTTCGCAAATTAAGGGATCAGGCGACAACACCAGTCCTGCGCGGAATCGCTATCCCTCCTCGCAAAGCGCGAGTCAGGGTTTCCGCGTTTGCCGATGATGTCACCGTTTTCGTGTCGAGCCGTACTGACATTCGAACGGTGATTAAGGCGCTCGCTCGGTACGAAGAAGTGACAGGGGCCATAGTCAACCGCAGCAAGTCGAACGGCCTGCGGTTGGGTGCCTGGAGCGGAGAGACCGCTCTTCCAGGTGACTTCAGCTGGTCGGATGGCCCGGTTCGAATCCTCGGCGTATGGTTCGGGTCGGGCCTCCAGCTGGAAAAGAACTGGTCGGAAGTACAGACAAAGGTCGAATCGTCGGTCCAGGCTTGGATTCGAAGGAAGCTTTCCTTAAAGGGCAGAGCGGAGGCGTGCGCCACTTACGTCTTCCCTCTCATCCTTTACCGGCTGTCTGTACTACCACTGCCTGCGGCCCGCCTTCACGCTTTCACGCGCTTGCTCTTCTCGCTTCTTTGGAAGGGCCGGAAAGCGTACGTCCGCAGACAGGTCTGTACTCAAGTTCCGAGTGTGGGAGGCTTGGGGATGCCTGACTTGGCAAGTCATCGACATGCCGAGAGACTGGCTTTCCTGAGTCGGACTTTGATGGAAGACACTCCGTGGGTCCCTGCGGTCGGGAGCGCCTTTCCCAACCTCATACCCGACCTCTCGGTCGAAGGTCGACGTAGGCCGAGAGGGGAGCCCTTGTTCTTCGCCGAATACCGGGCCGCGCTTAGAGCGTTGCCGGGGTCCAGTAACCTTGCCCGGTCTAGGAAGAGACTATATCGGGATCTAGTGGAGGGTACCGCTTCGGACCCACTTGAGGAGCGGCTTGGATGGTCGAGGGAGGAGTCCCGCTCCCAGTGGAGTTGGGCGCCGGGCCAGAGTTATCTCAACAATTCTGAGTATTCTCTGACCTGGCGACTGGTTCGGAACGCACTGCCCTTCTATGGCAGACTACGCAGAGACGGCTTAAGGGACGTCCCCTTATGCCCGCGCTGTGAAGACGACGAAGAAGAAACGGCCGAGCACGCCTTTTTCACCTGCAGCAAAGTTCGACGTCTCTGGGAGTATGTCGGAGAGGTGACGGCTCGCATCGACGCCGAGCAGCCGATGGTCCTGGATGTCGCATCTGTCATCAACAACGCAGCTCCGCAATGGACGGGGGAAAAACGAATGGTGTTTCTGACCATCCTAGCCGTAGCGAGACTAGTGACGTGGGTTACACGTCTTGATGAGGTTCATGGGGTTGGATCGGTTTCAGATCGCGATCTGGTAGTTTACTTTAAACATCAACTTAAAGTGAAAATCAGATGCGATTGGAAGCGATTACATCGCATGGATTTCAATAGGAGATGGGTGCATGACACTAGTTTGTGCATCCGACGAGGCGCCAAGTTTGAGTTCGTGTTCCCTCCATAGTTATGGCACACGCGGTACTAGGTTCTACGGAACCCACCCCTGTAGACTTTTTTAATTAAAAGAGCAACTCTTAACTAGTAGGAATGAGAGATATCCTGTCCCTATATTATTTTTGCCGGCACTAGAGAGCTTCCAAAGATTCCCACTTCCATTTTTTACTTTGTCCCCGGTCGCTTGAAACCTTTGGCATTACCATCTTGGAAGCCGCCATCCACCCCAGATCCCATTCCCAATGAAGTTATTTTTGAATACCCCTCTTTTAAATTCCCACTCCCATTTAGGGACTGACCCGCTTGTTTTCGGTCTTGGGCCGGAAAACAGCGGGTGGTCCAACACTTAGCAACGAGGGAAAGACGGGCCATACTAACCCCCCTTTTTTATCATTTTATTTGGTTCTTTATTTTTCTTTCTTTTTTGGGTGTTTTTAATAATTTTTTCCCACTCCCACGATAATTATCATTTACAACGTAAATTTTTTGGGATATGTTAAGTAGGGATCCATCCACAGAGTGAATGCGGTATTTTGGTGCAAGAAACTGGTTAAGAGTAAGAAAAAGTTTTTATTTTCTGTTTTTGTTGTATTTTTTGTTGAAAATAAAAAATGTTAAATGCTTGTGTCACTTATCCCCGACCCCCCCTCCCCCTACATCCCGGGCGCTATGCCTAAGGTCTGGTGAGTTCCCAAGGTTTGTAAAATCTCCATCTGTAGATAAAGATGGAGGTTGTCCGAGGGAATTCACCGGCCTAAATAACTTCTCGGCCTTTGGCTAAGATCAAAGTGTAGTATCTGTTCCGATGGATACTGCACGCCTGTCCTGTGCAGTTCTAGGAGGTCCACCCTCCCAGGCTTCGCCTCCCCTCTTTGGGGAGGAGTAAGTTTATTGCTTACTGTCTGAGGCGCCCCTACCGGGGAATGCCGACGGGGCTGCCCAGGCAATTTTTAAGTGGCCAGAGTGCTCACCTCTCGAGCGCTGGCTTTTAACCCCACTTGCTCGACCCGATCTTGGGTCACATCTTACTTGTGGGAGTAAGATAAAACTGGCCTTGTGCCTAACTCCGCGAGGAGTAAATAAACATACGTGAAGTTTGTTTTTGCTGTTGGTAAATTTATTGTGGAAAAAATAACATTAATGGTGTTTCACCCCCATCCTCGTCAAACCCAGTCGACCGATTCACTTCACGGAAGAAAGAACGTCAGGCTATGTCTGGCAATTATGACCGAGAACAACAGACTTCCCCTCCCATCATAGGGAATCAGTGGACCAATAAACTTCGTTACGGAGGTTGGTGGAAGAAAACTAAAAGGTTTTATTTCCTTGTAGTCAGTGAAAGCTTTCTGAAGCATGACGGACGATTAGTTTTCCCATGTTTTCTGTTAGTATTAGTTTTAGAATCATGGTTGTACTTTGATTTCCAATTATCGTTATTGTTCAATGGAAGGCATTTTATCTTCGTTTCTTTGTTTTTTTACTTCTTTGATACTAACTCGAGTAGTGATCGTGTAGGAATGCACAATGTAGCAAAAAAGAAAATATCAACATCTTTGGGACGACCACCACTACCACTCCAACAGACAGGCGTTACTATCGATTGCACTGTCTACTTGCAACGTGTCAACGAGTCTAGTTAAACCGTCTCAACAAAAACTTAGCTGTTTTCTGTCAACTAAAGGATTACGAGCCATCGTAATGCTGGGTTGAAAGAATTGCCCCCCTTCTCGAATATTACAAACAGCATATTAGTACCACGTGACGTTACGTATGGCGTGTCTCCAGAGCTTGGTTCTCACAGGTTTCACTAGTTCGTCTACAATTTAGGGGAGACATTTAAATTACAACTTTTAGTCCACTGATCGTTGTTCTTCAATGGGGGCCATTTTATCTGCGTTTTAGGCCATCTTTGATATTAACTTGAGTCGTAATTGCGTACAGATATACACCGTGAAAATGTTGGATGTGAGTGTGTAAAATTAATGTTAAAACGGTATTTTCGGCATAAGGTTAGATGAAGCAGAGAAAGCGGAAAATTGCATTTGAAGTTAAATAATAGAATTAAGACTACGTCTCAGGATATGCCGTCATGGACAGGAAGTACGAAGTGACGTGTAGCGATGAAAAGGGAAAAGTTTTGCTCTTTGGTAGATCAGCTGATTGGATTCGGACGCATTTTCTAAGTTCTGTCTTACCCATCCCCGGTACGTGAAAGCGATGCGTAGCTCAGGTAATGTATAACTTTACACTGCTGTAAAAATGATAACATATGAAGAACATGACGCCATTGAGCAATTATATTGTTGGGGGATTGTTTAGTTATTAAACTATTACAACAACAGAGAAAAAAGGAAAACAAATAGCATCTGTCGCTACTACAGAGAGATTTCATTATAAATTGAGCAATTTTGTTGCTTTCTGTCAACTTCAAGATTACGTCCCATCTGTTGGGGGTCGAAAGAATTGTCCCCCTCCTACCCCGAAATTTACAAACAGCATATTAGTGCCACGTGGCACGTGTTCTTAGACTTTGGTTCTCACACGTCTCAACAGTTCTTCTATCCGTGCGAAAAATCTGTCTGAATACAATCTGATGATCTGTCAAAGAGCAGTACTTTTCTCTTTTCATCGCCACATGCCAATTCGGACTTGATGTGCATATCCATGACTTCATATTCTGACACGTAGTCTTAATTCTAATGGAATTTTCTACTTCTCTGCTTAATCTAACCTTAAATTGAAAATACCATTTTTAACATATTTTTACACACCTACATCGAACTTTGCTATACAGAGAAAACTTTGCTGACAAGGTAGCAACGAGAAACTCAGCTTTTTTTTTACACGAGAAGATTATGGGACATCTGGTTGCGTCAAAGAATTTCCCCTTTCACGTTACAAACGGCACATTAGCGCTACGTAACGTTACATATGGTGTATCTCCCCCCCCCCCGCGATAAAATGCGATGAGAAACTGAACGAAATGTGTAATTTTACAGTGCTTTAAAAGAATAAAATAACTTTTTTTAAAGTGACGAGATTGAGCAAGTAAGTTGTTGGCGCCTTTTATTTCTGACATTATTGCAGGCACAGAAATAAAAAAGGAAAAGATCATCATCTTTGCGACGATCATTGTTACTAATATTAGAGAGAGAGAGAGAGGGGGGAGAGGGAGAGAGAGAAAGAGAGAGAGAGGGGGAGGGGAGAGAGAGAAAGAGAGAGAGAGAGGGGGGAGAGGGAGAGAGAAAGAGAGAGAGAGAGAGAGGGGGGGAGAGGGAGAGAGAGAAAGAGAGAAAGAGGGGGGAGAGGGAGAGAAAGAAAGAGAGAAAGAGAGAAAGAGGGGGGGAAGGGAGAGAGAGAGAAAGAGGGAGGGGATGGGGAGAGGGAGAGAAAGAGAGGGGGGAGAGAGAAAGAGAGAGAGTGAGAAAGATACGTTACTATCAATGGAGCCGTCTACTTACAAGGCAACAACAAGAAACTTATCTGTTTTCTGTCAACGAAAGAATTTTGGGACATCTGGAGTCGTCAAAAGAATTTCCCCTTTCACGTTACAAACGGCATATTAGAGTCACGTAACGTCATATGTGGTGTATCTCCAAACCTTTTTTTCTCGCACGTCACATCAATCTTTATGGCAATGTGTTGCGATCGACTAATTTAGGTGAGACATTTCTAAAATAACTTCTTCTTTCGTGTGAATCAGATGGTGTTGGCATTTGTTTCCCCGATATTCTTTTTTCTAGTTAGAAATCTTTCTGGAAATACATCGGGTACTTACGGGAAGGACCACGAGAAGGTTGACAACATCCCTAAGTGAAAGTGGTACTGTGAAACCGACTAGATTCGAACTTGAAACACCCAGGTCTTCAGTCCGTGTCGTTATCCACTTAACCACCGTAACCTCCCTCTCTAAAATAACTAATAGTTAATCAATCAGGTTGAGAATTATTCTCGGATTCACTTAACTTGTTCCTGCGATAAACTGTCATTAGAATCTTTCTAATGGTATCTATCTGCGGCACGACTATAGATGTATTACGGTTCTCCGCGAACCAGTGAGCAGTACACCTTCCGGTAGTCATGTAGAATTATCTTTCCCTGACAGATTGCCATTTTAGTTGATTGTTACTAAATCATTAAAGTGTAGTAGCTTTTCTTATGATACACTTTATTTCTTCTGTTCTTGCTCAGTGATGAAGAAATCATTCTAGAGTGAGGCAATTTTCATTTTTGTCCCAACTCAGGGAGTTACTTTTTAAGGGAGCTTGAATTCCCCCCCCCCCCATTAAAAGACTGACCTTGTTTCTAACTCTGCTCTCGTAGTAAGCCTAGTAAATAGGTATACTTGTCTCTGACTAGTGATGTTTATTCTTACACGATATCATTTCCACGCATATCACGTATTTCGCTTCAGTTTCTTAAAAAAGAAAATAATACGCGCTCGGAAGATTGGTAAAATAGAGACATTTTTCGCCAATGTTCTAACAAGAAAAGAAGCTAACGTCACTAATAAAATATATTCATCATTACTCTATCTATTTTAGATATCAATAAACAATTACATTTGTTTTAAATAAATATTGGACTATTTATTTCGAGAATTACATGTATCTCACAAGTATACGTGAAAATATTTTACATCAACTAATTACATTGTTGTTTTAATCAGATGATATAAAGGCAGTAGTCAGTTTCGATGTCATTCACTAATGTACATTTTCTTTCATTGAAAGCTTAATTTCGTTTAAGTTTTCTGTCGTTTGTTGCAACTATATTCTAACTGTCTCTTTCTTCGAAATAGGCACAAACGAACAACTTTTGGCTAGAAGCAAATTTTAGTTCTAATAATACACTTCATCTTCTGTCCTCGGTCAGTAAAGAAGAAATCCTTCTATTATGAGGCAGTTTTTATTTTTATCTTAATCCAGAATGCTTCATTTTAGAGTAACTGAATTTTCCCCAATTGGAAACCTATCTTGTGTCTAACTCTGCCCTTGTAGGCAGGTAAGTAAATAAGAAAAAAACAACTAGATAACATCATTTTAAATATAAATTTTTCTTTCTATTAATTAACAAATGTTAATTATAATTAAACACGCTACAGCACGATACGTTCATTTATAAACTAGCTAACAGAAGCACAATGCTTTTCCATCATACTACTTACAGCTCGCATTTGAAACAGCATCTACCCGGGTGGGTGACCTTCGTTAAGAAAGCCTGTGAACAGAGTCTGGTTTACCTGCTGACGTCACAGCGGTTGATTAATGCTAAGAAAATAAACAGGACGCTTCGAAGAGAAAGCTTGTTACACGCCAACACATAAACATGCGACTGATCATTTCTGTCTGAAATTATTTCACATTTGATTTAGTTATTGTTTAGTATTAAAGAAGTATACAGATAATTTTGTTCATGTTGTTTTCACGGTTGAAAATCTCATACTGTTTTGAAGGTAAAACTATGAAAGAACTCATAGACTAAAATTCAAGATGGTTGACAAACCTGTCTTGATAGAAAACGTTTAAATTAAAAAATACATGCTTTTCTCTAAAATTAAAAAAAAAAATGTTTACACAATAAAAAGTCTGCATAACATAGAACGTTTTGTTTGTCCTGATACAAAAGTAACTTTTATGCTTATCCGTCGACTGTCATAAAATAACATCAACTAGAAATTCGCGGGTTCAAACTTGTTTCGTTTTGTATAAAAAAACTTTATTTTTTGTGCCAGAACGTTTTTTATGTGTGTAATGAAATTCTAAAACAGTTTAAATATGTTTGGTGATAGAAAAACAATGATTAAAACATTGAATTAAAGTTTTAAACACTTTAAAAATAACTTTCTTTCAGAGCAAAAAATACAATTTAAAACAAACAAAATTGACAATAAAATAACTTTGTTTATATATTTATTTCCAAATAGTTTTGAATTTGTTTATAACACTTACAAAATTAATTATTTAATCAGTTTTTGATTATTTATCGTTTTCATTTTTTCTATTATTTATCGTTTGTTATTTTGTAAGTTTATTTAATTACTATAGGCTGTCTATTCTTTATGGAAGGTTGAGAGAGTCGTAACAACCGTTTTTCTTTGTTTTTACTGCTCCAATCATCACTTTTAATGCATTGGTACATATATATATATATATATATATATATATATATATATATATATATATAAATAAAATTTAAATTTTCAGCACATTGGGGATTTTGTACCCCTAGAGTAAATGTGGTATCGTGGTGACTAATGATGGTAGCAAAAAGTAGGATAGACAGCGAATCATCTCCCCACTTTTGATGGCCTTGTGGGTTTTGTTTAAAATTTAAATTGTATTTTTAAATTTTTTGCAATAAAATAATTACAAGCGTATCTTCATGTTTTCTATCCTTTGTCATTTAAGGGGAATGAGAAATTTTTCTAGACTGAGGCAATTTTAATTTTTATCCCAATCCAGAGTGTTCTTTTTTAGAAGCTTGATTTTCCTTACCAACTTTCCAACTGAACTTCTATCTAACTCTGTCCTGTCCTCGTGGGGATGCAAGTAAATAGAAATAGTAAATAAAAATCCATAAAACAACGTAATCTTTATTTACTTGAACGTAGCAATAACGCACAACTTAACTATTCATTTTGAATTCTGGTATTTTTCTTTTTTAAATGCAATTTTAAATGTTTTCTAATGTTTGTTTTTTTAAAAAAAGCTTTCATTCCTTATCGACAGTCTGACTGTTCAACAGATCTCTTTTGCTACTTACAAGCATGACGTCACTTTTTAATAAACATGCCTTACTTACGAAGGTCACGGTTGAGTTGACTCTATCCATTCTCGCTACTGTGTCCCCCGCGAAGGCCGACCAATACTGACGATTTGAAGTCACCAATTGGGTGACATCTAGCCACTCGCTATTCCAACTGCGAACTCCGTAGACATGAGAATCCAGGTTGGTTTCCAGGTCAGCCAGGTTTTACGTTGCCCATTACATCGCTTTTTCCGAACCTTTTACTTTTTAAAGGAAGAAAAGCAGCTAATATATTCATGGCTTTTTAACAAGTAAAAATACGCTAATCTCTTGGCGATTTAAAAGGAATAAAATCTGCGACAACCAGAGCATTCTTCCAACAAGATGTACCATATATTTATTTTGCATCACACGTATTCAAACAAATACACTTCATTTGTTACATTACACTACTTACAAGCGGTTCATACTATTTTCATTGTTTGCACAACTTTAAACTTGGAAAATCGGCTTATAGCAATAAACCGTTAAACAAACCGGAAGTGATTATTGAAAACACAGCAGATTAATCATAAACAAACCGGAAGTGACTATATGCCTATAAACAACAGAGAAAGTTCAACATATTTAATATTGTAGCAGTTACCTCCTCCTTTTAAATATAACTACACCGGTTAGCCGTTAGGTGTCGCTTTTTCACCGACAGGTGGCGCTAAAAAGCGACACCAGAGTTATCTGCCCTTCTGACTATAGAAACCGTTGCAAACGGAAAATCACCCTCTTCTTTACTCAACCAGCCTCGGCAGAACGCGCTGACACAGCGCTCCGTTTCTCTCTCTTCTTTACTGAACCGGCCTCGGCAGAACGACGCTGACACAGCGCTCCGTCTCACCTCTTTTCTCTTCAACTGACCTCGGCATAACAACTACCAACACACGTTTCTTCTGTCAACACGTGGTCAAACAACGGTAAGAGTTATCAACTCATTTTCTTTGTGTACGGCTTTCAAAGACTTTCCCCACTCCGGATTCATTTCTTCTTATAACTTTTCA